>JAMLFY010000002.1:8307007-8907007 GCA_030441495.1 Dalbergia oliveri
AATCTACACACAACATATGTTATGTTGAGTAAAATTCATCAAATGCATCAAACTCCCAATAATTTGTGCATACTTAGATTGGGCAAGGGTTCACTCTTATTTTTCTTTAATTGAGTGTTAGCATCATAAAGGGTATTCACATATTTGACATCAAAATGTCCAAACCTTTTCAAAAAAATTTCAACATATTGATCTTGTGATAATATTATACTATCATATTTCCTTATGACTTTAACACCCAAAATCATGCTTGCTTTACCTATGTCTTTCATATCAAATTTTGATGCAAGAAAATTCTTTGTTTTAATTATAACTTCAAGAGTGGTGCCAAAAATAAGCATATCATCAACATATAAGCAAATAATTACACATTCACCATTGATCAATTTAGTATACACACACTTATCTACTTATATCAGAAAAACCATAAGAGATTAATGTTTGATCAAATTTCTCATACTATTGTTTTGGTGCTTGCTTTAGGCCATATAAAGACTTAATGAGTTTGCATACTTTATTTTCTTGACTTGGGTTCCACACACCCTTCAATTTGTACCATATAAATTTCCTATTCTAAATCTCCATTTAAAAAAGTTGTTTTAACATCCATTTGATGAATAACTAATTTATGAATTAACGCTAAAGCAATTAAAACTCTTATTGAAGAAATTCTTGTCACGGAGAAATGTATCAAAATAATCTATATTTTTATTTTGAGCATAACCTTTAGCCACTAATTTGGCTTTGTACTTTTCTATTGTTCCATCTGGGTTATATTTTCTTTTAAAAATCCATTTACAACCTATAGGTTTTGCTCTTGGAGGTAAATCTACTAAAACCCAAGTGTTGCATTTTTTAATTGAGTCAATTTCAGAATTACTTCTTTCAAAGAAGTGCATTAGAAGAACTTATTGCTTTAGAAAAGGTTAGTGGACCATTTCCTACAAGATATGTGTAAAAATCATTCCCAAAAGAGGTTTCTTTTCTTTGGTTTACTTCTTAAACCTTTACTTCATTAATATTTCAAGAAGTATTTTCAGTTGATGTGCTTATATTTTGAGTTGGTATTTTAGGAACAATTTCTTATTTTAAAGGAAAAATATGTTCAAAGAATTCTGCATTTTTTGTTTCAATTATAAAGTTATGATCAAGTCACTTTTCAAAACCAAAAATCTATAAGTAGCACTATATTGAACATATCTTATAAACAAACAATTCATTTTTAATCCTATTTTTCTTTTCTTAATCTGGTAACATGACTTTAGCCAAACATCTCCATACTTTTAAATATTTTAAATTTGGTTTATACCCTTTCCACAATTCATATGGTGTTTTATTTATTTTCTTATATGGAATTCTATTTTGCAAATGACATGCAGATAATAAAGCTTCACCCCAAGATTTTCAGGTGCATGAACTAACCAAAAAAGCATTCATCATTTCTTTTAAATTATATTTTTTCTTTCTACGACTTCATTAGACTCGAGAGAATAAGGTGGAGTTATTTCATATATTATTCCTTCTTTTTCACAAAATCATTAAACAAAATATATTCTCCTCCTCTATCTGATTTTACTCTTTTCATTTTCTTATTTAATTGATTTTCTACTTTAGTTTTATATATAAGAAACATGTCAAAAGCTTCATCCTTATTTTTAATTAAATATACTTTAGTATATCTAGAAAAATCATTTATGAATGTTACATAATATTTTTTACTTCCTCTTGTAACATTTTGTTTTAAATCTCCTACATCATAGTGAATTAATTGTAAGAGTTTAATTTCTCTGTATAGATGAACATGATTTTTTAGTTAATTTTGATTCAATAAATGTTTTACACTTTTCTAAGCATGAATCAGAAAAACTAGAAATTAATCCTAAATCTTGCATTTTTTTAATATAAGGTACACTAACATGTCCTAATCTTGCATGCCATACATTCATTGAATCAAGCATATAAGCAGAAGAACATGTGTGTTCATTCATAACATAGGAAACATTTAACAAAATAAACCACTATTGTAATAACCTTTTCCCACAAAAACTCCACATTTTGAGAGAACAACTTCATCATTTTCAAAAATAACATTGACACTAGCTTTAGCCAATATAGATATATATATCAAATTATAACACATTTCAAGTATATAAAGAACATCATTTAACAAGAGCAATTTTCCAAAAGTGAGTTTTAAGTTCACTATTCCTTTACCAAGAACTTTAACTTTTTTAGAGTTGTCAACATACACAACTTCCTCTCTTTTCCGCATAATATTGTAAGAGGTAAAAATATTTCTGTTTCACAAACATGTCTAGTAGCCTAGAATCTACCACCCAACATTTTTCCTCCATCACTAAATTAGTTTTAGAAATAACCATTATCATATCATGTTTAAAATTTTTAGAAGTATAACACTTACCTGTTGCACCTACCATAGTCAATAATCTTGCAAGTTTGCTATGTAGCAGGAGCTTTCCACTTTCTTGTGAGTGCATAACCATGCCTCATCATTGACAATGGGAAGCTGGTCCAAAGTAGAGAGATCAACCAATTTAAGGCCTCAAATTTCTCATGTGTCTCCTCCATAATAAGAACCTGACAATGAAAGACAAAAACACAAGAATATAAATATAATAATAATTCTTAATAAATAATGAGATGTGAATAAAATACAAAAGATAATCCTTAAGATTGTTAGAATTTGATCTCTGCTCTTGCAAAATAAGAAAATAGAAAAGGAGTTTTGTTAGGCTTGAGCGTGAGTGCATTGTCCTTAAAGATTATTTTGTCAATGTAGAAATTTCCAGGATAGGACTTTCCTGGTATTAACCAGGTACTCAAGAACTACGATGGAGATGTGTTCTGATGATAACCTAGACAATAGAATAATAGTGTGAGAAGAAATTCAAGGCTCTTATGTATATATATATATATTTTGTCAAATCATTCCTTATATAACATATTAAAACTAGAGTTTCTAATATAGAACAAATAATGCCAACGTTTTAAATCAATTATGATTCTTTGCGTTAGACTTTCATAAACCAACACTATGTTTTATAGCATTAATTAAAAAAACTAAAATCAATAGAAAAATGAAATCATGTTTGTATGATACCATTCAACCAAATTATTTAATCAATGGAATTAATCATGCTATAAAAGCTGAGTTGATTCAAATAGAATTAAGGAAAGAATAAACAATCATAATTGAATATTAATGGCTAGTATACACCCCATAAATTTAGGAAACCAATCATTCAATCAATAATAATCTAATATAAATTTTTCCTTTAAAGTGATTAGCCATTCCAATACTGAAAAAATAATTAAATAATAGATAGATGAATATTGAATCTTTTGAAATATATATATTTATCTATATAAATATACTTGTTGTGTGTAGCTTAGTATGTCTTTTCATTGCTGTAATGACATTACGGGGAACATGCGAGGACAAGTGTTATGCCTAGAATAGTGGGCAATCACGTCTCATTAAGTGGAGATTTTGGGTTGAATGCGACGTTGGATTAAAGTGATTAGCCCTCTATCATTGGATGAGATGAGTGCATCAGATGCATTATTGAGTGGAGGGAAGCATTTTCAACAGTTGAATGAACTTGGATTAACTCAAAGTAGGAAAGAGCCAATACACAAAGCCCATTTTGAGTTTTTTTTTTTTTTTTTTCAATTGCATTCATTCTATTACTCATTGTCAATGCTCATCTAAGCTCCAATTCTAGCCTTCAAGCTCTATTTTCTACAAATTTCAATTGATTAGTTTGATTCTTCACTCTTCCTTTGCTATTTAATCGGTTTATTTATGCTTGAACACTAGGATAGATGACTCTTTGCTTATTTCTCGCTTGAGTTTTCTTCCTTTTCATGCATTTCCTATCCTAGATTCTTATTTATGCCATTTTCCTTTGGTATTTATCAATGGCCAAAGGAGAAACACGTCTACCTTAGGAAAGGGGAAAGCTATAGTGATAAGGTAGAATATGACCCCTACGGTAGGGTTATGCATTTTTATTAAGGGCAACATGGAATATCATCCAAGGATAGCTTGGTTTTTAATTGTGGTCCAGGACTTCGAAATGTTGGTTTGAGGATGGCTCGGTTTGCATATTTTAGTTTGGGGAGAGCTCGGGAAATAGGCTCAAGGATGGCTCGATCTTTAGTTGTGCTCTAGGGATAGCTCGGAGTATGGGTCTAAGGATGGCCCGGTTCACATATTTAAGTTTGTCGGGGATTACTCAAGAAATAGGCTCTAGGCCCAGTCTTTAGTTATGCTATAGGGACAACTAGGAATGTGGTACAAGAATGGCTCGCTTGCACATCTTGGTTGTACGCCAGGAAAGCCGTTTGCATGAAAAGATTGGAAAAAAACATAATTATGAAGATATAATGTATTATTGAAAAATAAAGTACAGGTTACATCGTTGTTACCCTAGGTGCCATTGAGATGTTTGGCTTACACACAATCACACCTCAATAAAACCTTTGTCAGGAAAATCTAGTAGGAGAAAATCCAACTAAAGGAAAAGATGCACTCATCATGTCTGATTTAAGGCGTTGCATTCTAACTATAGTATTTTCAAAGGGACTCAGCGTTCTCGTCCTTAGTAGTTCCTGGCTGAATAGCTTGACGATCTTGTAGGTGCCTTGACCAACTTATCCTATAACTCAGAATGGTCTTTCCAGTTTGGCGCTAGTTTGTCTTCTCTGGAGGTTTTCTCAGAGTTCTACCTTCCTTAAGACTAGGTCACCATTTGGATTGTTTTAAGGTCAAGCTTTTTGTTGTAAGCTCGTGCAACTTGTTGCTTGATTGCTTGTTCCTTAATACGAGCTAGTTCCTTATCTTCTTCAATGAGGTCTAGCACAATTCCCTAATTTTTTGGGTCAGTTTATTTAGCAAATGTCATTCTATGGACACTAGGCTGAGCTACTTTGATTGGGAGCATTACTTTGTTGTCGAAGATTAGCCTATAGGGTGTTTCTTGTGTTGAAACTGGGTTGCAGTGTGCTACCCCCATAAGATTTATGGGAGATTTTCTTAGAACCTTTTTGCTTTCTCAAGCTTCTTTTTCAACCCTGAGGATTACCGTGTTGGTGGCTTCAACTAAGCTATTGGTTTGGGGTGTTCAATGAAGATGAAGATATGTCTGATGTGGAAGTTATCACAAAGTTCCTTTAGCCTCTTATCTATGAATTAAGTGCCATTGTCTATTACCAAATCTCAGGAGACCAAATATGCATATTACTCTTTTCCAAATGAATTTTTTGATCTTCTCCACGTGATGGTGGCCAAGGGCTTGGCTTAATCCACTTTATAAAGTAGTCAATGACCATTACTCAATATTTTAGTTGTCCTAGCATTGCAAGAAAATGGCTGAGGAGATCAATTCCCATCAACGGAAAAGCTAGCTAGCTTATAAGAAGTGTAGTTGCTCGAGGTGCTTTTAGAAGACTTCAAAGGACCTTTGGCACTTATTACACTTTTGAACGAAGTTTGTACAGACTCCTTCATCATTGGCCATAAAAAACCACCTCGGAGTCTCTTGCGACGAGAACTCAGCCTTCCATATGGTTACTACATACTTCTTCATGAATCTCAGCCATGACATTGTCGACTTCATAGGGGCGAGGCACTTTAGGAGTAGTAGGTAGTGCTCTCGCAGAAGTGTTATTCCTTACAAAGCATTTAGTAGCTAGCTAATCTTTTGAACTTTTGGGAATCAGTTGTTCCCTTGGGGAGTTTACTAGTGGCAAGATATGTGAAAAAGGGGTTTTGCTAGTCCTTAGTCTCAATTTGTGTATTGTACACTTTGGATTGAAGGCAACTCATTTGTCTAGCTTTACCTGTATGACCGATTTGTTGTTCTAAGGTTTGTTAGTTATGCGGGCTTAGAGAGAATATCCGCCCAGTGTTGTGTTCTCGATGGATGTGTGCTATCTCACAAATCTCGAAAGTCCACATCAATGAATGCTAGGTACTTTTTGAAAAAGGGGTTTCAGGCTACAAAAGCCGTTGAGTTGTCCAATGATGAGCTAAAGTCTACTTCTACCTAGAGTTATTGGGTGCCGACTTCTGGGTAAGTTTAACCTTAGTGATGAGGGCCTCATATTTAGCTTGGTTGTTGTTGGCTCAGAACTAGAATTTGAAATATTGTTGATGATTATTTCTTCTCCATTCTCTAAAGTTATACGAGCTCTGCTTCCTTCTCCATTGGAGGCTCTATCCACGTAGTGTCCAGGAGCCAAGTTCTTGTGATGAATCGGGTAATAAGTTGGCCAAAGTCTAGGCTTTGATTGGTCCCCTTGGTATTCAAAATTGAACTTAGAAAGCTCAATGGACCATGCTATCATTTATCCTGTAAGCTTAGGCTTAACCAGTATTTGTTGTATAAGTTATTATGTTCTAACCATGATGTCATCACTCTAGAAGAGGCCTAGTTTCCTTGTTAAGATTGCCACGATGTAGGCAAGCTTTTCAATTTTTTGGTATCTTTGTTCAAGGCATTGGAGAGTTTTGCTGAAGTAGGTCAATTGTTGCTCTCTATCCATTTCTGTGACCAAGACTAAGCTTATGGCATGTCTCCTATAGAGAGTGTCTCCAAGCTATGGCTTGGTGAGGACTATGGGATTATGATGAATGTTTTGAGTTCTGTGAATTGGCTTCCTATTCTTGGGTCCAATCGAAGTTTGCTTGCTTCCGTAGTGTTTTGAAGAATGGTGCAACTCGTCAGCCAACCTTAAAAGCAAAGAGATAGGCGATAAGCCATACTGTGAGTTGTTATTCCTTTTGACTGAGCCTAGGCTTCTCATTTCTAGTATAGCTTGGCATTTGTTTGGGTTAGCTTCAATTCCTAATGAGGTAGCATGAATCCGAAGAACTTCCCTCCATGGACTCCAAAGGCACACTTCTCGGATTTGACATCATGTTGTACTTTCTGAGTTGGCCAAAGTTTTCTTGGAGGTCTTGAATATGGTTTCTGCTTGCGAGGTCTTTGCTACCATGTTATCCACATAGACTTCTAGGTTCCTACCAATCTGATCTTTGAAAACTTTGTTCATAAGTCTCTAGTATGTAGCCCTTGCGTTCTTAAGGCTAAAAGGCATCACCTTGTAACAAAAATTTGCAGACTTAATAAAAACGTTTTGTGCTCTTCTTTGCATCTTGATTTGGTTATAACCGGAGTAAGTGTCCATAAAGTTTAGGTATTGATGTATTGAGGCATTGTTGATGAGTTTGTCGATGTTGGGCAACGGGTACGAGTCCTTGGGCAAGCTTTAATTGAGATCTGGAAAATCTACACACATCTCCATTTACTTGAACTCTTTTTACCATTACAATGTTTGCCAACCACATTGTATATCTGATTTCCCTGATGAAATCGGCCTCTAGAGTTTCTTGGTCTCTTCTATGGTGGCTTGCTCCTTTTTGGGTGAGGCTTTAGGGTCATGACGACTCTATGGCATATGACTTTGGGGCCAATATCGGCATGTCTACCATGGTCCATGCGAAGATGTCAAATTGAGGAGTAGTGAAGGAAGCTTAACGGAGGTCTATTGGCAAGTCGGCCCTTATGAATGTAACTTTCTCTGTTGGTCTCTAAGCTAGATTGGCTATAAAGTGTCAATGGGTTGAGGTCAATCTTGGATCTTGCCTGCTGTGTCGAGTTCTAATGAGAAGGACTTGATCGATGAAAACAGAATAGACCCGTTGTGGCTCTTAAGGTTTAGGCTCCTTTTGCTTAAGGCATTCATTGTAGTACATTATGGCTTTTTCTTTTGTTGGCATGCACTACGCATACCTTCTGATTTTGATATGGGAACTTTATTGCCAAGTAAGGAGTTGAAACGATGGCTCTAAGCATTGAGGCAAGGTCGCCCTAGGATGATATGGTATGGATTTAGATATTTGATGATGAGGTACTGAGATCGATTATCTTGGTATGGAGATTTGTCCCAAAGGTTGTTCTTAGCTAGATGTAGTCGAAAACATTGACCTGGGCACCTATGAATCTGACTAGGTCATTGTTGTAAAGAGCAGGGAGCCTTCAAAGAGTTGTATTCTCTTGAAAGTGGGATAGAATAGTATTTCGGCCAAGCTTCCTTGGTCCACTAGAACTTTCCTGACTAGGAAGTTATTCGCAACAATAGATATTACAAGCTTTGTTCTTGGGTCATGAAGGATGGGATGAGCCCTTGAGTGACATGATGGCTTGAAGTAATCTTTTTCTGTTCGAGCTTGTTTTCACCTGAGTGAATCCCCCAACAATATGGTTGATCAATTTGAATCTTGGTCTTGTCTCTTGATCGATCTTGTCTTTGCTTGATTTGAGTACCAAGGTGAGGTTTCACTATAAGAGAAGAACATGGATCTATGATGTTTGTCTTTCCTTTCTTTTCGCCCACTCTTTTTATGACACTGTTTGAGGTAACCTTTGCAGATGAGTTGCTCGATTTGGTTCTTCATGCCTCGGCACTCTCAGGTAGTGACCGAAGCCATTGTGGTAATTGCACTTCTTGTTCTTGTCTATGCCCTTTGGAGCAGATTTGGAGTTGCCTCTTGGGTTTTGACGAACCTTACTATGTAAATCTCTTTTAGGATAGTACATACAGGCATTGAGTGAGGTATAGGTATTGAACCTTGGCTCATAGTGTTGGACTCGTCCCCTTTTTTTGCCTTTTGACTTCTCTTTTCCTTTTTTGATTAGCATCTTCCTATTGGTTGGGACCTGGTGGTTATTCATTTTTGGTGGCAATGAGCTCTTCATAGATGTAGTTGATTGCTTACTCATGAAGCTCTTGCACCATTTGAGGTTTGTGGATTGCCAAATTGTCTTTAAATTGGGCCCAAGTGTAGGCCGATTTTGATAAGGTGGAGTACAATTGCACGGTCGAGGTTTGGGATTTGCATGGCCTCCATGTTGGATCTTGTTAGGTAGCCTCTTAGGGATTCCTTGGGCCCTTGTCTTGTGTGCTCCAATGAATTCATGGTCTTCATGTAAATTTTGGATGAAGCAAATTGGTTTATGAAGGCCCTGCTAAACCTTCAAAGTGGTAAATCAAGTTCAGAGGTAAAGAGGAGAACTAGAGGAAGTTCGATAAACACTTGGTTGATTGTATGAGCATTATGGGTTTGAACATTGTGAGGAAGGTTTAGAGATATCATGTCCCATCATAAGGGTGAGGTCAAGAGCTTGAGGTGGACAGAAGGTTGGTGGCTATGAGTTCATTGGAGAAGGGGCTATAGTGGATTGTAGCAGCATTGAATGTGGTGCATTGAACCTCCTTGCTACTAGCTACCTTGTTTGGTGTTTTTGTTGTCACCCTTACCTTCTGGGTCAGCAACCTTGGGTCTCCCTGAGGATGTGGCCATTTGTCGGTTTCTTCCTGTAGCTTACGAATGGTGGCAAGAAGATCTTCGATGGTGGGAGGTGGTTAATTATGTGCATCATTGTTTTGGCTAGTAGAGCCAACCATGGTGTTATTGGTTTTGTTGTTGTGGGGATGCTTATTTGGGCCATGGTGGTTGCTAATGTTCTTACCTAAAAGTGGTGGTAAGGACATAGGTTCTTCCAATAGTCACGTGAGCAGAGGCGACGCACTTATAAGGACACTTGACACTCAAGTTAATAAATAAATGAAGCATAGAGGTTTGAGAATGTAATGAGTGATATAATTGTGATGTCATCCTGAAGGTGCTAAGCCCCCTTTATAAAGCAGGGTGACCCAATAATAAATTAAAAGATAATCTTTCTTTCCAAAGATTTAACAGATATTAAATATATCCTAGATGATCTAATATAAAAGATATGATAAAATAATGAGAGATTATAGGTGATTTAGAAAATATTTCAACTAAATTAGAAAATCTCTATGAGATTATCGTTGCATATAGTTGATCTATATGGCCTTGTCCTAGACTAGAGGTCTCAATCCCATATTTTAGTCCTGTACAACTAATATACTATAATAGGAAAAAATGGGAACATTATCTAGCTTAATTTTTCAATAAAAAGAAATTAATAGTCCCTAGGAAATTGCCTTGTATGTGGTACTCTTTGCAAATAATTACATAACAATAGGCACCAAAAAAAATCATAACAATGGAATTTTGGAATTATTTACGAAAATGTGAGATTTTTAAAAGGGAACCCGCCATCATCTTTGATTGGTCCCATTCTCTTTGACAATGGCATACGTGAAATTTGAGGATGCGTAAGTTGCATTTAGCCACTTTGTATGCATTTAACCACATTCAGTAATGTTGCTAATCCTACCTTTTTATCAAGCCAAGAGGAAACCGGGTTCACTACCATGTATACTTGCATTATATGAATGGCATTTAGCCACCTGTAATTTATGTTAAAGAGAGCATAGGTGATTTGTAATGTAATGCGTAATCGCCTATGCCCTGAGATGTAAATTTTAAAATCCTTAAGTGAAAATGCTCGATTTTTTTTTCAAACTTAAAAAAGGTAGAATTGCAGGTTGCATTGATTGACTGAGCACAAGAAACAGTTGATCCTTCACTTTAGCCCTATATTTTACTGAGTGGCAGTAAAGAACATAGAAGTTAAAAAATATATTCACACCTTTTCTTTCTTCAAAACAAAAGGAAAAGGGGAAAAAAACAAACTCTCTACCAAATCAATTTACAAATAACAAAGACCAAAAAAAAAAAAAAATCCATCATTGAACATGGATATCCAAGATGTTTGAGTGGCTGGCAGCCTTGGGAATGGTTATGTAGAGAACACCATCTCTTACCTCTGCCTTAATCTTTTCAAACTGTATATTCTCTGGCAAAGCAATCCTGCTGCTATACCTACCATAGCTCTTTGCAGACCATTGCTCCTCCTCCTCTTCTTCCTCATCTTCATCACTGTTTCCTTCTCCTTGCACATTGTGTTGCAAACTGCTCTTCTTCTTCTTCTTGGGTGCCTTCTCAGCCTTGACCAACAACATCTTCTCCTCCACCCACACCTTCACATCCTCCTTGCTCATCCCAGGCATTTCAAACCTCATCTTGTACTCACCCTCTCCCTCTTTGATCTCCCATGGTGTCCTCCCCCTCCTGCGGTACCCTCCAACTCCTTCACTTGGGAGAGGTGATGAAGGCCACTCAAGGGTGCTTAAGGCAAAAGGGTCCTCCATCATCCTCTCCATTGTCTCCATCATCTCCTGCACTGTTCTTGCCGTAGGAAACCTGTCCCACAAACCTGCTTTCATGTAGTTTCCCATGTTAATAAATACATGCATAAGAGGGCAGTGAAATGTGCAGGGAATAGGAGTCCAGTATAATAATTTTATAAACTTAGAAGAAGTCAATACAATAATTTTGCAAACTCATTAGCAAATTTTACAATTAAAAAAAATTCTGGGTGAGTTTTAACAAATATAAAATGGACATTTCCTTAGATGCATTTGTTCCAATGAGCAATAAAGAAGAAGGCAATATAATGATGTTTGAAGACGATGTAATAATTTCAATAACTCAAAAACATCTCCAGTTAAATTTACAAATTGAAGATAATTAGGGTGAATTTCATCAGATCTAAGAAAATCTAAGTGTAATTTGTCCGAGAAATAATGATGAAAAGTTTGCACCAAGTAGCATAAGACAACAACAAAAGAGCAATTAGACTTAATTACCTATTGGTGATGTAGGGGCATCTCTCCTTTTGGGTTGGGACTGGGACTCATTCTCTCTTGGCACATGGTCAAGTTTTTCTCTTGCATCCCCTGCCATGGCCTTGATGGGATTCAAGTGCAACAACACCTGGGGGGACGGATTGGTCTTGAGGGACAAAGGTATCTTGATGAAACCTTAGAAGGCATGGGAAGGTTGAGACCCAGATTAGAGGACAAAGTTTGTGCCATTTCTGTTTAGCGAAGTGTCCAAGTGTATTGATATCAAAATGACAAAATCAGAAGAAAGGTTGTCCAAGTTGATGAGGTGGAGATGCGTATGTGATAGGGTTTTGTGAGATATATAGGAATTTGGGAATGAGTGATGGAGGGTTCTGGAAAGCACGACATGGACTCCTCAGTCGGCATCAGGCGGTGTGGGGACATAAGGCTTCCACTTTCTAGATTTCTCCACAACCATACATCCAAACCAGGATCAGTTTTCAGGTCCAGATTACAGAAAAGAATAATCTTGTATAAGCTTTTGACCCCGTTTCTGCTGGCTAAGTGAGATGCACTACCTCCCCGTGGCTGCATATATCTAAACCTTAATCTTCTGGTTAGATTTCTTACATATCGCTTAAGGGGTAACAGATTTTCTTTTCCTGTATATATTTGGCCAAAACGAGGGTAAGTCTCGGGGTGCATCAAAAACCACATAATCAGCATTCTTTTTAAATGGTTGTCAAAATTAACCAAAATTCAGGGAAGATATTTGGATAAACTAAAAGAATAAAAAACTACTTATCCATCTAATGCTCAAAATTAACGACACATCAATCTAGCAAATATTATTAGCAGCAATTGTGAGGGTTAAATAGATTGATGAAGTTTCTCGCATTGCATAAAACAGGTGTAATATACCATAGGTAAAAAGAATATCATATAAATTTTACAGTGAGTTATATATATTTTATTTTAGCAGTTCCCATTGAGTCCAATGTTTGATCTGGTTGATAATAATGGTATCTTAGTAAAGTCAACGAATTTCTGTAAATAAATGTATGGATATTAAAATCCGTAATTTGTACAACACATTTCCAGGAATCTCCTGAACTGTATGATGCCATTCCATTGTCATCCTACATGTTTTCTGTTCCAAAGCATCATGGATATAACATACATGTGTGATCAGCAGCACAAAGGTGGTGTTTCACTAAGCACAAAATAAAATTATGTTATGGCCACATTTATAAGAACAAAACCGGGAGTAGCATTGTTGTGCACAGCAGCTTTCCCATTTAAACAAATCCACAAACAGCATTAACCTTTCTGAGCTCACACGGCCACAGGCTACTCATCACAATTCAAGCAAATTGTTTCCAGCGGCAGTAGTTTCATCCTTCAACCCTGGCATTAGTACAAAAATAGTCTAAAACATCCAAAATTTGAGAATTGCCAGCCATATGATATAATTGAATGGTGTTCATAGGATAGAATCAGATGCACCAAACCAAATCAAAGTAAAATTCCCTTCAAAAATCACAATTGAAAGAAGTCGTAAAACTCACTTAGCCTTTTCTTTTTTAGCATTTTCTTTTGTATCCTCCTCTGACTGCTCAGTTTCAGTAGAGCCTAAGGCCGTTATCTTTCCAAAGGACTCCTTTGCATCTCCAAAAAAGTCTTTCACTTATCAAGTACTGTTTTCAGCTTATCTGGTGTTGGAAGCTTCAAATTGGATATGCAAACACAACAATATATATTAGCAGGAAAGCTTAAAAAAAATTTCTTCAACTTCTGGGAAGAAAATCGTAGAATATTTTCTTTAGTAGAAAGCATACTGTTAGATGTAAAAACTATTCATGTGCCCTAGTAGTTTAAACTTTTAGAAGAGATGATATATGACGCATTATAAGAGCATCCATGATAAGTTGTCTAGTATTCAATCCCTAAGTTTAAGCACAGTTTAAACTTTTGGGAGAGATGATTTAAGAATCATGTCATACATTTTATAATGAAGACTATCATCAATCTACAAGCTTCTAAAACAACAGGATCCTTCCTTGCCATCTTGTGTGGAACATATACATACTGGAAGGTTGGAAATTTAGTTCAAAGCTTCAAATTACTCTCTATGGGACATATTATTAATGACCTATTATAAAGAAAATCTCTAGTATGTTTACCTCAACAACATCAGTGGTAGAAAGTGCAGCTCTTATGTTGCCATTATCCTGCAAATTCATCGCATTGAGAAGTTAGATAAACATGCAGGATTCTTCTTTCTAGCATTCCTATGATGTACAGTTCCAACTCTGGAAGATTGAAAATTGGCTTTAAAACATTTATTGGGGTATATAAGAAAACATAGTATAAGAACATTACTACAAGTTTGTAGCCGTATCTGAAATCAGTAGCAGATCGCAGCACACGATACTGCTTGAATGCAGTTTTCTGTATCTCCTTCTCGTCCTATTTGAATTCAAACAAGCAGTCAGCAACAAAGACGGTACCATGCATAACCAAGAAAGCACAGCAAAACATGTTGATTACAAAAGATCTCCAATAAGTAGGTGCTCAGCAGCAGATCAATTTATAAAATCCAATTCCAATTTCACAAAAGCAGTACATATTCTACATAGAAAAAAAAAAAAAAAAGATTTATCAGCCAGATTGAGGCTTGAGATTGCTATAGCAATCAACTTCTTCTATTATCATATTAGTTGCCCCTTGCTCCAGTGCAAGAAAATATAAAACATGAGAACTCTGTGTTCCTGGATAGATAGGTTAATCGGAGGTAGTTGAGTCAGTTAGAAAACATCAGCATCATGCATGAGGGAGGCTTCATACTTATTCAGAGTAAAGAGTGCAACTAACTTTATACCAAAAAAAAAAAAAAAGAGTGTAACTAACTACTAACTAATTGCTGGGTTTTCTAACTAATGTTACAATAGTGCCCAAAACCCAATGACATGTTCAATTGGATAAGGTAGTTATCTATATTTTGGTTGGCCATGAGTAAAAGAGATAAAAAAGACTTTTGCAATTACATCAAAATCAGTTTTCAGAATCTTTTTAAATGACAAGAACTATCTTTTATGTGATAGAATTAGAATGCACTCAGAAACTTTACACTATCATCCAATTGGATTCTTTTATTTGTAAGACTTTTATGATAGTGGATGGTTGAATCTAACTCTTGTGTTGATATGGCAATACATTATTAGATGTCTGTGTAAAATTTTTTACACAACTAAATCTAATCTTGTGCGTTTAGGGTACATAATAGTTCTCAAACAGGCATACATATATATATATATTGGTTTTTTATGATAGAGCCAGCCAAAAGAGTGGTATCAAGGCTACGACTAAACTTTTCCTGATGTGGATCACTGTTGGAGGATGTGCATTTGTGCATCTAATCAGAGGATCATACACAATACTTATTGCTCCTTTTCTAAGGTATGTTTTGAAACCTTATTTCTTTGGATTCTAGACTATATCAAGGTGATCTCTGGAGTTATGGGAAATGGGAATTTTTTTTTTTTTTGGTTTGCTTCTACTGGACATGCTAAAATTCCTAACAACTAACTCAACCAACATCTAACGAACTGAACTAACTCAAATTACACTTAGCAGCCACATTTAAAAAAGTAAGCCTTTCCTTACACGACAGAATAACATGCACTTCAATGAATTGGATTCTCCAAACTCCAAAAGTATCGACTTTCCACAACTGTAATAAGTAACACACCACATACAAAATAGGAAAGAAACTTACTCTGTAGATGACTGCTGCAAGATTCCTATCAAGTGTATCTTTGTATATGTATTTCCCCAGAAAATTATCCTTTGCTGCAACCATAATTTTAGCAGTGGTGCCACCCGTTACTATACTAAGAGGGTACCAAAGGTACACCTGTTCAATATTACAAAGAACAACAATGCACCAGTTTCACTATATCAAGTAATAACAAATAAGGTATTTATTTAACAAATAAAGGGCATTTATTTATTTATGATTTAGTTATAAGAGTGAAGGAAAATGATTACGTTGGCCATGCGAATAAAGATAACGAATTTGGGGTTGCCATCGTCCTCAATTTTGGGCAAGGGAGGAGGCGATCGCTGAAACTGGCGAGATATCATTCCTTTTTTCCCTTTGCTTCAACGACGAACACGTGGCGTTGCCGTTGAGGTTGCGGAGGCTTGAGGCTGGTCCGGGAAGAAAAGAGAGAGTGCCTGAGTAGTGGCGCATAGTGGTGGTGGTGGTGGAGCCTTGAAGCTGAACTCGACACAGGAACCCGAACCAGCGCGTTCAGTGACATCCCCACTTCCATCTTTCTTCTTTTGCTAATGCCGATGGCGGTGGTGGTGGTGGATAGGATTCGTTAGGAGCACAAGTTCCATGCTGCGCTGTGCTTCTATAGAAGACAAAAGCACTATGAGCTTTTCTTATCCGTCTGAATTTCAATTTATTTTTTTGGTTTTTTTTTTTCCTTTTATTAGGACCTATAATTTTTTGTATTCAATGGTTATAATGTATTTACAGTTCGGCCATAGCATAATAGTTATAGTTATTTCTTACACTTTTAATGGATGATTCCATATTTAATCTTACCTCCCTCTCCATATATTCTCTAGTAAGAATTTCTAACCTTAATGTATTTGTGAAAAAATAGTTATAATTTAATTATTGATTTTATAGATTTTAATAATCTATTACAATATATAATATATCTATCTATTATCTATTATAATATAAGGTTAAATACATTTTAACCCCTTAAACTTACATTGTGACACCCTAAATTGTATAGATTGTGCAATTTAACCCTATTAATATGTAATAGCTAGATAGTGGCTCTAAAATTTTTCTTTTCATTGACAAATAGATAAAACTATTGTTAATTTAGTAACTAATAACTCTATATAATTAATTGATATTTAGCTGATATTTAATATAATGAGAATCAGTTGTATCTTATTTTTAAATCATTTTTCAATTAAGCAATTAAGAAAGTAATATCACGTGATTCTGTACAATCTTAAGTTTCAAATATCAGTATAATATCACAATTTTAGTTGTTATAAATTAATTAATTGTATATATTATAATATAATTTATGATTTCGGTATATATGGGCAAGATCATAAAATTAAAATAGAATAAATAACGTAAAGATTTGGAAAAAAAATATAAATTTATAATGAAATCATAATTTTGAAATGATTTCAATTTGATATTATTGTTCCTATTTGATGTCAATTTTATGATATTATCATTAACTTATATAAAGTTAATTTGAGAATAGTTTTTATCCCAAATTCAAAAATAATGATGATGTGTGTTTATTTTAGCTTTTTTTTAAAAAAAAAGTGATTATAAAACTTATGTTTAATGTACAACTCAAAAAATTGAAAATTGATTGTTTTTCAAAAATTACTTTTTTTAGCTTTTATAAAATAAACTAAAAACTTTTTCTTTTGGAGATAGTGATTATTTTAAAATAATTATCAAAATATGCAAAAGTGATTTTTTTAGGTGAAAAAATAACTTTTACCAAATCACATTCAAACGTACCTTTAATTGGTATCAACTTAATTTGATGCGCCCAATTATTTTAGCAACTATTGAATCTAATTGATTCTAATCTATTATGATATATAATAGATGGATAATGGTTTTTCCTGCCATTTTACATTGACAAATAAATAAAATTATTGTTAATTTAGTAATTAATATCTTTATATAATAAATTGATGTTTAACTTATATTTAGCATAATGAGAATCAATTGTATAATGAAATGTTATACCCTTTTATGTCATATACATTTAATAGTTGAGCTCAAATAAAAGAAGAATTCAACGTACAAAATTAAATTCAATACTAACTTGGTATTGTTCAGACAATTCAAGACTAAATCCTAGATATAATGATACGTTATCATTTGATTGGTAAAAAGTGATTACAAAACTTATAAGGAAATTGTAACACCTAATAATTGGCTTTATATCTTTAAGACATAATTGGTCAAGTATTAGTTAATTACATTTTGATTTCATTTGTTGGGATTTCTTTTAAAATACTTATAGTCGAAAATAGTGTGAAATTTTAAAAAATAAATAAATTAAAATGGTAAGAGCCTCTTGCACTAATCAAATATGTGAAAAATATCATAACTCATAAAATAATCCTCATTTAACTAAACACACACATAAAAATGATTCCTAGACATAACAATCAGTTATCTAATAAGGCGTCCATATAGCCTCATGCATACTTCAAGAAACCTGGTAATCACATTATAATATAGTAAATACTAAAGTATCATAAAAGGCATGGGTCCATAAGGACACCACACCTATTACAACCCAACGCAAACATAAAGGAATCCTATATGAAAACATAACATGAACAAATCTTAACTAAGAGTCGTTATTTAGAGTTGGTCTCAAATACAGTAATCCCAAATAACATAAAACTCTTAATTCATAATAGAAACATAAGTTCAAGAAATAATATTCTATGTGTTGAGAACATAATAAAGATAGGCAACAAAGATAGCATCCAAGCTCTCAAATATACACTAGAAAATCTCAATCCGAACTCAAGGAGCTCCTATATCAAAGCTGCAAGCTCATTGAAGACAAAACCGAAACAACAAAGAAATGGGTGAGAATTAAAGGAAACTTAGTAGTTATATAAAAACATTTCAAGTTTCATCGTTGTCATATCCAGTCACTTCAGTTTAATTATGAAAAGGTATGCATATATCAAGGTTCAATTTTAGATTTTAAAAGATCTTTAAATCCAAAGTGTGCTTTGCTTTTATTCATGATCTTTCATGCATTAGTGCACCCTATCTCGTATTGAGACTTAAATCTACTCAATGAGGGATACATGGTTATAGGATCTATGCAATGTAAAACATTAAATATCCCGATATTGATACATGACAATCCAAATCATAACAAGTCTCATGCTCATGCATTATGCTTTCTTTCTCATGCTCTTAGCATCATCAAACTTTACATAAATATACCACCCTTTTCTTCTCACCAAATCCATCCTTATAACACCCCAATGAATTTTAACCTACACCAAACTCCATCTAGAATGAGCTCAACCTAATTAGTCGTCACTAGATTCACAATGGGGTCTTCAAGGGGTTGTCATACTTTCTTTTCTCTTTCTCAAAATTATTTCATGCACAAGTGAATGCTCATGTCAAACATTGAATGCACACTTACATTTCTTAATCTCTCAAGCCATGAGCATGTAAATACTTTCACATAACTTAGAATTAAACTTTAATGCATGCATATGAGGCATAATCCATAATCATGAAGCATGTGGAAAATTCTAATTTCAACTCATATATAGTACTAGCATGCATAACATATCTTAAGTCATCTTGCTTTGTGTTCCAAGGTCCAAGTAACATAGTCCAAAGTCACCTAAAGTTCCAAACCTCACTTCGCACTAAGATGAGTTTTGCTATGGTGCATGGCCCTTAAGAACATGACTCATCTCATACTTACAATGTCAAGATCATTTCATCAAATACTCAAGCATTGTCATAGCAAATACATCATTAAATCCCTAACACCATTCATACTTCAATTTCTTTATTAATACAACTAAGACAGCAATTTGACTGAAATTTGGCCCTAAAGAATAAATTTAAAAGGGTAGTAAATGACATGATAAGCATTTGTAAAATTCAAAGATGTACTTCAATATGTTAAGATTAATGTGTAAAAAACTTGAGTCAAAAACAAAATCTTAAGTGGAGTTTTAAAATTGTACAAATTTGGTGGTTTGAACATATTTTTTATAGTACAAAACCAAATTTCACAAATTTTTAATAATAAAACCAACCCAAAAATTTTTACAAAATTTCATGGAAAAAGTTCAAGATGTTAGTGACACCCTATAAAAATTTTAGTTCAAAACTCCTTCATTAATAGGGTAAAAAAATAGGAAAATTTACAACTTGTTGAAACTAATACAGGGTGCTAATAGAAGCAGTTTGGCTTTGAAATTTTTAAAACATAGGATATGATTATATTTTCTCTTAGAGAAATTCATAGAAGTGGTTCCAAATGTTAGCTACATCTTATAAAAATTTCAACTCAAAATCTTAACTTTAGATATATTTAAAAATTCATACAAATTTACTACCAATCATTAAACCGAACTTCAACAAGTCACATTACTTAGGAAAACAATTTTAGGAGTTTCCTATTCATCACAATCCAATTCCAAACCCCATAATTAAGGATCACAAATGTCATGTTAGCATCAATACAACTCAAACCTCTTTCTCAAGAGCCCAACATCATGACTTGTAAGTTATCAAACTAATGCAGAAAATTTTTCTAGCAAGATATATAACTATTAAACCATAGCTAGGCCTAAAATTAACAATTTTCACAACCTTCCTACCAATAGAACCAATACGACTCAAAACCTCTTCAAAGGCATAGTTAAACATGGATTTTAGAACCATCCAAGGAGTTTTCAGCAAGCTTGAACTGAAACACCACTTTAGGAATTAAACCCCTTTCATTCCCATCATCAATTTAGCAAAGGTAAAAGCAAAAATCCCAAACTAAGCCCAAAATCATCACCGTTTAACTAACTCAAAAGGTGTAAAATAAAATTCCAGCAAAACAAATTTCCCAAACACATTTCATAAACTCATTTAAATCCATTTAAGACATAACTTCACCAAAACACCAAACTCAACCCCCAAGGCCCCTTTGAAGCCTCAAAACCATCACACATATGTGTGTAAGATAGTTCTTAATAAATTTTCCATAACACACAAGTATTGAATATACTCCCTAGACTTATTTCCAATCAATTTGAAACACCAACTTAACAAAAATACCAAAACTCAATCCAAAACCAACACTTAGTTCCATTTAGGAATTCTATTAACACTTGGCATACATCTTAACCCATTTTCGTGTTGCATGTTCCAAATCCCAAACATAGCACCAAAAGTCATATTTCCAAACTTTTATGCAATAAAAACAAGGGATAACATATGTTTATGGATCACAATTTAATTTTTATTAAGATCACACCCAAAATCATATAAACATGGTATAAGTAGGGTGCTTAAACAGACCAAAAACTTACTTATCCAAACACAAAACTTCAAATTTTTCAATTCTCAACAACAATAAAAGCAAGATATTGAACATAGACCCCAAAAAAAACCCATTTTCAAATTAAACACAACCAAGAACGAAAAACCACATTAATCCAAGTTTAGTTCTCAATAAACCAATCAAAGGGAAATTCAGTAAAAGCCCCTACGTCAAGCAAACAACTCAAAATCATGATAAACTCTTTTTTTTTCCATATTGTAAAGTAAAAAATGGATGTGTAATTAGGAAGGAAAAAACAGAAACCCCCTTCAATCCTTTAATTAAACTGAAAATTTAAGGAAGTACATTCACCCATTATCTTAACCCATTTTCGTCTCATAAAGGAAAGTGAACAGAAATTATTCAAACCCCATTTTGGGCTCAAAATACAACCTAAAAGAAAGATTTTCACAAGGGACCCCTACCACCTATGAAGCATGGACACATCGTCTAGGTGCCTATCTACATGTTGAAAACGTGTCTGTGTTAAGTCTTGCACAACACACCAATGACACATATTTGTATATATTTAATTTAAAATTTATATTTTTCATATTCTAACACAAAAAATGCAATATAATAAGGTTATAAGAGAAAATAATACATAACTTTTTAATTTATAAGAAAATAAAGCATAAGCATAAATTATACAAAATAATATTTTGTATAACATATCATTTTTTAAAATTTTCAGTTATATATATGTCATGTCTATGTCCTATAATTTTTCAACTTTGATGCGTCCTTCATGTTCATGTTGTGTTGTGTCTCTTGTCAATGTTTGTGCTTCATAGCCTACCACACTTAAAGGTGCAAGGAAGGTGAGTTGTTTGAAGCTTGGAATGAGGGAATAAAGCCAAGACAAGTCCTCTTCCTTGTTCATGGCCAGCAGCCCAAGCTTGGGAATGGTGGAGCCTTTAAGAATGGAGTTAGGTGAAGGGTAAAGGATGAAAGGAAGGGATTGAGGGTGGAAGCTAGGGTTTGGATAAATGAAGGTGAAGGAAGAATGGGATGAAACTGAAGGAAGGACATGTGTATTTGAAAAATGAAAGTGGAGGGTATGGGAAGGAGGCAGCCAAGTTTCATATGAAATGGGGCTACGGTACTCTTTTCTTTTAGTTGACGAGAGGGGTGTAAGTGTACTATGGTGACGAGTGTTTAGTGTAATAGGATGAGGGTAGTTGAGGAATTTTACACACATACTCACTAAATAATTAAAATAATTCACAAGATATTCACTTAAAATAACATTTCCATGTAGCTCAAATTCAAATATATTATATACAGGGTGTCTTGAAACTTAAAAGTTTAGGTGGCTGGGAATTTGAAATTTTTAATTGAAGGGAACTCTAATTTTCAAAAAGTATTAATTTTAGCTTTTAAAATAATTAGACACAACAATTAACAAAATTATATATTTAAATTATTAATAGACTAAGATTAATTAGAAAAGATTAATTATCTAGTAATTAATTAATTAAGTAATTAACTCTTAATTAGATTCAATTGATCTTAATGATCACAATTAACTCACAATTAAGATAAACGAAAACAAAAACAAATAGATGACTATGGATACTTCCTCCTTTGCAAAATATCCAAATTTGGATAAATATAAATATTAAGAAAGATGATAACTAATATGGTAATAGAGTATTTTTAAGTAAAATAATGTTATATAGACTAATATAACCCAATGATATTAATTGTGGAGCACATCAAATAGTTGAATATGAATGGTTATACTAATAATTATTAATTACTTAGGAGTACTATTGGTACTAAAAAATCTACTTTGAATATGAAATTGCAGATATTTTTGAAAGATGATTTTTTTTAAGTGGAATATTCTAAAGGAAAGGAGTATGTAATAGTATCGTTACCTAAATAACTCTTATGATAATATTCATGAAAAAAATACATTAAACTAAATTATTATAGGATTTTTACAACTTATGCTCATACACTACAATTCATATTATAATCATTTAAGCAAATTGAGAAACAAAATATATAATGATCCATCTCATAAAATTGTAAATACTTTTTTGGTTATTAAATATGTTTTTAATATCTCTATACAAATATATTTATAGATGATATTAAAATATATTTGTACATATTTATTTCATCATTTTCATAATATTTCTAAATGTAAAATTCCAAGCATCTCACAGGTGCAAAACTAGTTATCTATTATAATAGATAATACATAGATAGGCATATAATCGATAAAATAGATATTTTTCCTACCATAATTTTGTTGTGTTATAAATTTATAAAATTTTCTGGATTTATTTCATATTACTTTCTTTTTTTTACATTTTTTCAATTATGTTATCTTTATTTTTATCTTTGTTTTGTTGAAAGTATCTTTCTTTATATTTTATATTTTTTAGCATTACATGTCTTATTTTGGCTTTATTTTTCTGTTTTTTTCTTATTTTATATTCTAAAATATCCTTCAAGTAAATATTTTAAAGTAAGAGAACTATAATGGTAGCATGAAGAGAACTATAATGTTAGCGTGATGAAAACTATGATGGTAGCATGTATCATTCTCCTTCTAAACCGTATATATCTATATATGCATGGTTTACATTCTCATGCTTAATTCACTCCATATCAAGCACTTGTCTTAAAGTTTTTTGCATCAACTTTTTTTTTTTTGTCTTACAATATTGTCCACATGAGTCACCGGTGTGATCATTGTGAGTTGAGATTCTCAACTCCTGCGGGCTTAAATTGACATAGGAGTCGTAAAACGCCAGGTTATGAGTTTTCATCACAATCTATTTTGTCCCATATGTGGCACATATTGCCATACTCAGCAAAATTTAGGTGTACATATGGCTACCCATCAGTAGCATCAAGCACCGCCTCAGAATGTTCAAGGTCCTCCGAATGCAGGCACCAGCAGCCCCTTAGAATGTACCCTCAGAATGTTTAAGGCATGTTTAGTTTGAATTTTCATTTTTTATTTTTAGTTTTTTAGAATTTATAAAGAAAAATTAAAAATTCTAAAAATTACAAATTTCAGTGTTTAGAATTTTCAGTTTTTCCTTTACAAATTTTAAAAAACTGAAAAATTAAAAATAAAAATTGAAAACTAAAAATTCAAATCAAACAAGCCTAAGCTTCTCTTAATGCACCAGGGCGCTTCACTTTAACCATCCTCCCGGGAATGATGAGATACTAATTATTTGATTTGGGGTTGTAGCTCTCAGGGGTAGTAGCTACCCATTCTAAGTGTCTATTTTTTTAAGCTTCCATTTATACTTCCACTAGTTAAAGAATTGCTTCCGATTAATCAATTACGAAAATAAAATCACATGATTCCATACAATTTTAAATTTTAAACATCAATATAATATTACAATTTTAGTTATTATAAATTAATCATAAATAATTCCTTATAAATTAATCAATTGTGATATTATAATATTAGTATAGTGACTTGTGCAATGTATATGGTTAATTTTGTTTTAAGTAAAGCATTAAAAAATTATTAATAGTTCACTTTCTCAAGACATACGAAAGTTATATTAAAGAGATATATTCAAAACATTTTTAATCCAAATGGTGTATGAATTTGAAAAAACAAAATGGGACAAAATACTTTAAGATAAATTTTTAAACAATTTCTTATAAACTAATTTGACATCTCACTACTTATATTTCCATCCTTTGAGTATATTAAACTTTCAAATATCAAATAGGGAATAGAATTAATTCAGCCAAAATCAAATTACGATTTTTCATTTTAATAAATGATTTTGAAATTAAAAATCAAATATCTAACAACCAATTAACATTAATTTAAAAATCAAATAATATATATAAATATAAATATGATTAAACACACTAGTTATATTATAGTTTGAAATTTCAGCCATTAATTGTGCTACTTGTATAAACATATATCATATATCAATTATTAAGAGCTTACTTAAAATCATTTATATTTTTCGATTGGGTTGATATTATAATAATACAAAATTTTAGATTTTATTCTTTCTTTAATATTTAAGATTCAATATTGTGATAGTACAATGATATGCAAAATTTAAGATTTTATAGATTAATATAATATTATTTTCTTTATTATTTAAAAATTGAACTATACCTAATAAATAATATATAATTGTGATGAATCAAAAATGTATTTGTGAATTAGAATAAAACCGATAATGTGATTTGGTTATATATAAGCTATAAAAATGAAACAATGGAAATGTAATGGAGTGAAATAATATAGCTTATACAGTTTTAAAAATAATCTCTTTCTAACAATATATTTTTGCTCTTAATATATATTCCTATTATATATATATATATATATATATATATATATATATATATAACAATTTTCCTAAATTGGTAGTATAACCACTTCATTCATTTAATATCTTCTTATTAATAATATATTTCATCAATCCAACTATTGAATCATGTAATATTATTTTGATAATTAAGCATACTAAATTTTAGAAAAATTAGACATTGATAGATGATGGAGGTTAATTTGCTCCTCATGTGTTGGGGATTATGTGGTGGTCCATTTGATTTCAATAGTAAAATACTAAATTACCCTTATTTTAATAGTCAATTTTCAAAGCCACTCTTCCTTCTTCATTGACCCACACCATCTGTCTCAGCACCGCTGTCCCCTCTCTCTCATCACCACCATCATCATTCATCACTTGCATGGTTGAAGCCTATTTGGGGTTATAGATTTACTTTTTTTTTCCTTCTTTTTTGGTTTTGTTCTACATATTTTTAAAACTCTATTGTTTCAATCCAATCACGTATAATTATGAATTACCATAAAAGATTGAATGACATGAATAATCCAATGACAGACTCTAAGAACAATAATTTGAGAAATGTTTTGAAAAAAAAAAACCTCAAAATCAAAAGAATACAAGTGAGTGGAATCGAGGAAAAATTCAACGGAATGAATTTTTCAATGCACCCCCTAGTTGTGCTTTTGTTTTTCCTTTGCATTTCAGTGTTCTATCCCATTCTCTAATCTTTTCAACCTTTCCATTTGTGTTGAGTTAGTTAGCCACACCCTTCAAGTACCTTTCAATCCCATTTTGCTATTTTGCCAAGAACAGAAAATGCTTCTCTACATTGCTTCTCTCATAGTTTTCTCCAACATCGAGTTTCTCTACCTCGATGTTGAGATTCACGACACCCATTCCCTCTTTTTTTCTTTTTTTTTGGGTGGGGGTTCTAGATTTATTCAATTTTTAGTGTTATTCCTAAAACCTATTTGCGCTACATAGCTTCAGTGACGGATGTCTCAGTTGGGTCTCACTGGGGAGGCTCCGGAGGAGAAGAAGGGTGAATGGTTGAAAGGAAAATTGAGTAACTAGAGAAGGTTAATTTAGTGATTTTGAAATTGTTATTTTTAATTTAGAAATATTACTCTATTTAATAATTTTATTTAATTATTTTATCTTTAAATTTACACCGTTCAAATAAAATCCAATAATAAAAAATGATGGACCATGTGATGCTCTTAGACATATGTGGGACTAAATTATTTGTCACCTTAATAGATATATTCTAATACTAAAAGATTTGTATGTATTTTCAAAATTGGATTGTACTTCCAAATAAAAAAGAATGATGAAGTATCAAACTATTTAAAATTTTATGAAATTTTATACATTTGATCTATATAGTGGGAACCTATAATTCAATGGTTAAATTGATAAAATTTGATGTCTATAAAAGGCTATTCAATAAAGTAAGTATACCAACATCACATACACACACACACACAAAACATGTGCACTGCATTGATCCAATAATTGATAGAGTTAGTAAATTAGTATTTTTTATCATAAGTAAATGTGATTATTTTCTAAAACTAATATTATGTTATGCATTTTTTAGTGACGTATGATTAAAAAATAATTAACAATGATTTAAATTGTGCAAATTTTATTATCTATATGTTTAAAAAATTATTTTAATTGATGATAATTATTGAATTTAACAGTATATAAATTTTATTTAATGAATTAATAAATTTAATATAAAATCAATAATACTTGATTAAATTTAGGATTTCTGGTCCTAGTTCCCTCTGCATACTAGCTATGTAATCTTCTTTCTTCATTCCATGTGTTATTATTCATCCTCAATACAAATTATTTAACCTTTCTATCACGGTCCCCACCACTTCTTACAAATTAAAAGAATTGAAGAAAAGAAATATACACTTACAAACATAGATGACTTGGCCAAATTTAAAAAGAAAAATTATTAAAAACATAGTAAAAATCCATCATAATGATTTATTTCGGTGGCAAAAAAGTTGGAAAGGAAGAAAAAATGGCACCAATGAGAATGAAATATAGATATAGAGAAAAGAGAGATATAAAAGTTTTATTAGCAAGGAGAGAGAACTTAGATAATTGTTTAAAAAATTAATATTGATATAGAATCAATTAAAATTTTGAACAATTGTCATATTTCAATCAAGTAGAAAGAATATTTGCTAAAATTAAGTGTATCAAATAAGTAAATAACACACTTAGAATTTAGAAATATGATATTAAATTAAATTAAAAATGTTTATTTAATTATTTTGTTACATTAAATTTTGATGATATTCAACTTTGTATTCTTCTCATCTTTTCAAGGTGTTTTTTAATACTAAAACTGGTCAAGATCTGAATGACATCTACCATCTCTCATTAAATAATAATCAAAATAATTATAAAGTTTTAAAAAAATATGTTAGAAAAGTAAACACAATATGTGAAAATTATCTATATTGTCAATTAAATAAGAGGTGAACAAAATAGTGACCAATAGTCAGTAATGTAAAGTTCGAATCATAATGTTATATTGAAATGAACTTCCATTGGTGATTTAATTTAAAGTTAATACTATATATAAATTAAATCTAATAATAATTGCAACTCAGAGAAAATTAGGTCAAATTTAAGTCTAGTTGATAATATGTACTTATAAGATGATAGGATAAAATAATGAGCAAATCATATTTGGTTTGTCTTTAAAATAATTAAGATTGCTATCATATATGTAGCAAATTAGTGTAATAAAAAATATTTAAAAAATATATGATATGGCTAAAATGATTTGGTAAAATGTTATATTACATTAATATGATTTTTTCATATTTTTTTAAAATAATAATTTATTAAATTCACATTGAAGGATAATTTTTTATGTGCCTAAACTTTCCCTGGAATAGGTTTATAATGTTGAATAAAATTTAGATTATCCCTTAAAATTTTTTTGATGATAGCATAGAAATTATCAAAAAAATGAACATATAATTTATAGTTAATATGGTAATTATTATAGAAAATCAATAGAGATAAGCATTAATAATTAAAATAAAAAATCATGTATTTTTTTTGTATCATATATTTTAAATTTAGTTTATACTATATATTCTAAATAACTACTAAATTATATATTAATTTTTAAATCAAATTATATATAAACATATATAAATATTGATTTGCTAATTTTTTTTCTTTCAGTAGAATAATATATATATATATATATATATATATATATATATATATATTATCATTTAATAAATATGGACAAGATTGACTTGAATAAAATCTAAATGATCCCCATAAAAAAATTGGATGATAGCATATACAATATAAAAGAAAATATTTAAATATCATAATAGTGAATATGATAGTTATTGAAAATCAAGAAAGAAGCATTCAAGAATTAAAGTTAAAAATTTATATATTAATTTTTGAATGAGATTTTTTTAATTAAATTATATATATTAAATTCAAAATTTAGATTTCAAATATAAAATAGGAAGTAACTGTGCATATATGTAGGAATTGTTCTGCTAAAAGAAATAGAGTCAATAAATCAATATATAATAATAATAATAATAATAATAAGTATGTACCTCTAACTCAAATAAAATCTGGATTACAACATAGAAAGTATATAGAAAAAAATTACATATCATCTAATAGTTCATATAGTAATTATTGGAAATCAAAAGAGAGAAATATTTTAGAATTAAAGTAAAAAGTAATCATATATTAATTTTTTGAGACCTATATTCTAAATTTTATTAATATCTATATATTATAAAAATCATATTTTCTAAATATACTAATATCTATCATATGGTGTACTCAAAGTAACTAAAGAATGATTACATTTATCCTTCATTTTTTTAAATTTTGTTTAAGTTATTACTATGAATTATTTTTATTTTGAATGAAATTTTAGTAATCATCCTTATTTGGAAGAATGATGAATGAGCAATGAATAAATTTCAAGATAATGTAAATGGAATTCATAACATTATTGAAAAAATAACTACAATTCGTTCATTGCATTTGTCCTATAAAAGGGTACAATATTAATACAAATTATTTGTCATAGAAATAATATAAATACATAAACCTAAAAGGTTATAGAAACATTGTTCCAAGAGAGTTTCCTAATAAGGAAAACCATTTACAATAAAACAGCACAATTTCATTATTACAACCACGATAAAAGAATCCAACAAAAGTTCATTCCTTCACTTATACTATATTATGAATTACACAATTTATTAGCATTGATGAGATGTGACTATGTAAGGTAATATTAACCTGTAACTAATAAATATTAAAACAAATAAGATAAAGAGAGGTGATATATATTAGAATAAAATGAAACTATCAATGAAAAACTCATATTAATTAGATATTGCTAATAACATTATCATCAAATAAGAATAAAATAAGATAATACTAGTCGTTTTTTAACTGTTAAATGCATAGGAGATAATAAAAAATAGTTTCTTAATCATTATAATTTATTTAAATATATCTTATAGAAAATTGAGTATATAAATTTATTTTAAAAGTAAGGTAATAGTTAAATAATTAAAAAAATGGACAAAATATAAATATAACATTCTATTTTCCTCACTCACTATCACAATATGATATCATTTCAGCAAATATCTTTTGAGACTTACAAGTCTTTTTTATTACTTTTGTATCTAGTAGAGAATTATTTATGTTTCTTCAAAAAATAAAATAGTAGCTCTTTTAGAGCCTTCATTCATCTTGCTATCAAAAATGATATTTATATTTCTAATTAATTTTATTTCTTTGAGAAACATGTTAATAGTTCTTCTGAGTCTTCAATCATATTCACAACTAATAATTATGTTAAGATTTTATTATCTCATTACAAAATGAATAATAAAATATCAAAATATGTCATCAAAACATTAACATATCATGCAAGTGAAAAGAAACCTGTCATGTTCAATCACTTCACAAAGATAAATCCCTAGCAATCATGATATGATAGTGATATAAACACATGCATCACAAGTATCATGAAAATTTTAAATTTTGTGAATGAATATTTTGTAACATAAGAATAAATAAGATTATCTTGTAACATAAAACGATAAAGTGAATGATATATTAAATTTTAATAATATCACATAAAAATATAATTAATAATTATGAAATATGTCGCAAATAGCATAGTTATTTTATTCAATATTGAGAACAATCACTACTAAAAGTTTTGAAATAAATATTCCTTAAAAATAGTATCAATTAATATTTCTATCAAAATATTTAATGATAAAAGATACATTCAAATGACTCATATTAATTATGAAATGATTTCATAATGTATATTGGGAACAAAAACTTCTGACTTTTTCTCATTTTCCTTTAATGATACTTGATAAAGGTCAAACAAATGTCTCAACGTATGATAGATATGTGCTAATTTACTTTGATGCTATAGCGACAACATTTATCACATTCACTAAAGAAAATTAGCCACTTCTGGGGTTATAATTTTTTTTTTGGTCACATTCACTATAGAGAATGGAGCAATAGAGCAAGTTTCATGAATTTTTTTTTTATGAACACTATTTTTTTCTTTTTTTCATCTAGGCATGAGGCATATGTTTATATGTAATATCTTGTAAAGGCTTTTTCTTGATAGTGCTACTCTAGGAACACATTTTGAGACCTTAAAAGTCAAGAATATTTTTCAACATATATATAATGCATCTGCAAGTGATATCATAAAGGGCTTTTAAAAATATTACTACTTTTTTATGGCCACACCTCTTCTTTGTCTTTTATCAAAAAGATCAGAGATCTTTTAAAAATACTTAGACATAATTCTTTATAAAGGTAATAAAGAAGGAAATTAAATGAACCCATTATCTTATTCTCTTGGGAGAATATAAATACTTAATTATAAATATTCAAAATGATCCTTAATATGACATTCTCTTCGGGGAATGTGGAATATTAAAATATTCATTCTAGAAATGTATAAACTTGTTTTACATAAGAACACATACTTTAAGTGATGTAAATAATAAGATTCATTCACTTCAGGGATGATCTTTTAATATATTCACTTATAGGAATATGTAAATCTCCTTAAATAGAGAAATAATCTATTATATTTTTTCTCGTATAATTTTTAATAATAAGGATGTATTCACTTCGAGGAATGATTATCCATTTTTTCTTTGTATAATTTTTATTCAATTCAGGAAATGGTTGCCATTCACTTCTAGGAATGCAATATTTTCCTATTTAATGGTGCTTTTAAGACTCTGAGTCAATATAATTTTAACATCTAAAATTCTGTTTGAAATAACATCATTAAAATATCTTACCTTAATTATTCTCTGCCATATAATAACTCACCAAGAGTAAACTGATAGACGATAGATGAAAACATAGACAAAGAAGGACTGATCATAATTCTTCCAAATGATCGTGAAGCAATCCACTAGCATCGTGATGGTATATTACTCCCGTTTAAGGATCAAAGTCGATCGGTCAATAACAAATATATGAAAGTAAATGTCAATGGGAATATAATATTTGAAAGTATATTACCAAATGGTACTTTGTATAACAAGACTTAACGTAAAGGAGACCAACGAGAAAAGTAATTACATGAAAACTCCTTCAAAGAAATGCAGAAAATTAAATCTCATGAGATATATGGCAATGATTTTGTTTCACGTCCTAGTCTTCTGCAATTGTTGAAACGATGAGGAACCAATTATAATTGGCTTATGATTTATCTATCCATCACAAGTAACTTGAACAGATAATGGAAAACCAAAACGAAAGAACTGTGCATCGCTCCTCAAACCATTTAAACAGTAGAGCAACTTCATGCTGATACAGTATTGTGAAAAACAGGAATAGAGAGAATCATTAATGGAAGAAGAGAGAATAATATTATTAATCATTTCAAAGATATAATATATAGAGTATCCAAAGAATTATTTATAGTTAAAGAATAAGAGATATAATATCACATCAAATCATAACAGATTATATTTAATCTAATAAAATATTATTAACAGAATTAGGTAAAAATATGGACATCCATAAATGAATATTTTATAACATGATATTTATTTTTATATCTAAAATATAGTAGTTTATGTTTGGAATTATTAAAATAAGAAATGAATTGATTTGATTTGTGTATGTGTAAGTTTTAAAATAAATTCATTTCCATCCAAAAGAATGGAATTGGATTCAAATCAATTCATTTATCAAACATTTTAAATTTCAAATAAATGATTTAATTTACAAATCAAATCATTTCTATTCTTTTCTCATGCCAAACATGCTCTAGGTTCTTTGGGGTTGGCTATACATATGGAGTTTGATGAGTGTCACTATTTTTTTTTTCTTTAAAAAGTTATTGATCGTGTTTTCCACTTTTTCAATAATTAATTATAAAATTTCATTTCAAACATAAAATTAAATAATTAAGAGAAATTATTATTTTATATATTTTTTTATATAATTAATAAAGGGAAAGACTCGGAAAATTATTGAAATATATAAAAGTGCATTATATCTCAGTGCGTTTTTTGTATTGTATGAAAATAAGAAATAATTATTTGAAAATATCAAATGAATAGTACTAAAAACTAATAAATAATAATAATTATAAAATGACCAAGCCGCGTTGTTGTGTAATCCAATCACATAAAGTTGTCCACATCAAAACCACATCTAGGTCGTTGAGTAATTAGATAGCATAGGATAGAAGTTGACATATATCTAACATGATAGAAGTTTTCATATATCTAATATAATATTAGTTTTTTTATCTTATCTTATCTTTATATATATATATATATATATATATATATTATAATATATTATAATAATATTAATTCTTATATATGATAATAGATATTAGATTATATACATTTTCAAATCAAATACTAATAACTGATAAATAACAAATAATTATCGCATGAAAACTAATAAATAATTAAAATCCAATGATTTTATTATAAAAGCAATATACTTGCGCTAAGCCACCTGCTTGCTCATTTGCTTTGTTTTTTGTTTTTAGTTGCATTTTGCTTCTCTTTTTATATTTTATTGATGCGATATTGATGCGATCTTCAGTTTTGGTTGGTTGATAGAATTACATAAATGGGATTAGAGGCTTTTCTATCAGATCACATATGGGAGGTGTGTTATCCATTTTTTTTATGCATTCGTGTTTATTTTTCGCAATTAATTTATTGACCTTGCTCTTTATTTGTTGATTCCATAGTAGTCATTGAATTGAGGTTAATTTGGTCTATTGGATAGAGAAAGAAATGTTACATGTATGTGACTTTAGCTCAAGGGAGAACAACCGTTTAGCACCTAAAGGTCTATTCTCTAGGACAAATTTACTCAAACTTTAATCTTTAATTGATTTTTGTTTTCAATCATAAAAGTATTTCTTTCATGGATTATTTTGTCAAATATATGATCTTTTGAGGGTTAAAGTAATTATTCTATAATATCAACTTAATATAAAATAAGTTATTTTTTTAATGATATAATCTTTTGAGACTAAAATAAAGGTTTAGTGCGAACTTGACATACAACTTAAAACGTAATAACTTCTGTTAACCAAATTGGAGGTTAGTTGATCTATAGGTGAATTTGTCAAATTAGATGGATTTTATGAGAGCTACAAACAAATAGAGTTTCATTTGTAGACTATTTTATCAGCAACATAATATTATTGATGACAAAATGATAGTTCTCCCTTAGTTTAATTGTAACTTTTGCTTATAATCCATTTGGTTCCTTTTACCCAAAGATAACAATTTGTTTCAAATTGCTTTTATTGAAAAAATAAAAAATAGATTATAATCTATATTCTCAAACATGCTTTTTTTATTTGAATTGAAAATTCCATCTAATAATTTTTGGGTGTCTTCCCTTGAAGCTCAAGTTCAACCGTCACGATATGTGGTGGTGGTTGACTAGGCTGCATGTTGTTGTGGAATATGTGGTTCATTGATGGAGGGATCGTAATCACTCCATTCACTAGGGTGGCTGTACTTATGGAATTTGATTGGTGTTACTATTTTTCTTTCAATGGTTATGAGTTGTGATTTTCAATCTCTTTCAATAATCAATTATAACATTCATTTTAAATTTAAATTATAACTACTTAAAAGATATTTTAATTATAACATTTATTTTTGAACTTAAAATTAAATAATTAACAAATTAACAAGTGTTACTATTTTTATATATTTTTACAGACTAAACTACTAATTTAGTCATACAAAAATATATATGACATTAGTTTTGTACCTTAAAATTTTTTTACATTAATTTAATACTTGAAAATACAATATATCAATTTAGTCCTTAAAAGATATGTTTGATATTATTTTGGTACTTGAAATATGCATGTGACATCTATTGGGTCTTTCTTATCTAAAAATTTATGAACTTATTTGATGTCCCATGCATCTTTTAGATCCAAAGTGACATCACATGTATATTTAAGAGCTAAATTGATGTCTAAAATCTCCTAGGACTAAACTAATGTTCTATGTATCTTTTAGAAACTAAATTGATGTAAAAATCTTTTAGGAACTAAACAAAAGTTACTTGTACCTTTGAGGAACCAAATTGTTCGTGATTTAGTTTTTTTTTATATTGTATGAAAATATGAAATAATTATTTAAAAATATCAAATGATTAATATTGAATAATTAATAAAATATAACTAATAAGTAATAAATAATTAAAATCTAATAATCATTTGTATATAAAAAAGATACCCATTCATAGGACAGGTTCAAGTCTAGTATAATTACAAAAGGGCAAATTACACCACCTTTCGAACTTTGTCAAAATGCAACCCATTTTCCCTCTAGTTGTTAAGGTCCTATTTGATGCATATATAGGATAAGACCGGATTTTATTAACTAATACTATAAAACAAATTTTTATTGCATGTTTGTATCACATGTAATAGTATTAAGTAAACTATTTTTATCCTATAACTATAGTATTTAGTTCTGAGGTCCTAAGAAGCTTAATAACATCCAATAATATTATTTACCAATCAACTCCCACTCAACCATAGCTTACCTTTCTACATCAACGCTCGCCACCTGCCAATCGCCTCGACTAGCGATCGTCACCCAACCACCCGCAAGTCACCCTACCACTCGCTCACTCGTCCCGCACTCATGTATATGACGCACCAAACAGGGCCTCAACCTACACTCACCTCCCATAATGATATGTACAATCAACCATCCTGGCATCGACATCTAACACCATTAAGTGTTAAACCTCAATTTCTAGATATGTCCACTCATCATTTGCCATACACCACATTGAACAAGTATTCATCAAAAGCAAAAATCAACATCTTCACAAAGGATAGGTTTTTCAACTTTCAACATCAAACGCAACAATCAAATTCAAAGACCATATCCATCAAACAGATCTCCACCACACTAGCACAACTTGGAGTTGTCCCAACAATGTTGGATATTCTATGTGTGTGGACTGGTATAAATCATATTTTATTATAGTTTTAATTTAATTCTAGATTAATTGGATACCAAAATATTAGACCATGTCATTTAGCTCATTTTCTAATTAATTTTTTTTAATTATTGGACTTAACATTGTTAGTGGATATGTTTGTTTGGTTATTGTAAATGGTGAGCCATAATGGGTAAGTTTGACTCATTCTGTTCCTAATCAAAGACCATTACTCCTAACCACTTCAGTGTGGCTATTGCCCCATTCGCAGTACACGCATTTTGGACCTCCAGTGGTGATAGGACAAGTTCTCTCTCTCCGACTTGGCTTCTCTCAGGCAAAAGAAAACGGACCAAACTCGTCAATCTCTATTGTTCCAGGTAATTCTAACACCTAATCCCAATTATAGTATTTGTTTATCATATATATGTCATATTGAGAATTAGATCAATGATTAATTTTTCTACAAGTGTTATGGAAGGTCTAATTTTGATATGGTTGTGATAATATATTCCAGATTAGGTGTTTATAATGTAAATTTTGTATTTGTGTGAAGCCTAATATACCAATTTGGGATTTTGTGTTTTCACCGATTAATTTCGAAATTGATTGAGGGATTTTTTTGGTCTTATTATGAATAAATGAGATAAAGATCGTATGAAATGATTGAGTGTATAGAGAAATTTCGTTTTGAAAAATATGAACTCAAACATAAAAACCCGATTTCAATTCAGAAACCCTTAACCCATATGTGTGCAAAATTGTTTCGATTTCCTTACGACTTTTATAGAACATGAAATTTCAAATCTATTGACACCAAAATCATGAGTTTTCACCAAGTATGGAGAAAGAAATTGTGAAAAAAATAGTGTAAACCCACGTTGTTTTTCGTTGGAGAAGCCCAGAAGTTATATGCTATGAATTGATGCAATGTTACATGGGTTTTGTAGCTATAAGTGTCCAAGTTCTAATAGGACCAAAATAATGTAAAATGATGCCCAAATGAGAGAGCAATCGCTTTCGACCCATTTTGGGTTTGTCGGTCGCTCATAATCGGGCAAAGAAGATGATGACAATGCCTGTGCATGGCCCACTCAAATTGCTTAAAAAATTATTGGTGATAATTTTTTTCATTTTGGGGTTTGTTGATAATTTAAAATTATTGGTGATTTTTATTTTTTTTTGGCAGCAGAAATCATTATTGTTAATTTTCCATTGCATAAATTACTTCAAAATATTAGATACTTTCCAAGTTTTTGGTCTAAAATTTTTATGCATATTTCTGACACTATTGGGCACATTATGTTCAGCACACTGAGATTTAGTATTTTTGGGTTAATTAAATAATTTTGTATTCTATTGTGAGCATATTATTGAATATTGAGATTATATTATATTGTTATTGTAAAATTTTGTAATATATATATATATATATATTATGAGATATGCTGTTTTAGACCCTTTTTTTAAACTATTGTTAGGTCAAGTGCATTCTCAGAATTGATTTATTTTAATTATTGAAATAATTTTATGATATTCATATTTGTTATATTGCACATTCAATTTGTAAAATATCATATTGTTGAACCTTGTGCAATACCATTCTAGAATTGCTATTGAAATAATATTTGCACACCTTTTATATTGATGTCAATATTAATTTTGAAAGTCATTGATGTTGCTATTATATAATTTTATTATGAGAGTTGCAGATTGTAAAATAAAAAAAAATTTTGCTACATATATATATATATATATATATATATATATATATATATATATATATATATATATATTACTCTTAGAGCCAATATCTTTTGTTTATTGAATTAATTTTGGCTCTCCCTTATACTTAATATTATGGATGATAATTATAAAATTTTGTTGCTGTCAAATCTTCACAATATTATTTTGAGATTTTCTTTAAAAAAATTTTGATATCGTATGCCCTTATGTAAAGCAAGTTTTGATTCCCAATTTGGCATTGTTTAGAGCAATAAAATAGTATTATTGGGATCTATTTCAACAGATAATGATTCCTGGTGTATGTGGTTGTGTCATTACTGGAGCGACAAGTGCTTTATAAGTGTTTTATTCTTTTAAAGCTTAAATAATTGAGTATAGATTATTAGGTACCTTGTTTGAAATATACTTTGAGTTTATTTGATTTTCTCGCTGAGATAATTTTGTGGTATTTATATTCAGTATATTGCACATCAATTTGTGAAGTGTTATTATTATTAAATAATGTGCAATATTACTGAGAGCTTCTATTGAGAAATAATAAGATACTCTATACATTTTGATTTGAAAGAATCATATTGAATTTTGTTGTTCATATTAATTGAGTCATTGGGCACATTACAATTTTCACACTTTCATAAATATCATTTTTTTATTCCTCTATATGTCATAATATTGTATATACAATTTTCCTGATTATGTATAGTAATGCTATGAAAGTTATTGCTCAAGAAATTTTAAGATATTTTATTTTTGTTGAATCATGTTTTATATGTTAGAAAATAAATTCTATACCTTTTAAGTATTTCAGTATTCTAGAATTATTTATTTTGTTTTTCAAGATTTTATAATGTTAAAAGGTGTGAGGTACTCTTAAATCTAGAATTCAGCTTTTTGTGAATATTTGAAAAAATCTAGCATATCACATTTTATATACTCCCAGAATTAATTTATTTTGTCTATATATAAAAAAGATTTTGTGCCTCTTTTAAACAAATATATTGATATAAATTTTGATTATTTATTTTAGTATCTTAGAATTATTTAATTTGAATTTCAATCTGAAAAATTTTGTGAATAAAAGTGTGGCACTCTCAGTTTTGATGTATTTTGGCTATTACAGCATTGTTTATATCTCTTTTATACTTTTTGGAACATTGCGGTTATGTGTTTTGTATAATGTTGTTATGAGAGCTGTTATTTAAAATATTTTGGCACTTTTGTTGAATACTTTACAATTTGCATACCCTTAAAGTTGATATATTTCGTTTATTGTGTTTAATATTATGCATATAAATTATAAAATGATTGTTATTGAATTTTGCACAATCTTATTATGAGAGTCCTTGCCTATAATCTTTTGAAACGATTGTTGGGCATATTTTATTATTGTGAAGTTAACTTCATGGGACCAAAGTACCATTTGTGAAAATTTTGTATTATGTAATTTTGAAAATTATGAATTATCTTATCTAATGTTTTATATTATGTTCCACATGGGAAAATATATTTGCGTATTGTAGTTTTATGGGAAACTACAATTGTTTAATTTGGTTTAATATTGTTTTACATTTTCCTTTGTATAAAGTTTAGGAACATGATTATACTCTTTTCCCATATTATATTGAATAATTTTTTTTTGTAAAATGTTGTCATCTAATTTATGTTGTCCAAGTGGGAGAATATTTGATTTTGTGTGGATTGTCTAGACTTGCATAAATTAGTATTGGATTTAATTTGAAAATTCAAAATTATTATGCACAAAAATATTATAACATATTATGTTTTTGAAAATATTCAGTTTTAGGACTTTCCGCTTACACAAAATTTGTTATAGTTATAATGTTATTTGATTTTTGCTAAAATCTCACTTGACATACTCAAAATTTGTTATAGTTATAATGTTATTTGATTTTCACTAAAATTTCGCTTGACATAAAGAGAAAGTTGTTTTGGTTACGTTATGCACCACTGTGAAATAAAAAAATAATTATGAGTTTGAAAATCTCTTTATGTTTTGTTTTACAGCCAATATTGTTTTATTTTGAGGGGATTTTAGCTCACAATCTTATACTTGTTATTTATTGTGTACTCTTCTAGATATTGTGAGTAATTTTATTTTCTTAGATATATTCAAATTTTTGTTTTCCTCCCATTTTGATTGTATTGTTTTACTTGTGATGGCTAATTTATGATTATTGACTTTGAATAATATTATAACTGTTGTGGCATTAAGAGTTATATTGATAATGAACTTACCCTTCGGTTTATCTTTATTATATAATTCTTAATGAGTTAATAGTCATGGTTTTAGAGTTTCAGTATCCTCTGGTACTAGCTCTAATGGCATGATTTTGTTGTGTATGAGCATTAGCTCCCGAATAATATTAGGAGTAACTACTTGTTTGTTGGGCAATTTTTTAGCAATCCAATATTTTATAAATCATTTGCAAATATTGTTGGATTATGTAGATAGTGGACATACTCTTCGTGTGACATCATCTGATATAATTTTGTGTTGGATTGCAATTGTTGTTGGGTTATGCAGATAATGGACATACCTTTCGATGCGACATTATTTGACATAATCATTGAATGATAGAGAAAATAATTTGAATTAAATTGTTTAAGAATTTTATATTATTGTTATTGTTTTTCTCTGTCACATTGGAGAATTTTGTATATTGTGATCTGGGATTCTTCGGCGGATTGCAATGATACAAAGACTCTAGTTCAATTAATCGTCCAATTAATTGAACATGAGAAAACCAAATTAATTTTATGCTCATTATAATATTCTGTTGTATGGTTTTTTTTCCCTTGTTGTTCTATCATCATTGTATTATGTAAGACCTATATAAAGGAAATTATTAAATCTCTTGGATTCTCTCATTATATTGCTCCCATTAATGTTGAAATTTTGTTGTAGTGGGAGTTAGAGACTTTATGTTTTGTTATGATTTTTTACTGTTAGTTTCTAAGTTTAAAATACTTCCACTGGCAAATTACTTTTGTGCTCAAATGAGCATTTGATTATTAGTTTGCAATGACAGGGAGGAAATATTGTTGTACAATGTCAATTGGACATTGATAATCTCCTTAGATTATTTTGGCAGAGTATGTTAAACAATTTTGTGAGATTCTTTATAAACAAAAATGACTCTACACTCTTGTGTGTCTCTATTTTATACTTTTATTGCTAGAGAGAATAATGATAAATTCAAACTTACATTAAGTGCTCTACCATAGAGTTATCACTAATTCCACTACTATTTATTGTACCATTAGAGTATTTTGAAATTGTATGACCTCTAATGGGAATGTTTATGATGTATTGGATTAGTGGGAGAAGTATGCACTACTATTATCATTATGTTGTTGTCTTGAGATTAATTTAACAAGTTGTGATAAATTATTCTAGAAGTTACTACATAACTTATTGTTGTTGATCCCTAACCAAAGGCGAGCCATTAAAGTTTATTGTTAGTTACACAACAAGTATAGGTTTATTGAGGTCTCTTTGGTGTTTTGGGTTGATAGGAGCTAGTTTTGTATATTTATTGTGCCCTCACATGTTACCTGTCATTTAAGCTTGCACGCAAAATTATATATATAATTAGTATAATGGCAAATTATTGAAATATTTTGGACATATTTTCAATTTATTATCATCCTGAGATATTTATTGAATCTCGAGAGCATTTTGGCTAGATGCTTATACCTGTCATATCTTGTTGTTGTTGTTGTTGCTATTAATACTCTTATGTTAATATATAACATTATGGGATATTTTGGACCTGGTCTCATTTTGTTATTGTGTTGAGATTTGTTAGATCTCATTTAGTATCTTAGGCAGATGTTGGGCCATTTGATTAGGAAATTGCACCTTATTCAGACTTTGGCATGTCGTTTTGTTGTGCTTTCCCATTAAACCATATTCCACTTTGTTGTTGGGTCACACGATATAGGTGTCTTACGATGTATGATATCAATACGCCTTCGAGTATGATTTTCTACGTTGTTGAGATGCTTATAGTTCCATTTTGGACCTTTTCATGGTTATTGTTGGCTTGTTTTGGCATCTTTTTGTGGCCACATATTGTTGATTAATCGGATAACATGCTATTTTGATTTATGTTGTTCAAGTGGGAGAATGTTAGATATTCTATGTGTATGGACTAGTATAAATTATATTTTTTTATAGGTTTAATTTGATTCTAGATTAATTGGATACTAAAATATTAGACCATGTCATTTAGCTCATTTTCTAATTTTTTTTTTTTTGGTTATTGGGTTTAACTTTGTTAGTGGATATGTTTGTTTAGTTATTGTAAATAGACTGAGCCATAATGGGTAGGTTTGGCCCATTCTTACTAACAGAGAGGCCCTACTCCAAACCACTTTAGTATGGCTGTTGCCCCATTGAGCTAGTACACGCATTTTGAAACTCAGATCCTCATAGAAGGAGCTCTCTCTTTGTGGCTTGGCTTCTCTCAGGCAAAAGAAAATAGGCGCCATGGACTCATCAATCTCTATTGTTCCAAGTAATTCTAACACCTAATCCCAATTATAGTATTTGTTTATCATATATATGTCATATTGAGAATTAGATCAATGATTAATTTTTCTACACCAACAACAAATTAATTAATTAACACGCAAATGTAATGAGTATGAAATCGTGCTAGCCCAGAGCTTGCACGAGCCAATGCACTTATATTCCGTGACAATTAAAAAACCAAAAATTGTATTGCATTGTGAATCCTGATCAATTGCATAAGAATAATAAAAATTTCTTCTAGATTGGATGTTGCATATGCACAGGATCAACACGATAAATGAAAATAAGAGTAAGAGAGAGTATAAGGTGACATGGACATCACGGACTTAAAAGATGTGGGATTTATAGGTCTTCATATGGATGCCACGGTGGTGATTCCAAATCGCATATGGTGCGGTCTTGTCACGACCCGACTTGGGTACGTGACCGAACGTGAGAAATCGGTTCCACGTAAGCCTCGTGACCTATTGCTCTATATGCAAGTAACTTACAAATTATTCAAAACGAAGTTTCTTTTCTACTTACAAATCACTTGTTCTTTAAAGTTCACAATAATCTAAATCATCCAAATACTCGAGTTTGTAGTTTCATAATCTATTTTCGAAAGTCTGAATTCATAAACAAACCTCTATAAGTAGTAAAATCTTATAATACAATCTAGCACAACATATATATGCAAAACCTAAATCATGCAGTGTGGTTTGGGATCCTACCTGCAATCTCCTGGAGTACTCAAAATGAACACGGATGCATGCTTCACCCCAAGTGAAGCTTACCACTTACACTCTCCTGCAACTAAGAGGGTAAAGGCTGAGTAAATCTACAGCCATTGTTCTTATTTGCAAAAAAATAATAATAATAAGAAAAAGAGAGGGGTGAGTTTTTATTCAAAAACTTGGTAAGTGAGCCTCACCTGGAACCCCCTTCATGGGACATCAAGGAACAATGCATGAAATCATAATAATATTAGTTATACTAAAAAGTCTTATGTAATCAAGTATACATCTATATAGTTATATATTCAAATTATCACTTTACCAACTCAAAAGTAACTTTCTCAATTCACTTTACATCAAGGAACAATGCATGAAATCATAATAATATCAGTAATACTAAAAAGTCTTATGCAATCAAGTATACATCTATATAGTTATATATTCAAATTATCACTCTACCAACTCAAAAGTAACTTTCTCAATTCACTTTCATATCTGAAATCATATAAGCTTGTAATAGCATAGCTCCTAAGAAATAGAAATCTCTCTCTGGTTACGCACAATATTTGTGACGTAACAAAACTCTAAATATAAATCTCTAGTCAAGTGTGACAATAAATTCTCTAATATCTGGTCCAAGCATACTTGGTACCAAGGTTAACTGATTTATTGTTTTAACAAGCCTGTTTTCTCCAGCTATTGTAAATGAATCTAAAAACCCTAAAAAACTTTTAGTTCTCTGAGAGTTTGAATCTATTTGATTTTAACAGTCTAATCTTAGTATAACTAGCTATGAAATCATGCTCAAGGATCACCCTTTGTAGACATTTGTGATTTCATACCTCCAGAGTATGTAGCCGCCAATGTTCTAAATCTTATGAAGATTCATGCTCTAAAACATTTTAATTCAATATCTAAAAATATTTTAATCTGCAAGCTTTTCACAACTAGAAATTCAATGTCATATTCTAAAATTACAAGTCTAAACTATTTTCAATCTTTTTCTCTAACTTTATATCTGGTTATAAATCTAGAACATATACATAAATCAGTTCAGAATCCGTTGAAATAATCATACAAGTCTCTAATAGTTACATATATCATTGATTCTCATAAAATCAGTTCAACAAACATGGTCCCATGATTTTAATCTAAAACATGTTTCATGCTCTAAAACCAGAAGTTCTAAAACATACTAACCGACAGTAACCTTCAAATCCTTATATGTAATTCTCTAAATCAAATAGTAAATCGTATTTTTCATGAAAATAACTCTAATGCACAACATAAAGGTCACAAGTGCGAATCCACTCACCTGAATGGGTGAAATATGTAGAAACAACATCAACAAAACTTTGAGAGAAGAAATGCCACCACTATCTAACATAGGAGCAGCATAACTTTAGATTAGCCTCTAAAACCTCTAAATACTTAAGAATCCATCTCTAACAAGGTAGATAACTCTTCTTCCTTAGGAAGCATGGAGACCACCTTTAAACCAGGAAAACTTGGAGGAAATGAAGCAAAACTAGCAAAATAACATACCTTTAAGCTTGGAGGATTGAAGATTCTAAGTTAGACTTCAAAGAAATGGAAGAAAATGGAGTTTGGAGGGTGAAGAGAAGTGAGAGAGCGAGTTTTCCCGATGTTGGGGGCCGAGGGTTACGTCTGAATGGTCTGGACCCTGAAATGGGGGTTTTTATAATTCTCTTACTACAACGCTCACTAGAAAGCAAAAAAAGCATCCCCTGCACCACCTTCCTGTTCCTTGAGCGCTCAGTATAACACCCTAATATTTAACCTAACACGCCTAGGACGTATTTAGATTAATTATTAGTTATTACTCTTTTGTTCCATTCTTTAAATTCATTTTATCAAAATACTTAGTGAAAAATATGGGTAAATTTTTTTAAAAATATAAAACAAAATGTGAGCCGCACATGCTATCATAAACTGAACGTTAATTGCCATCAAAGTAAACAGGGAAATATAAGTCATGCACATACACGTTTAAAGCACATGATCCACCATAACATAATATGGTTCATAATACACGAAATAAAATAAATAGAGTCACACCCATACAAAATGGGCTGAGCTTTCAGATACATAAACAACAGAAAGAAATCAGGAAAAGCAGGAAATACATGGAATCACAAAACACTAGAAGCCAACTACAGTTTCCCCTTAACCCTACGAGTGCTCAACCAAAAGTCACCCCTATCAAAGATGCAGCAAGAGGGGATCCTCGTGACAACTCGGCACTCCTGGGGTCCTCTATCATGGTCTCCTGCGCTGATCCTCCGATGAAGGTACATACCCAATGAACTGGGCAAGCTCCTCGAGCGTATGCAGGCGGAATGGGGATGAACATGGCCTCGACGGCGGACGCATCTCCGGTCGTCGGGCCGGCCTGGGCTGGGTCACTATGTCTCGCTACCTCTACCCATGTCCATGGGTGCCATGAGTGCAGAACCCTCCAAGTAGATGTGTGTGTGGGAGTCCTCAGATGGGTCGGTTTTGAATGCATCGTACGGGAACGTACTTGGGATAGTCACGACTGCCAAAGCTGAGGGCGAGCATGTTGAGTCTGCTTCGCGGGGGTCGAGAGCACTCAAAGATCAGATCATCGCCATAGAGGGAGGTAGGGGTAAACCTGAAGTTGGACGGGTAGGCAAAAGGCGTCCATGTAAGCAAAAATGCGAATAGCACAATGACCCTCAAAGTGATAAGAGTGGCATGGGTCGTAATGCACCTCCCATACTAGAGTGTCAATGAAGATCACGAACGTGGCCATCGACCTCTGAAGACGTGACGAAAAGAAAAAAGATAGAGGGAGTGAGAATCTTAATAAATAATCTCAGTAGGGAAAACCTCCTATCCTAGTGTCATCGTCTACGTCCTCAGGAACCTCGGTTTCTCTAGAAAAGTGAACATGCATAAGGTTTGATTTTAGAGTTCTAAAGTATCATTTACCGAGGCCCGCTTAATTTTAGTATGCATCTTGGATGTCATGAATGCAACATACTTTATCATGAAATGCATGGCAATGCAAAATATGATATGCTAATCCAATCATAAAAGATGTTCATGAATCATAACAATCATAGCATGACTTTCTTCCACTTATCTTTTAGGTGACTTAGATTAATTCTTTCTCTCATATAGGGCCACCCTATTTCTCTCGCCATTTTGAGAGTTCTAGGTTATGAGCTCATACCTCACTAGTCATCACTAGCATAATCTTATCCTATGATAAGTTAACACTGACTCTTGGAGTGCAGGATAGGGACAATAGGATCACCTTTCATAACCTTTAATTTGGGAGTCCAAAGGGTCCTTTCTTTGGATCACCTCTCATAACCTTTAATTCAGGGAGTCTAGAGGATCACTTCCATATATTTTATGTCACCTTAACCTTATTAGATCACCTCTCATAACCTTTAATTTGGGAGTCTAGAGGATCATTTTCATGTGTTTTATATTACTTAGAGATGCAATATATGAACATATAATCACAACTTATCATTCATCATTCCATACTCATAGAACATAGGCATGCTACTATCAACATCATTTGAAAAGTAAACAAGTCTATACCCATGTGCAACACATAATAGAATACACATTGAATGAACCTAATATAACATATACAATTCATTCCAACATAATTCATTCTTCAGAAACTAGTCATTCTACATCTTTAATTTTAAATTGTCCTTATAAATAAATTGTATCACCTTAGTAACATAATAACAAATCTTTTAGATTAATAGTAAAATTAGAGAGCTTGATAAAAATATATCCTTATTTAATAACATATATATGTTCCAAGAGTCAAAGTTTCTTATGTAAGTTGAAATGGTGAGTCTTGAGCACTAAGTTAATTTTAGTGATGGCATAATTGTAAACATGTGATGCAAGCTTCATTTTTAGTCTTGGCATTATAGAGTGATGGCAAGAAAAACATAAATATGCTATGCAAAGCTTTGAATTTAAATATGAGAATGCAAGCTCTAGTTTTAAATCTTTAAGTTTAGGTGATGACTTGAAAAATAAATATGCTAGGCAAGAATTGTAAATATGAATGCAAGTTCAATTCTTTATTTTAGTGCTCTAGGCCTCTTAGAGTATTTACTCTAAATCACATTTCAACTTTAAGGTTGAAATAGGTAGGCTTTGAGATTAACCATTTAGGTGATATAAAAATGCAAGCTCTTGTTTTAATCCTTAAGTTTAAGTGATAACTTGGAAAGTAAAATATGCTAAGTAAGGAAATATAAATATGAATGCAAGTCCAATTCTTTATTTTAGTGCTCTAGGCCCCTTAGAGTATTTACTCTAAATCACATTTCAACTTTAAGGTTGAAATAGGTGGGCTTCGAGTTAATTAATTAGATGATAAAGTAATCATGAAAATGCAAAGCTTAAATATAAATATGTAATGCAAGGACTTGAAATATGATATGAATGCATTTCTTTGAGTTCTAGGCTCAAGACTACCACTTTAACAACATACATTATCACTTGCTAAAAACTTTCTTAAAAGTGGAACCTTCAAACTTTAGAGGTCAAATAAAGGATGGTTTTGCAACCAACACCAAAGATCCTCATCATCAAGCCATGGTTCCTTCATCATATAGGCCACTAAGGCCGAAATCAAAGAGAAAAGAAAAGGAAAGGAAGAAACCGAAATATAGAGGAAGAAGGAAGATTTCAACATAGTAACATCTTGAAACAAAGAAAAGAATAGCAAACTTTAAAACAACTCCCTACCAAAGTGTTGTTTTGCAAGAGAGAAAGAAAAGCTTGAATCCAGGTTGGAATGAGAAGACAAAAATCTCTTTTGGTGGCTTGATGGTTTCGGCCAGAGCAAGAAAAGGAGAAGATGAGTTTTTCTTGAGAGTTTGAGCTTGGAAATGGAAAGGTTGTGTGTCTAGGAAGTGGTTTGAGGTGGTAGAGTGATGGTTCAAGGTGGCTTGTAGTGGTTTATGGTGGTGGAAAGAGTTTCTTGGTGGTGGAGAAGAACTTGAGGTTGAGAGAAAACTAGAGAGCTTTTTGCTCACAAACTCAAACAAAAAAGCTAGTGGTAAAAATGTGAGATTTCTTTACATTTTGCTATATATATCATGGGTTAAAATTTGAAATTGTGTGGGTGCAAATGGAGGGAGAGGCCGGGCACTTTGTGTAGCTATGGGGAGAGAAAATATCTCCTCAAAGTGTCATTCAAAGGTAAGGCTAGGTATGGTTCAAAGCATGGGTCAAGGCATGACTCAAAGCATGGTTCTTTGTGTGTAAAATAAATCAACATGTGATGAATATAGGGAGGAGTGGCTTCGGCCACTATGCAGCCAAGGGGAAGGAAAATGTGTCATCTAATTGTGGTTTAGAGGTGTGTTTAGGTGTATCTTTGATTAGGCTTTTGATTAGGAGTTTGTAAGTAAATGTTTAGGTAAAGTAATGGATAATTAAGGATGTCAAGACATGATTAAGGAGTGGTCTTGCTCCATTAGTGAAATCAAAACTCATTTTATATTAAAACCATTCACAAACATAATTCCTTAATTTAAGGAATTGGAGAGAGAAAACTATTCAAGATTCCATGACATGGAATCTTTGATTTTAAAACAAAGATTAAAGTGTATCTAAGCAATCTTAGGTTCTAATCAACCTTAATAAATTATTTTGACTCTAGATTAATTATCGAAATTAATTAATCTTCAATTAGAGCTTAATATTGCTTAGGTTTTGTTAATCGCATCATTAGGCCCAAAATGTGCTAAGCTAGGGGCAAAACGTAATTTTGCACAAACACTATCCGGATCACCCAGGCTTATACAATCATCATTAGTCACTTGTAATTAGCATTCCAAACTTCCTTGAGAAGTTTCGGGCTCTGATGGTACTTATACCTACGTTAAACGCTAGAGGTATTTTGATCATTTTGAGCAGAAAGTTCGGAAAAATGAGATTTTCGTCTTTGCTATCAATCATAACACGTTTAATCCCTTCAAGCATTGAGTTGACCCTTCGAGGATTGGGCTGGCCATCCTTGAATTCGGGTGAAATGACCTCAAGGGCATTTTGGTCATTTATGCTCAAACAGAAAAATTGGGCGTTACATGCAATGCTCTCAGAATGGTTACTTATTTACATTTCATTCCATTAACTTTAAAACATAAATGTAAATAAGAAAATACGCCCCATTTGGATTCACATAAAATATTAGAAAAATTAAAATCCCAACAAATCAAAATATAATTTTTGGGTTTTAGTTCAAATTTGGGAATTCTTACAATCTTGCAAAGTTGTGGACTAAAAACGGAATGGTTAAAAGTTTCATAAAATTCATTAAAAATCACTCTTTAACTTATTTTTCCTTAGGGAACAATTATAGGACTTTTGATCCGGGAAAATGATTCTACCATATAGCCCTCTAAGGGGTGTAGGGTCAAGACTTAGTAAAATTTAGGACCAAAATGACAAATAAGGGTAACTGGCACCCTTTTTGGTTTGAAAAAAATTTCTAACATTTTTATCTAAAACCAGGGTATTACAGGTCTTTTGCCCAAGCTCAATCAATAATTGTCATTGACCCTCGAGTCACCTTGAGCCTTGGCCATTACAGTCTTCGAATTAATTTGAGGACGTTGTGGTAAATGTGTCAGGGCATATATGGAAATTAGGGTTTAACACTTAGGGTATGTTTGGTTGGGGAGTAAAATGAGGTTAAATTTTTCATAATTGAACATCATATGTAATTTTACACATAGAATTCAATTAAGGAACACTTACCCTTATTTTTAACCACAAGTGTTTTAAATTGCGGCTACGGTTCAGATGTGGTTGGTTGTGAAAAAATGGGGCCATTGCAATGCACATTGCGGCTAATGCAATGTGAAATTTTTTCTCTTTCAAATTGAAAAAAAGACCATTTTGCGCCTTATGCAGTCCGTTGCGACTTGTTGCAATCCTATGCGGTTGCTTGTGATTATGTTGTAGTCAATTTATGTGAAAATGCATCACATTGCAATTGCAATTTGATGTGGTTGCACGTGAACCGCCACCACAATATTGTGGCCGCATCATATGATACGGTTCGTAATTTAAAACCTTGCCACCGGCCAAACATACCTGAGCAATGTAAGTTGTAGATGCTAGAAGGGGTAATTGTGGATGTTATTAGTGGAGGTAAGTGAATGTTAGATGACTAAAGGGCAGACAATTGCATTTGAGAAACTTCCAATAAGGTGAGTGTAATTTGTTCATTATAAAATGACCAATACATTAGAGTGTAATCAAATTACATAATATGTACATCTAAAAACCATATATGGGTCGTTGTCACATATATGATAGAGTGAAATCACTTTGAGGTTTGTCAAAATAATACTTAACCCCAATTTCCCTTCAATATTACAATCAACCCTATTAGATAATTAAATGTAATAGAATATTCTATCTATTAACCAAGGTTAACTTAATATTTTAAAAAATAAAATAAAACTTCAACATCTGAAAATTGAAAGCTCTATTGCCTTCCTTGCTGGATGCTTCATCTCTTTGGTTCTCCTTATCCAGCACTTTGCACACAACTTATAAAGCACGAACACATTTACGTGTTGGACACATGTAGATAAATCTTGCATGACATATCGATGACACATATTTATATATATTTAATTTAAAATTTACTTTTTTTCTTATTCTAATATAGAAAAACATAATATAAAAAATGTTAAAAATAGGAAATAATACATAATCTTTTGAGTTTACAAGAAAATAAAACATAAATAAAAATTTTATAAATAATATTTCAAATAATGTATTATTTTATTTAATTTTAGTAATATATATACCTGTGAATGTATCCTTGTCCTATAATTTTCCAATTTTGACTTGTCTCTCGTGTTTATGTCATATCTTATGTCCATGTTAGTGTCTGTGATTCATAGCACACAACCCTTATACCTTAGCAACACCTCTTTCCTCTGACACCCAAAATTGTGCGATAATAGTGAGCTTCATAGTGGCAAGGGGCCACTCCCCACCCCACCCCCCACAAAACAAATTATATATATAATTTATTGTATAAAATTAAATTTATATATAATAATATAACTTAATTTAATAAATATGTTAAATTTGATATGTTATGTTATATAAATAATATTCTTCTATTTAAATGGGTTTTTTCTACTTAAAAGTCCATTAATTTACTTTTTTAATTAAAACATAAAAAATATTATATCTTGAGCATCATTTGATAGTTTAAACATATTTTTTTTGTTACAATAGATAAATAACTATAGGAGTCGAATAGCAAGTTCAATGATAAAAAGTACTATAAGTTTTATTATTTTCAAATAATCAATTTTAAAAAGAGTCAACTATATGTATACTTGATTATTGAAATAGTTTAATCTTACGATTGATTTTTATATATATTAGCATTGTCATTTTAGTTAGTTGCTTTAAAGTTTTTTCTTATTATTATTATCATCTAGTTTATGGGATATACATCCCTCTCCCAAAAAAAAAAAAAGAAAAAACAAAGTTTTTCAAGTTTCGCCACTATATGTGATGCTAGAATCGTGTTTGGCCTTTAGCTTCCATCAATACCAAACATGTTGGCTACATTGTCCTAGTAGAGATATATTACATAAGTCTAAATGATTCTAGAGTAAAGCCTCCCATGGTCGACTTTTAATTTTATGGTGCGGAATAAGAGGTTTTTATTACGACCAAAGTAAATGAACCCAATACTTGGCCAACCCCATTTTGGTCAAAGCCTATTAGCAAGCCCAATGTTAAAACCAAGGAAAGCGAGCCAAAAACAAAATATTCAAGTCACTTATTCCTTACACGGTATCTAGCCTTACTTCAGTATGGTATCGCACTCGCTATGATACCTTAGGTCCATGTGTCCTTCATTAAGCTTAACACAGCCTTAAGGTAATCGAAAACCCTCGATTTGTTGAAAATCATGAAGTTGTTGAAGTTTGTATTTTTTTTTTTTTATGCAGATAGGCTCGTTACAATGAGTAAAAGAGCCAGCAAGTCACTGCAACGAGATTCCCAAAATTTCGATTAGTGAGCCCCACCCCCATGTAAACACAACCTAACCGGTGAAAATCCAAATTTCAAAACCTATTAGCTCCTAACCTCCTTTCCACCCCTTTCTCTCATTGTCTTCCATCTTATTCCTCCTCCAAGCTCCATGGTAAGAAATTTATAGCATTTTGCGTAGTCCTCCCCAATTCTTCATGTTTATGCTTATGGGTATCAATGTACATGAGTTTGGTCGTGTTTGGTTGCTCCTCTAGAGTCCATAATTATGTCCTATTATGTAAATGTGATTATTTATGAGTTTTGTTGTTCTTATGGCAGACATTGGTGTCATTCTTGCTCCTTGAGACCTGTTGATCCTGGCACCTCTTTCTCGACTCCTCCACATGAATGGATTTAAGCTTATGGTTCTAATTTTTGCCATTATGAATAACTTATGTACACATTTATACCTTTCATGAATTTAGAAATTTTATTATGCTATGAACATACTTTAAATTATGCCAAGCTAGCAAAATTATGATTTTACAACCTCCCATGAAAATGTATGAGTTTTAGAAAATACATGGGACCATTGTTGATGCTGGATGCAATTACATTATCATGCCTTTTAACTGCTTCACTGAATTTGAAAATATAGTATTTATCCTAGAAAATAAAATTTGAGCTTAGAAGTGATAGAAAGCACTAAATTGAGATTTCTAGCTTTGAAATTTTAGCATGATGACTGTGAATGGTGTTTGGGTAAGAATTAGAGAGAAACAAAGGTGTGAGTTAATGATAGTCAATTCATTAACATTGGTATACCAACTCGCCACAGGAGGCAATTACCCTTCTCAGATTAGTCTATGAGGGACGCAATTTGCGAGGGATTATTAAGATCTTAGGTAGATGCTATTGTTATGAGGGACTAAGCATCGCCATATAAATTAGACAAAAGCCTCATTTTAGTCCCTCTAAAATTTTAAGTTAGACAAATTTTTCCCTATAAAAAATAAACTCTCAAATTGGTCCACGTCAAATTGAAAAGTTAGACAAATTAGTCCATGTAAAAAAAATCACTCAAATTAGTCCAAATCAAAATGAATTGTTAGACAAGTTAGTCCCCAAGCCTAACTTAATAGATGGACTAACTTGTCTAATTATTTAATTTTCAGGGACCAATTTGTCCAATTATTAATTTTCAGGGATGAATTTGGGAGTCTTGTTTCATAGGGACCAATTTGAATGATGATTCAATTTTACATGGAATAATTTGAGAGTTTATTTTAATAGGGATCAATTTGTCCTACTTGAAATTTTAGAAAGACTAGAATGAAGGTTTTGTCTATAAATTATTTAGTATTTTGTCTAATGTTAATTCCTTATAAAAATTATGTTTTCTTATGATTTACTTGAAACTGTTATTATTACTCTCATTACGTAATATGAGTAGAAATGATTTTTTATTGCTCTTTACTATTTATGTACTTTCCTTGTTGTCCTATGTATGGCTGTGGGTAGAATTCACTCACATAGTTTTAGATGAAACTCAACCTTTCGTTTCCCTTCCAGATATAGCTACCGCTTTGGATCCTTAATAGATATCTCCCCGAGTTCTAGCTAGATTTCTTGGTGAGTTTCACATTGGAGTGAAGTACAATCAGTTTAAGTTTAGTAGTGCTCTAGTGCATTAGTGCATTGCAGGCGGGTTCGTGGACTATGCATACATCTATTTAATTATGGTATTTTGAGGATTTTTGTAATCACAAGTAAAGGATTTTATGACTTGTTGAACAATTATTTTATTGTTTGAATATTGTTCATGGATTGTTTTATGATTTATATGAAAAATGTTTATAGTTTTTAGTTAAATTATGTTTCATTACAAATTATGGAATTTTATGATGTCATGTCACATAAGGCTTCCATAGGGTCAATTTTCTACGTCAGATCACATTCTCAAATCAAGGTCGTGACACTGAACATAATCCCCATAATGTAGTTCTAACCCAATAAGCCGCTAACCATCCATCATAATTGTGGGAAGTTGCAACGTGCATGGACTCCTTCTTATTTAAAGGGTGGTTCAAATCTAAAAAAGGTATGCTCATTCATTCCACTACACTTTAAACTCCTAAAACACATTGATTCTTCTCTAGAGACTAAAGAAAGAAAGACAAGGGCTACTTCGTGATCCATTCACATCCCAGGTAACTTCTACTACACTACTCCATTACATTGGCACCACTCCTGGGGACACGATAACTTTTCACTCTTTCTCTTTTGTTTACTCGAGGAGGGCCACCATGGCAGGAACCAAGACCATGCCAAAGGTCATCCCCTAAGGTGGCACTCCCCAACGCTCTAGAGATGCAGGATGGAAGAATCGCATCATGAAGCCTGTATTCCAAACTAATGGTGGCCCAAAAATCCAATAGGGTCAGTAATCCCAGTATAGAGACGACCAATACCACTCTCAGAGCAACATTCTTAACCACCCCTACAACCAAAGCCTTAGTAGGTTAGGCCATAAGGAAACTAAGAACTCAGAGGGTTTTGAGAGTCGAAGCACCAAATCCTAACCCTCAACTCCTAAACATTTTCCACATGATGAGGGACTAAGCCATCTGGGTCCAAGCTTTGGAGCATGAGCTCAAGCAAAGGCGCCATGATGACAAAAGGTTGCAAAGAGCATAAGCTAGACCTCTAAAGGCTGAAGCCCAGCTCTTGTAAGAAGAGCGGATGGCCAAAGACTAGAAGAACGTTTGAAAGCTCTAAAGACCATAGACGGGCACGAGAGTCTCCTCGGAGGAATGGCCTACACCATGACACCCTTTTACCTCTAAGGAAACGACCTCAAAGCCCTAGCCCGAAAAAAAACAACTAGAAGACACCACTTGCGACACAAGAGCACCAAATCATCAAGCAAAAGGCGAAGAGGTGGAACCCCCTAGAAGGGATCAAAACTAGGAAGGGCATTGGAGTGATGAAGGTGAATATGGATAAAAGTCGGACTGGCACTAATGTTAATGCTCAGGCTGGTTTTGAAGGTGTCTTTAGAAGGAACATGGAGGTTGGCGTGGTGGATTTTCTAGTTTCTTGGGGATGTCTCTGTGTTGTTTGCTAAACTTTGGGCAATTAGGTACGAATTGATACTTGCTTAGGACATTGATTTCCATAACATTTGGTGTGAGAATGATTCGCTCCATACGATTACTCTTATTATAGATGGGAGATAGGATAACCACCATACTTGTGATATCCTCCTTGCGGACATCAATTCCTTGATGGCTCGTGATTGGATTGTGACCATTACCATGTTCTATGTGAAGAAAATCATTATGCGGACTTAATGACTAAGAAAGGAAATCCAGGGTCAACAAACTAGACCTGGACTAACCCTCCTCATGAATTGAATTGTTGCATGGGCTGCATGAAGACTCTCTTAGGCGTAGATTCATGTGAGTTTAGCTCTCTACTTTTGTTTATTTCCCTTCATTGTAACCAAAAAAAGAAGCCCAAAGAAGAAGGTTGTCTGACTTGGGGTGAAGAAACAGGAAACTAATCATGGAGATCAAAAAAAGATAAGGCCCAATAGAGGTAAACCGGAGATATAGTGATAAGAACAATCCATACTATAGCAGGATTTTGCCAATGGAGGGTATTCTAAGTAGGCTTGAAGCGGGCATTAAAAGATGTAATAAAGGTGACCACTAGCTTTGAGGATAGGTAACACAAGTGTACTCGTGGACCGGCTTTTCATGTAATGCTACAATATAAATAGTTAGGTTAAATATTAGAGACACCTTTTAACTATTATTTTTAGGATTCCAGCTTTCTTTACTTTCTCTCTCTTCATCTCTCTACTATCTCTCAGGTTTTGAGCTTCCAATCCTTGTTTTGGCTACCGTTTGGGATTATGATTGTACTCTCCTTAATATTGATTGTGATCCTCCCTTACGAAAGAGTAATTTTATTTACTTTGCACAAAGATAACTAAAGATTGAGAATTGTGTTTGAGGTTCTATTCTTTAATGTAATTCGTGATTTGATTTTTTTCCTTCTTGTTATCTCTCTTTAATATTGATTCTTTAATTTATTACAATTATGTTTTTGAGATATGTCTAATTGTGTGTTCATTCAAGTTGTCAGATTTCATTGGGTTATTTGGTAAGTTGATTAAATTACAGCCAATTGGTAAGAGATTGGAATTAACTCCATTAAGGGACTAGGTTGATGTAATCAATAACTAAACCTGGTACTGGTTCATAAAAACATGATTGTGGATTACTAGAGCATATGTTAGTCAAATCTTTAGTGAGAGTGTATTCGTGTCACCATTAAGTAGAATTGGATCATATGAAAACATAATTAATAAAAGTAACCACCATTATGAATTAATCTTTTGAACTAATAATTGAACAATTTTTAATCTAAAGGACTCATTGTACAAAAAATTCTTCTTATATAATTTGCTCAATTAATTTTCATTCTCACATAATTTCAAACAACCCCCAATTTTCTCAATTAACTAGAAACACTTCCATGTGAGGGCAAGAGGGTTGCACTATAGACTACATTTTTACACAATTTAGCATTTACTCTATTTTTAATTTATTGTGGGTAGTGAGTCATATAGAGGGATGTTAGGAAGGAGAGTAACATTTGCAATAGATCACATGTTGATGGTTTATTGTTACACCACCATCATTCAATCTATTTGATTAAGTGGTGTATGATGCACCTAACTTAAGTAGGTGTCCTTAGTCTTTCCAAGCAAAACTAGACTAATTTGAGAAAGGTCAATACTTGATAGTTAATTTCACAATAAAAAAAATATGTATCTTAGTAATTTGTCATCTTATTTAAAAATTAGATCAAAATCATCATATAAAAAATGGATTTTGCTTATGTCCTATGGTGCTCAAACTCTTCTTGATTTCAATGGTTGCGATTGAATATTTATTTTTTATATTTTAATAAATTGGATTAGTGAGACACATAGCACAATCTTAATCATAGATAACTATAAAATATTGGCATCCTTAAATTTTGTAAGAGTATAAAAAAACAATATATATATATATATATATATATACAAGAAAAACTCAAAAGAAATATACATATTTTACATAGTGTATTATTTATTATAATATTTAAATATTCAATTAAATAAAAATTTGATAAAAATTAAGTACATATTTTTTGTGCCAAATTAAAAGAAAAATGATCAAGATATTAAAAGAAGGGTAAAATGTATTTTATCACTTGAATTTTAAGTTAGCAGTTTACACCTTGATTTTTCAAAATGTGCATCGTGACATTCTAAATTTTTCAAACAATGCAAAACATACATAGGTATAATTTTGGCAATCGGTGAAAGTATGACTTATATGCACTTATCTAGTTATATTTTTAATTTGTACAAACCGACATTTTGTTTGTGAATTCTCATGTGTATTTAACCCTAACTTTTTATTGTATTCAACCACTCTGCTATGGCCTAAAGTTTTACTCTTTGAAAAGTTTAAGGTATTTTACATTGAGTAAAATGTCACTTTAGTTCCTGAAAATTAGCGTGCTTCATTTTTAGTTCCTGAAATTTCAAAATTAACCCTTTAGTCCTTAAAATTGTTTTCTATAGATCACTTTAATCTCTGGTCAAACAAGGGTTAGTCAACCATTATATTTTGGCGTGACACGTAAGTGACACCTAGTGTTTTTTGACACATGGTGCTCCACGTGTCATTCAACATATCACGTAAACAAAATATAATAGTTTGACTGATGGTTATTTGGTTAAACTAAAGTGGCCTATGAAGGCAATTTCATGAATTAAAAGGTTAATTTCAAAATTTTAGAAACTAAAATGAAGCACATTTATAATTTTAGGGATTAAAATAATACTTTATTCATTTTACATTATTTGAAAAGTTTAGAATATTTTGATATATGTTTTAAAAAGTCATTATATAAAATGTATATGACTAAAAATTTAACGGTAAAATATATTTACAAGTAGTTCCAGAATGGAGAGTGGCAGGCCTCTATAAACAGGATTGGATCCATCAACCTCAACAATTCTAGGAATGGTGGATGAAAATCAATACTAAAATGCGATATAGTCCAAACAGTGCTGAGCATGTCACTTTCTTGTGCTATCTTTTATGGGAAATATGGCTAGCAAGGAATGCAAAGGTATTTGAAAATAAGGATATAGACTGTTAAGGAATATTCAACAAAGCCAGGATCTTAGCTGAAAAATTTTCTAGGCAAAGAATGAATATTTCTCTTCTCCCTAATAAGTCATTTTGTTGGCTTCCAATGCTATACTTTGGAAGTATTGGAATATCCCTTCTTTAATTTTGCTTGTCCAAATTGGACTAACCTCTATAATCCGTTGATTATGAATAAAACTCTCTATCTTTGTTAATATATATATATATATATATATAATCATAAAAATAATCTATATTTTAATAGACGCCGCCCTTGGGCCTTCCTATATCTAAACCTTATCTACACCCTGTCGTTGTGTAGTCAAATCACCTAAGTATCCATATCTAAACTATAGCTACTTCATTTCTCTTTAATTCCATTACTTTTTTTTTTTTTTGGTTACATTAATTCCAGCACTTTGAATCAAGATCAGGGAAAACGCTAAATTGCAAAAAATAAAAAATAAATTGTAAACGACAGTTGAAAGAAGTGATCACTGAGTAAAATTGATAAACATTTTTCTAGATATATAACACCAATTTCCTTCTTGAATTTTCGAAGCCGCTCGTGATAGTTTATTGACACTGCTGATCAATCAATGATGTAACCCACCAACAACGCCTCTGCCAATTAATTAATGCCTATAACTTGGTCAATTTTTTTGCTTCTGTGAGAAGCCTTTAAATCTCACGTATACAAGCCATGGATGTTTTTAACATTTTTCTAGATATTAAACATCAATTTCCTTCTTTAATATTCGAAGCGGCTCGTAATAATTTATTAGACACTGCTGATCAATCAATTATGTAACCCACCAATAACACCTCCCCAAATTAATTAATGCCTATAACTTGGTCAATTTTCTTGCTTCTGTGAGAAACCTTTAAATCTCACGTATAGAAGGCATGGATGTTTTTCCCCTCAAACACGTAAAAACCTAATATTTTAAGATAAAAATATTATTTTACCCTAAGAAGGTGGTGTGTCCATGTGTTGGACACAGATGCCCACGTAATATGCATCGAACACATATCTATACATATCTAATTAAAAAAATAATTTTTTAAATTTGGATACGTATGGATATTGATAGACATGACATTAATTTATTGTGGACACAGCTTGGACCATTGTTTTTTTTTATTTTTAATACCAACATGATCCCAAAACTAACCCTAGTTGTTTAATTAGACCTGTTTTTGTGGATCATTTCATTTTGAAAATTCTTCAGTTGATTAAAAAACAAAAAAAGAATTAGTTAGAAAAAAAAATTATACAAATATGATAAAAAAAAGACAAAAAATAATCATACAACAAAATAAAAAAAAATTATATATATATGTTGTATTCTTGTCTTATAATTTTTTGAGTTTAGTGTCTAAGATTGGATCTTCTATTGTATTCCATGTCAATATATGTGCTTAATAGATTTTAACACCTTAAAAATGGATGTTAAATAATAAAAAATAAGTGTTTAATTGATATATTAATTTTTAGGATATTGAAATAACATAATTTCATCTTCAAGTCAAGTAATCATTAGATGAAGATGTCTCTTTTTTTTGAGTAAATATCATGTTTGGTTCTTCAAGATTTTTGTATTGAACTATTTTATCCCTAAGAAAAGAAATTAATTCTCGTAGTCATCAAAATTAAAAATGATAGACACATTAGTCTTTATGTTAGTTTTTCATTAGTGGACGTACACATGTGGCACCTACAATAATGACGCATCATTAAGACGTTAGAAGGGCTAAATGAAGTTATTTTAGAATATATTATACTTATTTAGTGTCTAAAATTGTATAAAATGAATTACTTTATAATTTACAATAGATATTTAAATGACTCATTTTGTAAATTTAACCACCAAAATAAGTCATTTTAAACTCTCTTCCACTTCAAATGACATATATATTAGTTAACATTATATTAGTAAGTCAATGTGTAATTTTATTGGTGTTTAAAGAGTCACATACATAATGGTATCCTATTATTATAATTTTGAGAGAGTGCGAGTTTAATTTTAATTCTTAAGGGACTAAATAATCTTGTAAAATTTTTTAAAGGACTACCTAAGTTATTTACTGTTTTTTTTCTTTTACGGAAAAGATGTGTATCCCTACAAATTCTAACCACAATTAAAATAGAATATTTTTTTGATAGACATGAGCCTACTAGTTTTAATTTGAATATACTCATATAAAAGTTAGTAAGACATATATTTAATAATTATTGTATATTAAATAAAATTAATAAATCTTTATTTTTATTATAAATATATATAAATATGAGTTAATGAATTTATATGTCCGTGAAAACGTGTCATTAAAATGAGAACGAGCAAAAGTAAATGTCAAATAAAGTTAAAATACATTGGGTATTGTTAAAATTAAACTCCAATCTCTTCATATATGGATTAAGGCATCCATTCCAATCCTTCAATGTTGTCATCTTTACATGATACTTTTTTAACAAGCAATGCTATAAAATAAAAAAAAAAAAACTGTAAATTTTTTTATTAAAAATCATGATGATCATTATATAAAATAAAAGGGTATAATCTATTTATTCATCCATGTATATCATATCATTATCACAAATAAAATTCTAACAAAATTTTTAATTATCATATGCCAACATATCAATTAGTCCTTTTAGTGGTAAAGGCGCAAAATTACCAAAAAGGAAGTACTACTTACCTAGATTATTTTCCAAATCTGTACTTTGTGAAATAGCTTCAAAATTAAAAACTCATCCTTTACTTATTTAGTCATGTTTGCATATTTATGAGAAAAAAATTAGGTGAAAGAAAAAGTTTGCTTCAGGTTAAAGCTAGGGTTAGTTTTAAGGTCCCTTAATTAAGTGCTTACATATAACTCAGCGGAAAAAAAAATCCAAAATGATTAAACTTTAAGGTATGGCAAACTACGATCGAAAAGTAAATCAAGTGTGTAAACAACTTTAATGAATTAATTCATGTTTTGCTGGTGAGGTGTAACTCAAGTAGCACCTCTCCTGGTCCTTATACCAAGAGATTAGGTGCATGCTCCTATGAAGCTTTAAAATTAGCTTCATGAAAGAAGCTTTGTGCAGGTATAAATAAATAGCACGTGTTTGTCTTAATTTGCCAGGCAATTAGAGAAGTGCTACAAATTTTATGGTGCATTCGGTAAAGTTTGGTGTGTTATGGACCATATTTATTGGATGGATAAAAAATAATGGTGTAGTGGTACATTAGTGAGGTGTGGTCCACGTTAAAAATATTACTTTCTTCCCCAAATCCCCACTGCTGGCCCCTTCCTTCGGCGAGAGGGTCATCGTCGGCGACGGCGAGCTTTGCGGTGACGGTTGGGAGGGATGCATCCTGATGGCGGCAGAGCTTGTCCTTCTTCGCAGCTTCTTTCTTCACCGCCTTCTTCAGCAGTTGCTCCGATGACGTTGGTTTAACAAATCATCGGGATTCTGGTGGTTGAAGTGAAGAAAGGGTTGTCGGTGGCGGTGGTGGTGACAGGTGAGAGGAGGGGGAATGGAAGTGGAGGAGGAAGAAAGAGAGGGCGAGCATGTTGGTGACAATAATTTTTTTTTTTCTTGATAAGATGATAACAGTGATGTGAGCAGGTGTTTTTTCTATTTTTTATTTTTTTTCATTTCTAATATCTCTGATTCAAATTTTAAATAAAACACTTGATTAGGAATGATCTAATCTCGACACTAATATGGGTGATATTCACTCTATTACGTGTAGCATTCATTTTGTGACTATTAAATGGCTTCAACTGGTTTTAATTTGCATATTTAATGATAAGCTATCATATGAGAAACCGCCATATCATGCCTATAACTTGACTTCACTCTGCGCGTGTAGCATTCTTGTCGTGCCAAACAAAGGCTTCATGGATGAAGCTATTTTCAAAGCTTCATACGAGAAACCGCCATTTATTAGGTGACTGAACCCCCACATACATGCCTATCCCTTAGCTCCACTAGGAGTTTTAGAACCCTTGTAGGTAATTAATTAATTACTCATGTTTAAATTTGGCTTTGAATAATTTTTTATTATTAAAACAAGGATTATATGAATGATGCATTTTTTAATAAAAAAATTATGGGAGATATATTCTCTTATAATTTTGAGGATAAAGCATTTATATTTACTTTCGTCTCCAATAAATGTGTTTATTAGAATTTGAATTTATATTTTTATTTTTATGAGAGGCAAACTACTTATCACTTATCCAATAATTTATTAGTATAGTTCAAATGATTTATCATTTTATAATATGTGAAAAGTCTCTATTATATAAAATAAAAATGTTTGTTAAATAATTCATATGCCAGGTCCTGATTAATATGATAATGTTACCCTTAATTACTTCGGGCATTCTAATCACATGACTTGATAAATATTTAGGGTAATCGTGAATTGGTTGTACATATATATGGAGAGCATTGGTTTCAAATATATGTGCTTTGCTATTTAGTAAGATGAAAAATGTGCATAGAGAAAGGAGAACAAAAATTACAGGAATCAAAGAAGAATAAAAATTGAAAATAAAAAGTAGGAAAGCAATATTGTTTTAAATCACGCTAAGTTATGTCTTTTGAAGTTTACTCGTTTAAAACTTTTAGTAATATACCTTGCATTTTCCTTTAACTATAAGTTGGATCCTTTCGTGTACTTGTACAACATTTAGAAGAAAATTTTGTTTTTCAATGATCTTTTTAAATAATATTTAAAAAATAAAATTAATAATTTATTTATATATATATATATATATATATATTAAAATATCTTTATTTATTGTTAAATATATATTTTATATTAAACAAATCTTTTACTAGAATATGAAAATTATAGTTTTTTTTTAAAATCCTTTTATACTTTGTTTTAGCGACTATGCTTTTACTAAAAAAATTTACACATATAAAGCAAACTTAAAAGTTTTTTTTGATAAAAATATACTTAAAAAAAAAAGACGCACAAATGAGCTCTTTTGTCTCATGGTTATAGGTGAAAATAAATTAAGCTAGTTTTTATCTTAAATAGGTGGGGCATGTATTTTTAAAATAAAGTTCTAAGCAAGCATATTATTTAATATAGGTTTTTTTATAGTCTTAACTTGACTTTTTTAAAAGTTTGACCTGACTAAAACCTATCTAGAAGCCTATTTGATTATAAAATATTTTTAAAAAATCAAAAAGTCTTTTAAATAAATCAAAGTATACTAAATATATCAAAAAATATATTTTAAAATAGACTAAAACACTTTAGTTAAAAAATATATTTTCAAATAGATTAAAATATTTATATTATCATTAGATATTTAAATGATGATGATAATGATAATAATAATAATATAAGTAGACATTTTTTAGCCCAATAAGCTATTTTTATAACCTGAACCTAATCTGATTACCTAAAAATATTTTTTGAAAAGCTTTAGCTTAACTTACTCCTAAATAGTTAAGCCAAACTAGGTGAATATAGACTATTCAAAGGTTGACGGCAAACCTGGCTTTCCACCCCTACTTATGGTCATCCTAGTGGCCTAACTTGGTGTTAATTTAGGGTGTGTTTGATTAGAGAGTAAAAATTGGAATAAAATTTCTCAAATAAGTATATATATAATTTTACACAAAACTTATTTAATAAAGTTTTATTCCAAATTTTACTTCCGAACCAAACAACCCTTAGTTGTAGTGATGCAAGTAATGTTCCTGTTGACTGGTTTCTTTCGTTTATCCAATCAAATGTAACCGTTGATTAGATTATTTATTTATTTTATCTAATCAACGGTAACACATTATTATCCATTTTCAATTCATAATAAGAAAATTTTCTATTAAATCTAGTCAAGTCTAATCCAGTACTCAACAATAATGAAGTATCCTTTCCCTTTCGTTTAATTTGCTTAATTAATTTCTTGTCGTCATTCCTATTTCTAAAAGAATTGACAAAATTACCTAATTTAGTTTCTTTAAAATTTTAAGTTGGACAAATTAATTATTATATAAAAAAAATCTAAAATTAGTTCTTATAAAATTGAATAGTCAGATAAATTAATCCATGTAAAAAAAACTCTCAAATTAGTTGATGCAAAAGTAAATTGCCAGAAAGTTAATCCTCTAGCCTAACTTAGAAGGACTAAGGGCTTGTTTGATTTTGAGTTTTATTTTCAATTTTTCAGTTTCATGATTTTATAAAGAAAATACTGAAAATTGAAATTTGAAACTTTCAAATTTTCAAATTTTAGTTTTCCTAAAATAATAAAATCTAAAAAACTAAAAAATGAAAATTTAAAATAAAAATTCAAATCAAATAGGCCATAACTTAACTAATTATTTAATTTTACATGAACCAATTTGTCTTACTTGAGATTTTGTAATGATCAATTTAAGAGTTTTATTTTTAATGATCAATTGATCCCATAATTTAATTTTATAGGAACTCAATTGAGATTTTTTTAATTAACTAATTTGATCGATTTGAAATTTTAGATGAATTAGAATTAATGTTTTGTCTCTTAAAAAATATTAGTATAAAGCTTACAAGAAACAGAATCAGGGACAACGACAACATGTATCAGATATATGCATTGAACATTCTGGTTAGACTGTCAATTTCTGAATTTTAGGAACATAAATGTTATATGATATAAAAAATTATGACATGTTACTTGTAATTAAAAGAAATGCAACTTAGAGAACTTCATCACATAAAGGGTTTAAAATATTTATATTTTGTTTTAAAATCTTTTAACTCACTTTTAAGGAAAATGTTATTTCAATATCCATGTGGGTATCTACACCCATGATGATATGAGAGAGTGATAAGAGAAAATAAATTGGGAGAAAAAATAAATGATAAAATTTATATATTTTGTGAGTATAGTGTTTAGGTATTTAAGAAAGTTAAATGTTGAAATAACATTGTTACTTTTTTAAATTTATCCAAAAGGTGCATCAAGAGTTTGTCTCGGAAATTCAAGTACTTTTTTAAATATAGCCATGATGTGCGCAATTTAAATCCTTCATCACCCTTTGACATTTCAGGTTTTGGTATGCCTTTTATGAAAAATGTTTCATATACCCTTTAACATTTCTCTTAAAAACAGTCAATCTCAAAATGAAAGTGAAATTTCAAACAGGAGATCAATTTGAAAACAATATATATATGGTAACCCTCTTCCTACAAGCACCACACAACTAAGCTCACTAGCACATAAGCAAACACCAAACCGTTGTAGCTGCAGCATATATCTGGTTCAACAAACAGCAAGAAAAGAGAATCATGAAGTTCCAAGTGGAGGTAATCTCCAAAGAAATAATCAAACCCTCTTCTCCTACCCCAAACCACCTTCGCCACTACCAACTCTCTTTCCTCGATCAAATCTCTCCCACGGTGTACAACCCCGCCGTTCTCTTCTACTCCTTCGACGACATCGCTGATCAATTCAAGTCCAATACAACAGCCATATCCAACCACCTCAAGAAGTCACTCTCAGATGTCCTAACCCATTTCTACCCTCTTGCCGGTCGAATCAACGCCGGCAAGAGTTTCGTAGACTGCAACGACGAAGGTATCCCCTACATAGAAGCAAAAGTGAAGTGCAATATGAGTGAAGCTACTCACATCCCTGCAGAACTCAACCATTTGGTCCCATTTCAACTAGATGACATCACCGACATCACATTTGGTGTACAACTCAATGTTTTTGAATGCGGAGGCATTGCAATTGGTGCTTGTCTCTCTCACCAAATTGCAGATGGTTTATCATTCTTCAAGTTCCTTAGTAGCTGGGCAGGTATTGTTAAATTATTAGCAAAATATAAAGGGAAACAATATGCAGCTGAATAGCTTAGATTCAATAGGTGTTGTTAAATATAAAATCATTCATGTGTCTCTTTTATCCATTAGCTTAAGTTTTAGAAAAAATGGTTTCACAACGTGATATTAGAACCTTAATGATAAAGAGTATTTGATCCTCATTATTCCCCATTATAAAAAAAAAATAGCTTACGCTTAAGTTTAAAAGAGGTATTTGTATATAAGGTGTGATATGAAATTATTAATAGTCTTTATCAGATTCAGTTTAAGTTTTGAAATAGATGGTTCAATAACACTTACTCAAGGGCATAGATTTATTTAGATATCTAGCATTATATATAGTCATTGCGGTGCATATATAGTTTCTAGAATAGATGATTAATATAATGGTAAATATTTCCCATGACTATATTTTTAATGCCATAGCACTTATTAAAACACTAACTGCGGTCTATTATTCTTAACAGGTATTGCTAGTGGACAAGGTGTGATACCAAATCCACAGTTTGTTTCATCCAAGCTCTTCCCACCGAAAAACACAAGTGGGTATGACCCAAGAAATGGCATCGTGAAGGAGAACGTTGCGTGTAAGTTGTTTGTGTTTGATGCCGGTGCTGTTGAGGCTCTTAGGGAAAGGTATGCAAACACACCAAGCTTGGAAAACGAGGAGAAACCTACGAGGGTGGAAGCCTTGTCTGCTTTCATTTGGGAACGGTATGTGGCTGTGACAAGAGACGAATCTGGTCTGGATCAGAGGTTGTTTGTTGTGGTTCACGCCGTGAACCTACGTCCGAAGATGGAACCACCACTGCCTCCGGATTCATTTGGAAACTACTACCGAATCACTTTGACGCTAATGCCTTCGTTGAACCCTGAGGAAGAGGGTCATGAACTAGTGAAAGAGGTAATGTAAAGGGAAGGAAATCATCATAACCCAAATCATATCCCGTTTCTCATAAATCATTTATTAATATTTATTAATACGTAAAAGATAAATATTATATATTTGATAAATATTTTAATTTTTAATTATTTTGAATTTTTTTATGTCCTATCAATTATTTATTAATATGTAAAAGATAAATATTATATATTTAATAATTACTTTAAACTTTTAAAACTTTTTTTATTCTTATATTATTTTACATAACAATAAATAATTGAAAAAATATGAAAGAAGACTCGATTTAGCGACATTTGATTTCTATCTAATATAAAGTTGTAATTTTTCAATTTTTAGCAAGGTACACTTTAATCTAAAATATTTTTTTAACCTATTAGTTTTTAAAAGATTAAATATAGAGTTTAAATTTTATGTACTAATAATAGTATATAATATTTTTATACTACCATCCACTTATGTGCTACCACACCTATAAAGTATTATATTATCAATATATCAAAATTAAAGTCTTAAATATATCCAATTTAATATTCAAAAGATTCTATATGATAAACACGTCATTTCATAATAGGGAAATAAAACACACACGTACAGACTAAAATTAATGTAGATTTATCCTAACATGGAAATTTGAATAAAACTAGTGACGTAGGAGCATGACCATATTTCATGAAATGGAACGACCTTTTGAAAATCTGACATCTGCTCATAATATGACTAACTTCGCCTCTGAAAAACCAATTAGGGCTCATTTGGATAAAGTTTTAAAAGAAGTTATTATTTCATAAATAGAATAAAAAATACAAGTAAAAGCATAAGCAAAAAATTATTTATGTTTGGATGTAACTATAAAAATATTTTTTATTAGAATAAGAAGTCATTGAATTATTTATATGGGACAAATTTAATACAAAAGTATAATTTTTATAAAATTATAATTATAGACATGAAAAATCACTTCTCAAAAAATATTTTGTATACTGAAATATTTTTTCTACATAAAATTTTCAAAAGATTTATAATTTATTTTTACTCATTTTCTTAAAAAATTAAAAGTAACCTAGCTAGCTATATTGCTAGTAAAAATTAATTTAAATTTAGTAAAAAAAAATTGTCATTATCACTTTTCACCAAAAAAGTAAAAATGTCACAACTAAACTCAAAATAGATACAGGTAAAATAATTTTTTATTTTTAAAATAAAACTTAATTTTTACATGAAAATAAAATTAGTTTTGGTATTTAAAATTATTTTAAAAGTATTAATAAAATTTATGAATTTTTATTTAGAATTTTATTTATCAATTTTAATTGAGAAAACATGATTGAAGATAGGAAAAGATAAAACAATAATAAATAGATCAGTTTAAAGGGTAGATTAATAAAAGGAAATATGGTTCCTAAATTTTAGGGATGGTGTCAGGTTGTTTATAGTAGTTGGGAGTAAATATTGCCTAAAAGTTTCATGACATGAAACTCTTATCTCATAATATTTAGCAAAGACAATCATGTTTCCAAATGCCCTTTAGATTTTAACCTTTTTGTTCCTTACTTATTGATTTATTAACTCAAACAAGATAAAGACACATATATGCATAATTGGTTTTAGTTGGTGAGAAAATCACATAATAATTGTATTTTGCAGGTAAGGGATCAGATAAAGAGGATTGACAAGGATTATGTGAGAAATCTCCAAGAGGGAACTGATCATTTGGATTTAATTAAGGATAGTTCTTATAAAGTGCTTGTGAAGGGGGAGTTGGTTTCGTTTAGCTTCACTAGTTTGTGCAGGTTCCCTATGTATGAGACTGATTTTGGTTGGGGGAAACCAACATGGTTTGGTTCACCTGCTTTAACTTTTCAGAATCTGATTGTGTTTAATGACGCTAAGACCGGTGGTGGCATAGAGGCGTACGTTCACTTGAGCTCAGAAGACATGGCAAAGTTCGAAGCAGACGAGCAGTTCCTTGCCTGCGTGAAGCGCAATGTAATTCATAAAGTCATGAAATAATCAATCGTAAGTTGTGACAAAAAGATATGGCCCAAGAAATAATGAAAGGGAAATCTCTTACCTTTTAATAAGTCTCTACTAATTAACCACAAAAAATTGGGCCCGTTTGTTTAAGTTTGTGAAAAAAAGGTACCTCTTCGGAAGCAAAATGAGTTGACCAAAAGAAGAAAGAAGCAGCAAAATGAGAAGCTTGTAGAAGCAGGAATTTGTTTATCTTTGAATGTAATTGTAAAAATATTGTTCATAATAATAAAAAGTTGTTGAAGTGTTGAGAAGCTTGTAGAAGCAGGAATTTGTTTATGTTTGAATGTAGTTGTAAAAATATTGTAGAAGCAGGAATTTGTTTATGTTTGAATGTAGTTGTAAAAATATTGTAGAAGCAGGAATTTGTTTATGTTTGAATGTAATTGTAAAATATTGTTCATAATAATAAAAAGTTGTTAAAGTGTTTAGATATGAAAAATATATGAGTACTTTATCTTAATTACAATGAAGGACACAAGAGTTTATTTTTCAAGAAATATGATTAGATAAAAATAATTAATTTATATTATTTATTATAAATTTAAGGTCATTTAATTAAATATATAATCAATAAAAAATTTATTGATGAACAATATTATTATTATTATTATTATTATTATTATATGTATATAAATATATATATATATTTCATATTAAAACGGAATCAATAATTGTAAGTAAAAAATAGTACGAAAAGGGAGTTGAATTGTGCTTTTCAAATCCTTTTATTTCCTGAAAATTTAAACAAAGTCTATCAAGTGTTTAAACTTAAAGGTAGCAAAAAAACACAAGTTAATTAGCTTTAGGAAGTTACTTTCTGAAGTATTTAGAAATTTAGTAAAACTTCAAAAAGAAGTTTAAGTAGTTTGTACAGTCAACCATCACTTACAATTAGTTTTAATCCTAGCCTCTTAAGCTAATCTCACACGAATCACTAATGGATCAAAGTGCAATAGATATAAGGTTTTAGTATTTAACACTCCAAGAATGCACTCAAGTTTCCTAAGATAATGAAATATATAAGGAAGTTACTTGAGATACTTCTTTCTGATCTTCTAAAGAAGAATGTTTACTAAGAAATATAAGAAAAAATATTTTTCTTTTCAGAGACTAAATTTGATATGAAAATGAACTTCAGAAAGTAAAAAGTTTGCTTGAAACTCTTGTGAGCAAAAAGTTCATTTCAGTTTGAAGGTTTTCTCCTTTTACACTTGAGTTTGAAATGGACCATTACCCCTTGATCTTTTCTCCTCTTGACATATGTTGATCAATCTTTATGCATCCAAGATTAGCTTTCTAGACATTTGACCTTCAGTGTAAGTCACATCTATTGTAGTCCAAAATTGTTATCCTTTATTGTTGAAGATGGCTTCAAGAAACTACTTCTTCAAACATAATGTGGTTTCTAGGCTTCTCTTCTTGTGAATGCTTCCTTGGGAGAGCAAAACATACCTTATAAGGGCGTGGATACCCCTCCCCATGCAAACTTGTTTTCCCTTACGAGGGTGAAAGAACAAACTCGTGAGGGATACGAGGTCTAAGGCGGACAATATCTACATCCTATTTTAAACTTGAAATTTAAATTTTCATTTTAATATATAAAATTTGATTTAAAAAATAATATTTGATTCAAAAAATTAATATATAAATTTTTAACTTTAATTTTTAAATGCTTCTTTCATGACCCTACTTGGGCACATGGGAATCTCATTCGACGTAAGTCTTGTGACTTTTGAGTCTCTCTATATGCATATTTAAATATTAAATCCATTCATAAAATATCATTTCCATCTCTAATAAACCTTTAACTCTTTGAAAACATAATCATCATCAATTTTAGCATAGTTCTCTAAGTTAGAAAACAAATCATTTCTCAAACTCTAAACATATCTCTATGACTCAAAATATATAGTTGCTCTTCTATACAAAATATACATGAAACTGGAATCATGTAAATATAAAATAATCATGATAAATCAATGCACTCTATCTCTATGATTGGAACTGTGCATGTCACTGTGGAGCACTCTATCTCTACTCAAAATGCCAAAAGAGTACTTCACTTAAGGTGAAGCTCACCACTGGAACTCTCCTCCTGGGAGAAGGTGGATGAGAAAAACCCGCAACAGCTAATGTATTTGTAATGGGAAAAGGGAGAGGGATGACTTTCATCTAAAACTTAGTGGGCAAGTCCTCACCCATAACCCTCTCATAGGACAACCAAGAAAATAAATAATCATATATAATCATCATATTGGTTAATGCAATAACTTGAAATCATGTTCATATATAAATATGAAATAGCTCTAAATAGAAATTCTCTGAAAACATATCCAGTACTCTACTAAAGAACAGGGATCTCCTGGCTATGCCTTGCATAACAAAATATAAATTCTCATTGATGGGGAGAAGGTGGATGAAGAAGGGAAAGCTCATCAACTGGAACTCTCTACTACTAGAGGAAGGTGGATGAGAAGACCCAGCGAGGCTAACATATCTGTAATGGGAAAAGGGAGATAGGTGAGTTTCATCTAAAATTTAGTGAGCAAATCCTCACCCATAACCCTCTCATAGGACAACCAAGAAAATAAATAATCATATATAATCATCAAATTGGTTAATGCAATAACTTGAAATCATGTTCATATCTATAAATATGAAATAGCTCTAAACGAAATTCTCTAGAAAACATAAATAGTACTCTTACTAGAGAAACGAGATCTCTGGTTATTCTTGCATAACAAAATATAAATTCTCTAATTATACATGTCAACCATGACATAATGAGTTCTCTATTCTATGATCCCTTAGGATCTAAATTGGACACCTAATTAGGTTCCATTATCTTCTCTATGATATTGTCCTTTAGGACAACTTGGTACCAAGGTTAATGATCGGGTTCCAACTTTAACTCATTAAATGTTTCGTTATGATTATTGTCAAATCTCTAATTCATGAAATCATGTCATTTTTCTAAAACTCTACTCCTGGTATAAAACTCTATAATACATAAATACTCTACTCTTGAAATCATCATGAAAATTTCTAAAATCTCTAAATCAAGTCATAATCATACTCTAGCTCTTTAATAAATCATTTAGCAATAATGGTTCCATGAGTTGCATTAAAACAAGTATTTCATGCTCTTCTTAAAAACAACTATTTTCACAAATATGTAAAACCATCTGATATCTCTAATATTCTCTAAAATCATGCAAACATATTCCCAATCAAGGAAAATAGCTCTAATGATCAACATAAGGATCACAGGATATGAACCCACTCACCTGGATGGAAGGAAAGAGTGGCGTCAACACCCACAATGTTCAGAGGAGTGAAAATGGCACAAATATCTACCATTAAGCCACAAAACTTAAGATTAGACTCTAACAACCTTTAGATTGCTCAAACATATCTCTAACAACATTGGGAAAGCACCCACACTTAACAATAATAGAGACAACAAGCAACCCATTCATCAAGATATGAAATGGGAAGGAAAAGGGACAACAAAAACCCATAAAATCTCACCTTTGATCTCTTAGAGGAAGAAGGATTGGGGTTGAATTAGAGGAAGAGAGTGGGAAGGGTTTGGGAGAAAAGGATTTCAATTTTGGGGAGAAAAGTCCCGAGTTTGGGGTTTAAAGGTGGGTAGGCTTACTTACGTGAAACTCCATCATTTCACACTGTTTTCTCTTATAGCGGTTTGGTTTGCTCGCGCTCCCATGGCCAAACCACTTATGATCGCTATAGCGGTGATAGTTCACCAAAATTGTAGGTTCAAGGGTCTTTCATGTATCTTGAGCCTTCCCTGGCATGGGTGGGTCTAGAGGAATCCTAGGGCAATATGGAACTTATCATTAACACGTGTACCTGAGGTATCACAATCTCTCTTGAATTTTAATAATTATCATATTTGTAACGCCCCAATTTCTATATACTAATTTCTTTAGTTAGCTAATGGATGAATTGAATTATCTTTGTTTGGAATTGGAGGTATGTGAAAATAATATTTTAATGAGTGTTTCATGTTTACTTTCATGATCTTGTGTGTGAAATTATTAGATTATTCTCACTTAGATATACTTAATTGATAAACTACCCTTGTCATACACACCCACACTCTTAAAAAAAAAGAAAAAAAAACCCAAACACCCATTTATCCCCCACTTACGTACACACACACACATACACATTTCTCTCTTTCTTCTCCAGTTCTTTATCTTCTTCTTTCTTTCAACCTTCCTCCATCATTCTAACCTCCTATCTTCTTCAATTCTTCACCAAATCTAACAAATAAATACACTTTTTCATAGCTCTTCCACCCAACAAGCTCAAATCCACCATTAGTTTTTCAGAAAAAGCCTCCTTCTACCTGTTCTGGAGCAGATCAAATTCGGGATCAAGGGAGGAAAAAGGTTTTGCTTCCTTAATTGGGAGATCAAACTTCAAGGAGCTTGTGGCTGTCTTGATCTCTAGTGAAAACCATCTTTTGGTAGGGGTTTCTATGCTTTGCTTTCTCTTTATTTTTTTTTGTTCAAGCAATTTCGGATTTCTAATTAGGGACCATTTTATACCATGATTTGGTTGAGTTTTTGGTGGGATTTTGAGGAAATTTGAATGTTGGATGTATATATATATATACCTTTGTTTTTTATGCATGAGAGCTTGAAAATGTAACCTTAAGTGTGGTGTTTGTATAGGTGAAGCATGATGCACAAAAATGGGTAAGTAGGCATGCTATGTGTTTGATAAAATGTCTAAATGAAAGTAAATGTTATTTGGGGTTGAGCTATTGCATGTTTGTTGGATGGATAGTTAGTTTAATGCAAAACTAATGTTTACAAAAGTATAAAGCTAAGTTGATGAGGGAATCTTGGAAGTTATATGCATAAATATGTAAATTCGGCCATGTGTTGGATAGGTCCATTTTATTATGGTTTTGTAATGCTTTGGGTTGGATTTTTATAAAAATTAAGTGTTTGATCTATATATATATGTAATCCCTTGTTTTTAATGCATAAAAACTTAGAAACATGACTTTTGGTGATGTTTCGGGTGATGAGCAACGTCATACATGAAAATTTCATTATACATATTATTTGTTTGATTAAATGTCTAAGTGAAACTAAGGATAAGGAATTAGAAATATTGACATAAAGATTAAGGGTTGACTTATGTCAACAAAGAGGTTCCGACATGAATTGTTTTGAGGACGTGACGCTGGACATTGACTTTCTTTATAGTGCACATGAGGGTTTCGGTTCGGTTCGCATTAAGGAACTTGGTGACAACCGTTAAGCATGAGCTCATAGCTTTTAAAGTATCTAAACAAGATCAATGAGAGAAAAGGATAGTGATATTAATAAGAACAATATAAACACAAAAATTATGAAGTAGATAAGACCAAAGAAAAGATCTTATCTATGATGCCTTTGATGTTTTGTATTAGGATAACCATTGTTCATGTTCATAGCAATTCATGAATAAGCCTAGTTTTTTTTTTCCATGCATGTATATCTCTTTAAGTATAGTAGCAAGATTCTTTCATGCATGCATGTACATATCATGCCAAGACCATGCTAGAAGACACCTCTACCTTGATAATGAACGGTTGCAAAATTCTAAAATTAAATCTCATGATTGTATTTTAATGATTTCAAAGGAAACCAAGGTAGACTGAGATGAATATGATGTCATGTTTATTGCATATGCCCCTACTGAGATTTCAATTGATTTCTCACCCCCTCCCTTTTTCCATATCATCTCTAAATAGAGGTAGATCCTGAATAGAGACTTAGCTCCTGGAGTATTGTTGCTTTGCTTTACTTGGAGATTGTGCTATACCACTTGATCTGATTGGATATTAAAATCTTCAAGTTATTTTACTTTATGCTTATGGAATTATATGTCATTTTTATTCTGGAATTTGACATTAGGATCTCTTTTATATTTGGGTTGTGGATTCCTTTAGTCCTCCTATATTTTTTATTATGTAGCTTGAGGTACCTACTGATATTACATTACTATGTTCATGTTGTGAATTGAATGGCACTGAGTTCCTTATGATGATGATATGTAAGATAGTAGAATGTTGTATTTTGAACAACAGTGGCTGGGATGGTGGCTATTCTATTTATGATTTCTGTCTTCCAGAGGCATGATACCTATACCTTACCATGCCGAATTTTCATTAAGAACTTTTAGCAATATTTATGTCTAATATGGAAAGGTTCATGAAATAGGACGTGATTCCTTGGTATTAATTTTTATGTGACTCGAGTACATAGAAATGAGTACTAGGGAGTTACAATATTCACCATTAAATGATGTTTTAAATGTTTTTATTTTTACATTACATTCAATAATCTTTTCCTTTTATGATGATCATTTAGATTTTATTCAAGTCAATAGTGTTTATTGTGTGTGTGTGTGTGTATATATATATATATATATATATATATATATTATCTTAATTTTTTCTTAGACTGAATAGTATATATACAATTTGATTCAAAAAACTTAATATATAATTTTGTGGCTATTTTCAGAATATATAGATATAAATTAAATTTAAAATATACAATTAGAAAACCAAATATATGATTTTTTTTACTTTAATTATCAAACACTTACCTTTAATGATTACCAATAATAATTACTATATTAACTATAAAATAATATTTTTAAATATTTATCTTTTATAATTTCTATGTTATCATCAAACTTTTTTAGAGGATAATCCAAATTTTATTCAACAATTATAAACCTATTTTAGGGAAAGTTTAGGCACATGATGAATTATCTTTTAACGAAATTTAATATGTAATTATTTAAAAAAAACTATGAATATCCTATCAGTACATCATAATATTTTATGAAATCATTTTAGTCATATATATTTTTCAAATATATATTATTACACTAATTCACTACATATATGATCATATTTTATAATTTTAAAGACAAATCAAATATGATTCTCATTATTTTTATATTCTATCATTTTATAAATATATAATATTAATTTGATGTAAATTTGAACTAATTTTGCTAATCGTTGCAATTATTATTAGATTCACCATTGAAGGTTCTTCTTTATATAAAACTAGTTTTTTTTAATGCGATGCAAGAGGTAATATTAAAAAATGATTTATTGACTATTACTAAAAAGAAATAAAATTTTATTAAATATATCTTATCGTAAATTGAATATATAAATTAATTTTAAAAATAAGTTAATAGCTAAATAATTAAATAATGAACAAAATATAAAAGAGCACCATAAAATTTAAAAAATAATGAGTATCATTTCAAAGAAGGGTAAATTCCGGAATTGAAGTCTTTTTTCAAAAAATTTTAATGTTGAAAAATTTATGGTTTTTCACCCTATAGGTAAATTGATACTTATTCATTATTAATTTATTAATTAATTAATATTAATTATAAAAATAAAAATAGAAGTATCACTAACATTCCATAATAACAATAATTATAAATTTTTTAGTTATAATCATCAATGTAGTTTAACAAATTGTAAACATCATTTGGTTCATTTAGAAAAATGAAAACATTGACATTTCAAAAAGAAAACCATAATAGTGAGCAATAACATCAAAATCTTTCAATTAAAACTATTTTCATTTGAAGCGATAATGTCCATTCTAAATTAAATCAATTTTCTATTTAATTATCTTTTACTTCACTATCTCTTTCAAATAAAATCATATATTTATTACGTGGTTTTTAGACAGAATAAACCAACCCATAAATAAAAAAAAATATTACGATTCACTAATTTTCTGACTTTAATTTATTATCAGCATTAAACGTAGAGAAATCAAATATTAAATTCTATGTTCAAAAATCAAAAACTTAAAAATTAAAATTAAATTATGTTTGAATTAGTAAAGTTATATTGTAAAAATTTAAAAAAATTTAAATGAAATATAAAACAAAGGTAAATTTAAATGAGTATAAAACATAAAGTTAATTTATCAAATTACCTCAATTTGATTTTATTTATTCAGCATAATTATTTTAATCATTGTGTTGTATATATCATCAATTAATTAATTAACATTGATAATTAATTTAATTTCAAATAATTTAATTTAAATTAATTTTTTTATAAATTAAATATAATATTCATATTAATTGAATAAAATAAAATTTGATTTGATTTACAAATCACTTGTATATTTAAAATCTATTAAGTTGTTTTTTTGTCTTTCATAACATTGTTAAGTGGTGTTCAAAATGAATAAAAATAAACATCAATTTTATTTGAGTTTAAATTTGAAATAAAATTAAACCCCATTAATCACATTTCTTCTTTATGATCATCAATCAAATTTAATATGACCTTAAAACTAAAAATCAAATTTGATGAGATTTGTGAAATCACATGATGCATTATTTTTAAAAGAAATTCAGGATATGAATGATAAAAATATCTAATTTGATCTTTATTAATATTCAATTAGAATACTCACATAAGAAATTGTATTCAATTAGAGCACAAAATTCATATATAAAATCCTATTCAAAATTGAGGCAATAAAATTGTGTAACTAAATTCAAATTAATTAAATCCAAGATTAAAAAAATTTAATACAATAATAGTATATAAAGGTAAAAAAATGGAATTGAGCTTTACAACCTTGATTCAAATTTTGAATTAGCAACCCATAATTGAAAACATAATCATAAATATTTTGTAAATTTGATTTTTTATTGAAATATATCAATAAGTTCACATCAAGACCATTACATTTCAATAAAATTATTAGTATTGGTAACCAATATATATACATATATAATCTCCAATATTTTAGAAACTTATACCATTAAGACTACCTACTAACCATTAACATATCTTGTAGCTATATCATTCATATTGTTTTAGCATGAATCCAAAAAGATTATAATCTTATGTTTCCAAACTTCATTACCATATGGAATTAGTCATATCATTTATAGCCAAATTGATGTCTTTCTTAACTATAATATTCTTCTTGGATGAACAACTTGTACAATTCAATGTGTTTATTGAAGGATATTTCTTGATCACATAACTTGCCTCTAATCTTGAACTATTTTCAAAGCCTCTAAAACAATAGGTAAAGATAATTCAAATGTGATAATGAATATAAAAAAGTAAACACCTAAAATAAAGAAAAGTATTAAATATATAATAAAAGATGAGAAATATAAACGTAATAATAAAGAAAAAAATATGTAGAAATGATGGTAGTAAAAATTGATGTAAATTAAAATAAGGTGTACTACTCGTCCATATCAATTTTGATGACATTAAAAATGTTTTTCCATTTCTCAATAGAAATAGAACTTTCAATTTTCATAACATAGGATGTTCCACAAGTGAAGAATTCTAATTAACATGAAATTAGTATGACTCATTGTTAGAACAATATGGGAAACCATATTGATAAATTAATTAATATTATATTACTATATAGATTAATATGATTATATTATTGTATATAATAAATAGAGGAACATTCGATTAGTTACAAATACAAAAAAAAAAATTATTATTTGAGTTTGTATTATTGATGAGCCATAGAAACATAGGTATTCATAGAGTGACTAATGATTGTAGGAAATATAAATTATTATGATATTGTTATTAATATAATTATAGATAGATTGTAAAATAATATGCATTAATTTAAAGAAGATTTAAATTTTATATCTGAATGTGTCGTTAATGTATTTCTACTTTTGGTGAGAGAAATTTTTTCTAAAAAATTTAAAATTACCAAAATATAATACCTGACATTACAATTATTGTTTAATATTCCTAAATATTTTATATATATATATAGCTAGGTTTAACATTTTTTAAAAAATATTAGCTGATGATTTGCTTATGAAATTGTATGATGCATCATTTGGACATATATTTAAATTTTAATTATAATCAATTAAAATTTTGAATTAGTGACATTTTAAAATTCAATTTCAATAACACACCCTAAAAAATATCATAACAACAAATCCAAATAAAACAATCAAAAAACATCCAATAAATCTAAACAAAACAATTAAAACACATCCATATCCAATCCAATGAAAATTGAAAAAAATTTATATTATATATAAAAAAAAGGTGATAGAAAAATACTATTTTGCTACATTACATATCATAAGACACATATGCCAAAACTCTAACATTGATGGATTTATTTGAAAATATATATGATAGGAAATAATATATGAATGGACAAAATCCTATAAATTATAAAGAATGAATCAATTAAAAGAAAAAAATAGAATAGTGAAGTAAATAAAAAAGAATATAACAGTTAACCAGACTGTGCTCCTATGCATAAAGGAGGTTAGAAAATACAAAATATTCAAAAAAAAATATCAATCTTAAAAATTCAAACAATATTGTTTGTTTGCCACAATTGATATAACAACATATAATAAAATAAAGGAATAAAAATTTACAATGAAAATTATGAGAGAATGAATAGATTAGAATAGTGAAAGAGTAGGAAAGAAAAGCAAATTTGGAGAAATAAAAGAAACTCATCTAACCTGAAAAATATAAGAAATGAATAAACTCGTCTATGAACATGAGATAATATTTGATAATTGAAGCTAACATCAACAACTGTAAAAATTCCACAATGGCCATTAGTGAGAGAAGAGAAGTAAGAAAGAGAGAATGAAAGAGAATGAAAGAGATCTTATAAGAAGGAATGTAAGAGTTGTAGAATAATAATAAGTAAATCACAAATGAAATTAACAATACTACTCATCAACAGTAAAATAAGATAAAAATAAATTAAGACAACAATTGAGGGTGATGAAAAGCAAATAATCAGAGTCGTTCACATAGAAAATTTCAAAAATGATGTATTAAGACAAAAAAATAGAATAACCTAACAAATTAAAACAATATTGAGAGGCACTTGTTACAGTAAAAATGACCTTGATAAAAATTTATATTGGAAAAATTGAAACTTAATATTTATTATTGTAGATATGAAAATATTGTACATTGATTTAATTTTGTATTTTTTAATTGATTAATTATATGAATTTTGAAATTTGATTTCTATTTTTAAAGTAAATAAAGTTTAAAAGAATTATGAAAAAACAACACATGGTATGTAAATGTGGAAAAATAAATTTTCTAGAATATAGATTTGAATTTTTCAAAAATTCAAGGTATGTAAAAATGCAACTAAATCATAGTATAATAGTTCTCTCATATTCAATAGGTTTGGTATTTATTTTAGATTTGATTTTTTTAGAAGCTTTAAAATATTTCCTTATTTAAATATATTTTGAATTTTGTAATTGATATTTATTATACATGTGAAAATATATGTATTAATTGAATATGATTTTTAATTCAAAATTCAAATTTTTGTAATTAATTGTATTCATATGATATGAAATGTTAAATATACCTTTTATTTTGGATAAAAGAGTACCCTTTATTTAAGAAGTAAAAATAATATTCTAAACAATATAAATTATGAGAAAATGACACATGGTGAAACAATTTCAAAATATCTATTATAATAACTTTTTAATAATAGTTGTTTCATTTATCTAATTATTTGTTATTATTAATTATTAATATTATAATTATAGTATTTTAATACTATAATAATATATTTGACTGTCATTTCCTTTATCTTCTTTTTTTATCATTTTAAAGTTCAATTTTTTCAATTATAATATTTTGTTTAGCCTTATTTCAATTGCCATTTACAATAAATGCCATAATATTTCATATAGGGTATTTAAGTTGCATTGATGATAGAGAGATATGAAGGTGATTTTTAAAAAATAATTAATAATTAAGATTATTTTTTAACTTTTAGTTTTCTCTCTCCCATGTATTTGTGTCTTGATATTTTGTTTGTTTTGGATTCCATTATGGCAGTGCTATTGTCTCATTTATTTTTTATTTATTTTTAATACTCTTATATACATAGTAAATCAATTCAAGATATAGTACATTAAGTTGATAAAATACAGTTTAAGAATATGCAAACAAAATATGATAATATTTGTTGAAATATCTATAATAATAAAAAAAGGATTATAAAAAATATTAAAAAATGAAGGGTTTGGTGACATTCAAAATAGATAGATCATCATATGTGTTATTTGAATGATAAAAGAGATATTTCATTAAATGTTGATTATCTTCAATGATATTTTAATGATATATAATAATTATGATTGTGATTATTTTAAAAACTAATTATAGATTAAAGTTATAAAAATTATGGACCCTAAATTATTCTAGAAATGACACCTAAAAACTTTCCTCAATATGAGCCTGAAATATTACTATTATAGATTTTAGAACTGATATATCAAGATAAAAAATAGAATAACCTAACAAAATAAAATAATATTAAGACATTATTGTGAAAAATAACCTTGATAAAAATTTATATTGAAAGATTTGAAACTTAGTATTTATTATTGTAATGAATGTAATACCCTAGATTTCAAAAAAATAAATAAAAGGTCAAAATTTTTTTTTTAACAAAGAAAGATGCCGATCACCCTTCCTGATTTTATCCTGAATTTCGCTAAGTCTCCCTACATGCCCTTGGAGGGCTATATATTAGAGCCATTTTCTTGGGACCAAAAGTCCGGTATTTGTTCCCTAGAAAAATGAGTTGAAGAGGAATTTTTAACGAATTTTATAAAACCCTCAAGTACTTCATTTTTAGCCTCCAAGTTATAAAATTGTAAGATTTTTGAATTTGAACTAAAACTCAAAAATGAGATTTTGATTTGTTAGGATTTTGATTTTTCTAATATTTTATTTGAATCCAAATGGGGGGTATTTCCCTATTTACATTTATATTTTAAAGTTAATGGAAATTAACTTAAAATTAGGAAATGTAAATAAGTGAGTGGCGGAATAGTACAACCCAATACATACCAGTATTGCATCTTGAGTTCTGAGACCGCCCAGGCGGTCAATACGAACATAAAAACCCCATTTGAGGGTCCAGTCATTCAGACACACTACCCTCTTCAGCGAGATGCAAATCACCTCCACTCCATTTCTTCATCATTTTCTCAATTAAACTCCATTTTTCTTCCTTTTAAGAGTTCAAGGTATGTATAGTTGTTGATCTTGCTTCCTTATCTCCCAATTTCTCATGATTCTAGAGGTTGGCTTTAGTGTTCTTCATGCTTTCTTGCCATGGTGCTCCTTCATGAAGGTTAGAATTAGATTTGAATATCTAGAGGATGATTTAGAGTTTTATTGCTTCTATGTCAGATATTATTATCATTTCCACTCTCAAGTGCCTTGTTGGTGCTGTTCTCGTGCATTCTACCTTCCAGGTGAGTGGGTTCGCACTTGTGACCTTTATGTTGTGCATTAGAGTTATTTTAGAAAAATATAATTTATTGCTTAACTTAGAGATTATTATACAAGAAGCATGAAGATTTCTGTTGGATTATATGTTTGGAAATGGATTTTAGAGCATGAAACATATTTTGATAAAAACTCATGGGACCATACTTGTTGACTGATATTATGCAGAATTGATGATATATGTGATTGTTAGAGGTTTTGTGATTATTTCAACAGATTATGGAAATGGTTTATTTACATGACATAGTTTTGTAACCAAGTTTAGAGAAAAAGATTGGAAATATGGTTTAGACTTTGTAAGTTCATAATATGATATTGAGTTTCTAGTTTATGGAGAGCATGACTGATTGAAATATGTTTAATATTGAGTCACAATGTTTTAGAGCATGAATACAGAGATTCAAACGGTGACGGCTACATCTTCTGTGGAGGTATTGAATCACAATGTCTATAAAGGGTGATCCCTTGGCATGATTCCATAGTCACAGTTATGCTAAGGTTAAGCTGTTAGAATCAAATACTCAAGTTTCAGAATATAACAAGTTTATTGTTAATAAGAAATGATATAGATTCAGACAATAAAAGGATTTTAGCACGAATCTTTAGATGACTCAGAGCGGTTGGCGGATACATATTTTGTGGACTTGAAATCACTGAGTATGGTTTCATAGTCCCAAGTTATGCTAAGGTCAAACTATTAGAGTTATAGAGATTCAGAGCTCTAGAGAATAAAATGGTTTTAAGAAGTTTAAGATTAATTTAGGTAGCTAAGAACAGGTTGTGTGTTAACGGCAATAAATCGTTAACCTTGATACAAGTATGCCAGGCAGGATTTTAAGAGAAGGGACCTAGTAGGTGTCCATTATTGTTACACGGGGGACGGCGATGTAACGCCAGATGTGACCAAAGTTTTCAGAGAATTGATTGACACATTTGGGAAACGATACGTAATGTCAGATGTGTCAGAGACTTCTGTTTCTCTAGAAGCTATGTTATTATGAATTTAATTTATATCAGGTACGAAAGTTAGTTAATGAAATGACTTTTGAATTGATAAAGTAGTCATTAGAAAATATAAAAGAGTTTATGGTTTTAAGCTTATATGATTTCAGAATAAAAGTGAATAAAGAAAATCACTTTTGAATTGGTGAAAGTGTATAAATATGTAAAAGGAAAAAGGATGATTTGAAAATATATTTATATAGAGACACGTGATTGCATAAGATTTTCAAGTATTTTTAATATTATTATGATTTATTTATTATTGTTCTTTGATGTCCCATGAAGGGGGTTAAGGGTGAAGAACTCATGAGTTTTGGTATCAAAACTCACCCTCTCATTTCTTTCATTTCCAGATAAAGCCATTATTGCAAATTCTACTCAACCCCAACAAAGATAAGATGGTAATTCACTCGAGTGAGGACATGTATTGTGGGTTCATTTAGAGTGCTCCAATGAGTGCACAGGATCCCGACCTTAGATCACATTTTGCATCTTACATATTAAAATAGTATATTGTTGTTTTGTGTTTAATAACTTCTGTATGCTAATTTCATGGACAATTTGCAGAGCGATTTATTGTCATATGTTATATTACGGCTTCAAACTTTTAGATAGATTATAAAACTGTAGACTTGGTTGCTTAAACGATTTTGATTATTTCGAATTCCAAAGATTAGGTAATTTGCATGTAGAAAAGAGAAATTTTCTAATTTTTTCATAGATTTCTTTTACGACAGAGCATGCATATAAAGCATTAGGTCTAAAGGCTTACATGAGATGAGATTTCTCACGTGGGTACGTGCCAGGTTGGGTCGTGACAATAAAAATACTATACATTGATTTAAAGTTGATATTGAATTTGAAATTTAAATTTTGTATTTTTTAATTGATTAATTATATGAATTTTGAAATATACTTTTCTATTTTTAAGTAAATAGGGTTTAAAAAAATTATGAATAAATGACACATGGTATGTAAATGTGGAAGAATAAATTTTATAGATATAGATTTGAATTTTTCAAAAATTCAACAAGGATGTAAAAATGTAGCTAACTCATAACATAATAGTTCTCTCATATTCAATAGGTTTGGTATTTAGTTTAAATTTGATTTTTTTAGAAGTTTTAGAAATATTTCCTTATTTATTGTACATGTGAAAATATATATATTAATTGAATACGATTTCAATTCAAAATTTAAATTTTTGTAATTAATTGTATTCATATTATATGAAATGTTAAATATACTTTTATTTTTCATAAAAGAGTACCATTTATTTAAGAAGTAAAAATAATTTTCTAAACAATATAAATTATGAGAAAATGGCACATGATGAAACAATTTCAATAAATCTATTATAAATAATAGTTGTTTCATTTAACTAATTATTTGTTATTATTAATTATTAATATTATAATTATAGTATTTTAATACTATAATAATATATTTAACTGTCATTTCCTTTATCTTTTTTTTTTTATCATTTTAAAGTTCAATTTTTTCAATTATAATATTTTGTTTAGCCTTATTTCAATTGTCATTTGCAATAAATGCCATAATATTTCATATAGGGTATTTAGGTTGCATTGATGATAGAGATATGAAGGTGATTTTTTTAAAATAATTAATAATTAAGATTATTTTTCTCTTCTACATTTGTGTCTTGATATTTTATTTATTTTGGGGTAGGTCTCCATGCTAACATGTGCTATTGTCTCATTTATTTTTTATTTTTTTTTTAATAATCTTATATGCCTAATAAATCAATTCAAATATAGTATATTAAGTCGATAAAATAGTTTAAAATATGCAAATAAAATATGATAATATTTGTTCAAATATATATCTTTAATAATAAAAAAAATTATAAAAAATAATAAAAAGGAAGGGTTTGGTGACATTCAAAATAGATATATCATCATATGTATTATTTAAATGATAAGAAATATTTCATTAAATGTTGATAATCTTCAATGATATTTTAATGATATATAATAATTATGATTGTCAATTTTTTTAAAAAATAATTATAGATTAAAGTTATGAAAATTTGGGCCCTAAATTATCCTAAATGACACCTAAAAAACTTTCCTCAATATGTCTGGAATATTAATATTATAGATTATAGATTATAATTCTGATTTGAACTTTCAATTACTAACTATTGGTCAGTATTTTATTCACCTCTTATTTAGTTGACAGTACAAATGTGTTTGATTTAGTTAAATATCATATTTCTAATTTATATGTGTTATTTATTTACACTTAATATAATGTACTTAATTTTAACAAGTATTTTTTCTAGTTGATTCCAAATTCAAAAGTTTTAATTTTTGGTTTTCTTGGTATCTACAATAGTAGGGACAAACCTCTATGAGGCAGAAGCTCCATACAGGAGTAAACCCCTGGCAATTCTACGTTAAATATCAATTAAAAATAAATATATAATTCAAAAGAAAAACTTAAAATAAATCCAATAGTATGATATTATACCTAATTTCAAATTTTAATATTTAAATTAAACATTTGTTTTTAAAAATTTTTGAATTAACTAATTAAATGGAATACGCTTTAATTTAAATAGAGATACCATTGTTATATTTGTTAGTCATCTCACTACTAAATTATTATTTTATATTTTCTAAATGTTTAATTACGTTTAATTTAACGGGCTGAATTTTAGCAAGTATTTTTCTAATAATAAATTTTCTAATAGCATGTTAATATCCAAAAATTATAATTGATTCTACTTCAAATATAAATCCTTACACATTAAATATTGATATTTTGATCATTTTCACAAAATGGTATCATTTTTCAAGAATTCATATCCTATGTAATTTAATAATATAATTAAATAATTATTTTTAAATTAATTTGAAATCATATTTTAAAATTCTGATTGTTTAAATTTTATTAATTTGATGCTTTTAACTTTATCAAGTATTCTTTCTTATTGATTTTAATTTAATAATAATTTAAAATTCTGATTGATTCTACATCAAGTATTTGTTTATTATAAATTTTAATATAACATTGATTTCAAATTCTAATTGATTATGCTTACAATAAATGATTTATTGATTATTTTACCTCAAATCATGAATTTTAATCTTTAAATTTAATGTTAGTGTTTTGAAACATTTTACAAAATCGTTATCATTTTCCTAAAATTAATATCTTATTTAACATAACAAAATAATTAAATTAAAATGTTCAATTTAATTTAATATCATATTTCTAAATTCTAAGTGTGCTGTTTACACTTGATTTGATGCACTTAATTTTGGCAAATATTCCTTTTGGTTGATTGAAATATGAAAAATATTCAAAATTTTAATTGATTCTATATCAAATATTAATCTTTAAAATAATTATCTAATATAAAATAAATTTTAACATTTAAGTTAAATATTAGTGTTTTGAACCTATTTACGTAATCACTATCTTTTTCCCAGAGTTGAGCTGCTTTTGTTTTAACTTTTAAAAAAATGATTATCAAATTTGAATTTTATATATGACTGAAAAAATTGAAAAACATATTTTTTTTTTCAGAAGTTATTTTTTAAGCGTCTAGAAGAAAAAAATGAAAATAGATTTTTTTATATTGTAATTATTCTTTAAAAAATTATCCAAATATATCAAAAGTTATTTTTTTGGGTAAAAAAAATAATTTTATCCCAAAAATAAAACTCACTCAAATGCACCCTCAATATCTTTAAATTAAATTAAAGCTCTATTTAGTTTATCAAAATAATTAAATAGATATGATTTTTCAGATTTACCTTCATATTTTGAAATTCTAAATGTGTTATTTATGTTTGATTTGATGTTTTTGGATTTAGTAAGTATTTTTTCTAGTTGATTCTATCATGACAATATTAATTCAAAATTATAATTGATTTTTTTTATCTCATATTCAAAATTATGTTCTTTAAATAAAAAATATATATCTATAATTTCAAAATTTCTCATACAGGCACGGGTTCCATACTAGTATAGAACAATTGATTATTTTTTACTTTTGCTTTAACACAAACAAAAAACACATAAAATTTTAAAAGCACTTTTTCTACAAAAAAGAAAAACTTTTTTTTGGTCCTCTTTGAAAAAACAAAGTATCTTGTCAGCATGCAGTTCAAACCTATTTTTTTATACTTTTGAAATTACATTTATTGTAATTAAGTTTGAACCTAAAACTACATGTATACTACCCAATTTTTCACTATTAGATCAATCATAATGACTGTATTTCAAACTTATTTAATTCAAACCTAATTATGGAAAAATATTTTCAATGATTTTTCTCAAAGTAATTATGGAAAAAATATTTTCGTTACAAATAATAAACACGGAAAATTATTGCAATTGATGAGAGATATACTAGGGCCAGTTTTTTCTAATATGGCTTGTTGATTGGAAATATACAGTGATATGGATTTAAAAGTGTAATTATGGATGGGTGGAGAAACAAATCTCGCACTGTATGAGAAATGGGGGAAAAGTATTTTTTTTTATTTTTCAAAATGAAAAACTCGCACAGGGCGAGATTTTGGGAAAATTTTTTAAAAAAATAATCTCACATCATGTGAGAATTTGGAAAAATATTAAAATATTTTAAAAGTCTACCTGTATAAATCTGTGTTTAATTCAACCGGAGCATTTGCATTGTGCATTGTATACTTTAATATTTTTCACTTAAAACATAGAGAGAAGTGAGTTGTGAGGAGAGGAAAAAATGAGAGAAATCATCTCTTCATTTCAATTCACTTTATCAAAAGTTTGTATTTGCATTCTTCATCATCTCTTCATGTATTTAGTAGGTAAATATTAGAGTAGTCTTTTTTTTTTTGCCTGAGTAATTTCTTCCACCTTTCTTCCTCTCTCTTTTTTTTTTTAGTCTAAGTTTCATTCCCTCACATGTGCTTAGTTTTATTTTATGTTAATAATTTGAAAAAAAAAATTATCGTTTCTTTGTCCAACAAAATAGTGTGCACCAATAAGGAAAAAATGAGCCTTTTTTTTTTGTCTACACCAAGTTTTTTTGGTCCAATGGAATATCGTTTCTTTGTCAAAGGTTTTTTTTTTTGTTGGTCTTCTTCTTCCTCTTCATTTGATTAGTAATTTGTATACTACTAGAGTGTAAGGGAAAAAAAAAAGGTAAAAATGGATACCAAAACAAATATAATAGTATATTTCAACGGCAATATTATTACAATTTTGAGTGTAAAGGTCATATTTATTTGTGAGAATCACATGTTTCTTTATTTCATATACTATGTCATTTTCAAGAGTTAGAAAGTGGACTTTGTCAATACATAGATCTTAAACACCTAAGATAGTGGAAAAAATAACTTATACGTGTAAGTCTCAATTTTTGGCAGGTTCACACATTTTCAAATAGTTTCAATAAGCAACAATGACCACATGCAATAAATATAAGTGATAAGACCCATTTATTTTATAAATATAGTGTTTGAGTATTTAAGAAAGTTGAGTGTTGAAATAGTATTGTTACTTTTTTAAATGTTTCCAAAAAGTGCATCAAGAGTTTGTCTGGAAATTTAAGTACAATAAGCATTTCTCATAAAAATAGACATGTTATGGACATATATTAAAGGTATATTTAATTCAAAAGTAAAAAATGGGATAAAATTTGTTCAGATGAACTTCATGTGTAAGTTACGTATGGATATAAGGAATTTTTACCCCTTTTATTCCATATCAAACATGAAAAGGGGTAAGATATAGGGTAAGATATAGTAATACTAAAAGAGAGAGTTTCGTTTTTTCCCAATCATGCTGTTTGGGTACCAAGATAATCTTGTCTGTGATTCACGATAATATTATTTACACACCATTTTTTCATACACTTACGCTTCCACCTTGATGTGATCCAGATGTAGCAACATGTTTACGTCTATAACAATACATGGGTAGGTATGAAATTTATGAGCAGAAGAGAGAAGTTGTTCAATTCCTTTTAAACACAAAGGGTTTTAAATTGTGGTATCTGCCGCAAATACAGTTGTGGATACAAATTATTGTGATGTTGTTTGGAAACGGTTGCCGCAACTTGTATTGCGGATATGATTGCAACTTGAAATAAAACCCGCTATGACCTGCCACTGGCCTAATGTGACATGTTGCAATTGTAATGTGGCTCGTTGTATTCTTGATATATATTGCGATTGATTTCAGTGTACTATTGCAGACTGCATCACGCCATAGCGTCCGCATCATTATGAAAAATGTTTCGTACACCCTTTAACATTTCTCTTAAAAACAGTCAGTCTCAAAATGAAAGTGAAATTTCAAACAGGAGATCAATTTGAAAACAATATATATATGGTAACCCTCTTCCTACAAGCACCACACAACTAAGCTCACTAGCACATAAGCAAACACCAAACCGTTGTAGCTGCAGCATATATCTGGTTCAACAAACAGCAAGAAAAGAGAATCATGAAGTTCCAAGTGGAGGTAATCTCCAAAGAAATAATCAAACCCTCTTCTCCTACCCCAAACCACCTTCGCCACTACCAACTCTCTTTCCTCGATCAAATCTCTCCCACGGTGTACAACCCCGCCGTTCTCTTCTACTCCTTCGATGACATCGCTGATCAATTCAAGTCCAATACAACAGCCATATCCAACCACCTCAAGAAGTCACTCTCAGATGTCCTAACCCATTTCTACCCTCTTGCCGGTCGAATCAACGCCGGCAAGAGTTTCGTAGACTGCAACGACGAAGGTATCCCCTACATAGAAGCAAAAGTGAAGTGCAATATGAGTGAAGCTACTCACATCCCTGCAGAACTCAACCATTTGGTCCCATTTCAACTAGCTGACATCACCGACATCACATTTGGTGTACAACTCAATGTTTTTGAATGCGGAGGCATTGCAATTGGTGCTTGTCTCTCTCACCAAATTGCAGATGGTTTATCACTCGTCAAGTTCCTTAGTAGCTGGGCAGGTATTGTTAAATTATTAGCAAAATATAAAGGGAAACAATATGTAGCTGCATAGCTTAGATTCAATAGATATTTGTTGTTAGATATAAAATTATTCACTTGTCTCTTTTATCTATTAGCTTAAGGTTTTAGAAAAAATAGTTTCACTTTGTAATATTAGAATCTCAATGGCAAAAAGTATTTAATCCTTGTTATTCCTCATTATATTAAAAAAAGCTCACGCTTAAGTTTGAAAGAGGCATCGTATGAGATGTGTTAGATATAAAATTATTCATGAGTCTCTCTATTAGTTTAAGCTTTTCAAATAGATGGTTCCATAACACTTGCTCAAGGACATAAGTTTATTCAGATACCTATCATTATATATAGTCATTGTGGTACATATATAGTTTCTAGAATAGATGATTAATATAATGGTAAATATTTCCCATGACTATATTTTTAATGCCATGTTAAGCACATATTAAAACATTAACTGCGGTCTATTATTCTTAACAGGTATTGCTAGTGGACAAGGTGTGATACCAAATCCACAGTTTGTTTCATCCAAGCTCTTCCCACCGAAAAACACAAGTGGGTTTGACCCAAGAAGTGGCATCGTGAAGGAGAACGTTGTGTGCAAGTTGTTTGTGTTTGATGCAGGTGCTGTTGAGGCTCTTAGGGAAAGGTATGCAAACACACCAAGCTTGGAAAACGAGGAGAAACCTACGAGGGTGGAAGCCTTGTCTGCTTTCATTTGGGAACGGTATGTGGCTGTGACAAGAGACGAATCTGGTCTGGATCAGAGGTTGTTTGTTGTGGTTCACGCCGTGAACCTACGTCCGAAGATGGAACCACCACTGCCTCCGGATTCATTTGGAAACTACTACCGAATCACTTTGACGCTAATGCCTTCGTTGAACCCTGAGGAAGAGGGTCATGAACTAGTGAAAGAGGTAATGTAAAGGGAAGGAAATCATCATAACCCAAATCATATCTTTTTCATCATAAATCTTTTATTAATACTTGAAAAATAAATATTATATATTTGATAAATATTTTAATTTTTAATTTTTTAAATCTTTTTATGTCCTATCAATTTTTTATTAACATGTAAAAATAAATATTATATATTTAATAATTATTTTAAATTTTAAAAATTTTTTATTCTTATCTTCCATATAATAATAAATAATTGAGAAAACATGAAAAAAGATATGATTTAGGGACATTTGATTTCCATCTAATATAAAGTTGTAGTTTTTCAAACAAAATTTAGCAAGGTACATTTAATCTAAAATATTTTGTTTTAACCTTTTAGTTTTTAAAAGATTAAATATAGAATTTAATTTTTATGTACTAATAATAGTATATAATATTTTTATACTACCATCCACTTATATATTACCACACCAATAAAATATTACATCATCAATATATCAAAATTAAACTCTTAAATATATCCAATTTAATATTCAAAAGATTCTATATGATAAACACTTCATTTCTAATAGGGAAATCAAACACACACGTGAAGACTAAAATGTAGATTTATCCTAGCATGGATATTTGAATACAACTTAGTGACGTAGGAGCATGACCATATTGCATGAAATGGAACAACCTTTTGAAAATCTGACTTCTACTCATAATATGACTAACTTCCCTCTGAAAAACCAATTGGGGCTCATTTGGATAAATTTTTAAAAGAAGTTATTATTTCATAAATAGAATAAAAAATCCAACTAAAAGCATAAGCAAAAAATTATTTACGTTTGGATGTAATTATAAAAATATTTTTTATTAGAATAAGAAGTCATTGAATTATTTATATGGGACAAATTTAATATAGAAGTATTATTTTTATAAAATTATAATTAAAGACATGAAAAATCACTTGTCAAAAAATATTTTGTATGCTGAAATACTTTTTCTACATAAAATTTTTTAAAAGATTTATAATTTATTTTTATTCATTTTCTTAAAAAATTAAAAGTAACTTAGCTAGCTATATTGCTAGTAAAAATTAATTTAAATTTAGTAAAAAAAAATTGTCATTATCACTTTTCACCAAAAAAGTAAAAATGTCACAACTAAATTCAAAATAGAATCAGGTAAAATAATTTTTTATTTTTAAAATAAAATTAATTTTTACATGGAAATAAAATTTATGAATTTTTATTTAGAATTTTATTTATCAATTTTAATTGAGAAAACATGATTGAAGATAGGAAAAGATAAAACAATAATAAATAGATCAGTTTAAAGGGTAGATTAATAAAAGAAAAGATGGTTCCTAAATTTTAGGGATGGTGTCAGGCTGTTTATAGTAGTTGGGAGTAAATATTACCTAAAAATTTCATGACATGAAACTCTTATCTCATAATATTTAGCAAAGACAATCATGTTTCTAAACAAATGCCCTTTAGATTTTAACCTTTTTTTTCCTTACTTATTCATTTATTAACTCAAACAAGATAAAGAAAGAGTACATATATGCATAATTGGTTTTACCTGGTGAGAAAATCACATAATAATTTCATTCTGCAGGTAAGGGATCAGATAAAGAGGATTGACAAGGATTATGTGAGAAATCTCCAAGAGGGAACTGATCATTTGGATTTAATTAAGGATAGTTCTTATAAAGTGCTTGTGAAGGGGGAGTTGGTTTCGTTTAGCTTCACTAGTTTGTGCAGGTTCCCTGTGTATGAAACAGATTTTGGTTGGGGCAAACCGACATGGTTTGGTTCACCTGCTTTAACTTTTAAAAATCTGATTGTGTTTAATGACGCTAAGACCGGTGGTGGCATAGAGGCGTACGTTCACTTGAGCTCAGAAGACATGGCAAAGTTCGAAGCAGACGAGCAGTTCCTTGCCTGCGTGAACAAAGCTTCCACTTGTTAATGGATGAAGGGATATATGCATATGCAATGTAATTCATAAGGTGATGAAATAATCAATCTTAAGTTGTGACAAAACGATATGGCCCAAGAAATAATGAAAGAGAAATCTCTTACCTTTTAAGAAGTCTCTACTAATTAATCACAAAAAATTGGGCCCGTTTGGTTAAGTTTGTGAAAAAAAGGTACCTCTTCGGAAGCAAAATGAGTTGACCAAAAGAAGAAAGAAGCAGCAAAATGAGAAGCTTGTAGAAGCAGGAATTTGTTTATGTTTGAATGTAATTGTAAAAATATTGCTCATAATAATAAAAAGTTGTTGAAGTGTTTAGATATGAAAAATATATGAGTACTTTATCTTAATTACAATGAAGGACATAGAGTTTATTTTTCAAGAAATATGATTAGATAAAAAATAATTAATTTACATTATTTATTATAAATTTGAGGTCATTTAATTAAATATATAATCCATAAAAAATTTATTGATGAACAATATTATTATTATTATTATTATATATTATATATATATATATATATATATAATATATATATATAAAATATTAAAAGAGAATCAATAATTGTAAGTAAAGGTATGGTATGAAAGAAGGGGGTTGAATTGTGCTTTCAAATCATTTTACTTTCTGAAAATTTAAACAAGAGCCTATCAAGTGTTTAAACTTAAAGGTAGCAAAAAACACAAGTTAATTAGCTTTAGGAAGTTTCTTTTTGAAGTATCTAGAAATTTAGTAAAACTTCAAAAAGATGTTTAAGTAGTTTGTACAGTCAACCATCACTTACAAATAGTTTTAATCCTAGTCTCTAAGCTAATCTCACACGAATCACTAATGGATCAAGGTGCAAGAGATATAAGGTTTTAGTGTTTAACACTCTAGGAATGCACTCAAGTTTCCTAAGATAATGAAATATATAAGGAAGTTACTTGAGATTCTTCTTCTGATCTTCTAAAGTAGAATGTTTACTAAGAACTATAAGAAAAAATATTTTTCTTTTTCAGAGACTAAATTTGATATGAAAATGAACTTCAAAAAGTAAAAAGTTTGCTTGAAACTCTTGTGAGCAAAAGTTCATTTCAGTTTGAAAGTTTTCTCCATTTACACACTTGAATTTGAAATGGACCATTACCCCCTTGATCTTTTCTCTCTTGACATATGTTGATCAATCTTTATGCATCCAAGATTAGCTTCCTAGACATTTGACCTTAGTGTCAGTGACAACTATTGTAGTCCAGAAAACTATTATCCTTTATTGTTGAAGATGGCTTCAAAACTACTTCTTCAAACATAATGTGGTTTCTAGACTTCTCTTCTTGTGAATGCTTCCTTGGAGAGCAAAACATGCCTTATAAAGGTATGATACCCCTCCCCCATGCAAACGTGTTTTCCCCTACGAGGGTGGAAGAACAAACTCGTGAGGATGCGAGATCCTAAAGCACACAATATATGCATCCTATTTTAAACTTGAAATTTAAATTTTCATTTTAATATATAAAATTTGATTCTAAAAAATAATTTTTGATTCAAAAAATTAATATATAAATTTTTAACTTTAATTTTTAAATGCTTCTCTGTCACGCCCTACTTGGGCACGTAGTGGCACATGGAATCCTCATTCTCATGTAAGCCTCGTGACTTTTGAGTTTCTTTATATGTATATTTTAATATTAAATCCGTTCATAAAACATCATTTCCATCTTTGATAAACCTTTAACTATTTGAAAACATAATCATCATCAATTCTAACATAGTTCTCTGAAGTTAGAAAACAAATCATTTCTCAAACTCTAAACATATCTTTGTGACTCAAAATATATGAATTGCTCTCTATACAAAATATACATGAAAACTGGAATCATGTAAATATAAAATAATCATGATAAATCAATGCACTCTATCTCTATGGTCAGGGACCCTCCCGTCATGTACATGGAGCACTCTATCTCTACTCAAAATGCAAAAGAGTACTTCACTTTAAGGTGAAGCTCACCAACTAGAACTCTCTACTAGGGAGGAGGTGGATGAGAAGGACCCAGCGGCTAACGTATCTATAATGGAAAAGGGAGAGGTGAGTTTTATCTAAAACTTAGTAAGGCCTCACCCATAACCCTCTCATGAGACAACCAAGAAAATAAATAATCATATATAATCATTGGTTAATGCAATAACTCTTAGCAGAAATTCTCTAGAAAACATAAACAATACTCTACTAAAGAAATAGAGATCTCTGGTTATGCCTTGCATAACAAAATATAAATTCTCTGGTTATGCATGTCAACCATGACATAACGAGTTCTGCTCTATGATCCCTTAGGATCTAAATTGAACACCTAACTAGGTTCCGTTCTCTACTCTATGAGATTGCCCTCTCGAGACAACTTGGTACCAAGGTTAACGATCGGGTTCTAACGTTAACTCACTGACTATTTTCTCTATGACTAGTCAAATCTCTAATTCATGAAATCATGTCATTTCTCTAAAACTCTCTTGGATATAAAACTCTATAATACATAAATACTCTCTCTTGAAATCATCATGGAAATTTCTAAAATCTCTAAATCAAGTCATAATCATACTCTAGCTCTTTAATAAATTATTTAGCAATAATGATTCCATGAGTTTGCATTAAAACAAGTATTTCATGCTCTTGTTGAAAACAACTATTTTCACAAATATGTAAAACCATCTGAAATCTCTAATATTCTATAAAATCATGCAAACATATTCCCATTCAAGGAAAATATCTCTAATGATCAACATAAGGATTATGAACCCACTCACCTAGAGGGAAGGAAGGAGTGGCGTCAACACCACAACGTTCCGGGAGTGGAAATGGCACCAATATCTCATTAAGCCACAAAACTTAAGATTAGACTCTAACAACCTCTAGATTGCTCAAACATATCTTTAACAACATTGGGGAAGCACCCATACTTAACAATAATGGATATAAACAACAACCCATTCACCAAGATATGAAATGGGAAGGAAAAAGACAACAAAAACCCATAAAATCTTACCTTTGATCTCTTGGAGGAAGAATGATTGGGGTTGGATTAGGGGAAGATAATGGGAAGGGTTTGGGAGAAAAGGGTTTTGGTTTTGGAGAGAAAAGTCCCGAGTTTGGGGTTTAAATTGGTGGGTAGGCTCACTTACGTGAAACATTGCCGTTTCGTCCGTTCTGCCTATAGTGGTCTAGCTTGCCGCGCTCCCTTGGCCGTACCACTTATGACCACTATAGCAGTGATAGTTCACCAAAATTGCAGGTTCAAGGGTCTTTCATATATTTGGACATTCCAAGCAACATGGGTGGGTCCCAAGGGACCCAAGGAGTATAAAACTTATCCATTGACGCATGTACCTGGGGTATCACATTCTCTCTCTGAATTTCAATAATTATCATATTCACTATTAAATGATGTTTTTATTTTTACATTATATTTGATCATCTTATTCCTTTTATGATGATCATTTAGCTTTTATTCAAGTCAATAGTGTATATTTTTTTTGTGTGTGTGTATATATATATATATATTGACCTATTTTTTTTCTTCAGCAGAATAGTATATATACAATTTGATTCAAAAAACTTAAAACATAATTTTGTGACTATTTTTAGAATATATAGATATAAATTAAATTTAAAATATACAATTAGAAAAACAAATATATGATTTTTTTTACTTTAATTATCAAACACTTATCTTTATTGATTTCCAATAATAATTACTATATTAACTATCAAATGATATTTTTAAATATTTATCTTTTATAATTTCCATGCTATCATCAAACTTTTTTTAGGGGATAATCCAAATTTTATTCAACAATTATAAACCCATTTTAGGGAAAGTTTAGGCACATGATGAATTATGTTTTAGCGAGAATTTAATACGTAATTATTTAAAAAAAAACTATGAATATCCTATCAGTACATTATAATATTTTATGAAATCATTTTACTCATATTATATATTTTTCAAATATATATTGCTACACTAATTTACTACATATATGATCATATTTTAATAATTTTAAAGACAAATCAAATACGGTTTGCTCATTATTTTATATTCTATCATTTTATAAATATATATTATTAATTAGACTTAAATTTGAACTAATTTTGTTAATCGTTGCAATTATTATTAGATTTAATTTGTATATACTATTGAGTTTAAATTAAATCACCATTGATGGTTCTTCTTTATATAAAATTATGATTTGAACTTTGCATTACTAACTATTGGTCAGTATTTTATTCACCTCTTATTTAGTTGACAATATAAATGTGTTTGATTTGGTTCAATATCATATTTCTCAATTCTATATGTGTTATTTACACTTAATATAATATACTTAATTTTACCAGGTATTTTTCCTAATTGATTCCAAATTCAAAAGTTTTAATTTTTGGTTTTCTTGGGTATCTAGCCATTCTACATTAAATATCAATCTTAAAAATAAATATATAATTCAAAAGAAAAACTTAAAATAAACCCAATAGTGATGATCTTATATCCAATTTCAAATTTTAATATTTAAATTAAACATTTGTTTTTTAAAATTTTTGAATTAACTAATTAAATGGAATACACTTAATTTAAATAGAGATATCATTGTTATATTTGTTAGTCGTCTCACTACTAAATTATTATTTTATATTTTCTAAATGTTTAATTATGTTTAATTTAACGGGCTTAATTTTAGCAAGTATTTTTCTAATAATAAATTTTCTAATAACATGTTAATATCCCAAAATTATAATTGATTCTACTTCAAATATAAATCCTTACACATTAAATATTGATATATTGATCATTTTCACAAAATGGTATCATTTTTCAAGAATTCATATCCTATGTAATTTAATAATATAATTAAATAATTATGTTTAAATTAATTTGAAATCATATTTTTAAATTCTGATTGTGTAAATTTTATTAATTTGATGCTTTTAACTTTAGCAAGTATTCTTTCTTATTGATTTTAATTTAATACTAATTCAAAATTCTGATTGATTCTACATCAAGTATTTGTTTATAATAAATTTTAATATAACATTAATTTCAAATTCTAATTGATTATACTTACAATAAATGATTTATTGATTATTTTACCTCAAATCATGAATTTTAATCTTTAAATTTAATGTTAGTGTTTTGAAACATTTTACAAAATCGTTATCATTTTCCTAAAATTAATATCATATTTAACATATCAAAATAATTAAATTAAAGTGTTCAATTTAATTTAATATCATATTTCTAAATTCTAAGTGTGTTGTTTACACTTGATTTGATGCACTTAATTTTGGCAAATATCCTTTTTGGTTGATTGAAATATGACAAATATTCAAAATTTTAATTGATTCTATATCAAATATTAATCTTTAAAATAATTATCTAATATAAAATAAATTTTAACATTTAAGTTAAATATTAGTGTTTTGAACATATTTACGTAATCACTGTCTTTTTCCCATACTCGAGCTGCTTTTGTTTTAACTTTTAAAAAAGTGATTATCAAATTTGAATTTTATATATAACTTAAAAAATTTTAAAATTTTTTCAGAAGTTACCTTTTTAAGCATCTACAAAAAAAATGAAAATAGATTTTTTGAGATTGTAATTATTTTTTAAAAAATTATCCACATATATCAAAAGTTATTTTTTTGGGTGAAAAAAAATAATTTTGTCCCAAAAATAAAACTCACCCAGATGCACCCTCAATATCTTTAAATTAAATTAAAGCTCTATTTTCTTTATCAAAATAATTAAACAGATATGTTTTTTCAGATTTACCTTCATATTTTGAAATTCTAAATGTGTTATTTATATTTGATTTGATGTTTTTAGATTTAGTAATTATTTTTTCTAGTTGATTCTATCATGACAATATTAATTCAAAATTATAATTGATTTTTTTATCTCATATTCAAAATTATATTCTTTAAATTAAAAATATATATCTATAATTTAAAAATTTCTTGTACAGGCACGGGTTCCATTACTAGTATAGAACAATTGATTATTTTTTACTTTTGCTTTAATACAAACAAATAACACATAAAATTTTAAAAGCACTTTTTCTAGGAAAAAGAAAAACTTTTTTTGGTCCTCTTTGAAAAAAAAAAGTATCTTGTCAGCATGCAGTTCAAACCTATTTTTTTATACTTTTGAAAGTACATTTATTATAATTAAGTTTAAACCTAAAATTACATGTATACTCCCCAAATTTCTCACCATTAGATCAATCCTAATGACTATAGTTCAAACTTATTTAATTCAAACCTAGTTATGCAAAAATATTTTCAATGATTTTTCTTAAAGTAATTATTGAAAAAATATTTTCGTTACAACGATAAATACGAAAAATTATTGCAATTGATGAGAGATATATTAGGGCCATTTTTTTTAATATGGCTTGTTGACTAGCAATATAAAGTGATTTGGATTTGAAAGTGTAATTATGGGTGGGTGGAGAAACAAATCTCGCCTTGTGTGAGAAATAGGGGAAAAATTATTTTTTTTTTTCAAAATGAAAAACTCGCACAGTGTGAGATTTTGGGAAAATTTAAGGAAAAAAAATCTCACATCATGTGAGAATTTGGAAAAATATTAAAATATTTTTAAAGTCTACGTATATAAATCTGTGTTTAATTCAACTAAAGCATTTGCATTGTCTTTGTTGTATACTTTAATATTTTTTGCTCAAAACACAAAGAGCAGTGAGTTGTGAGGAGAGGAAAAAATGAGAGAATCATCCTTCATTTCCGTTCACTTTATCATGAGTTTGTATTTGTATTTTTCATCATCTCTTCATGTATTCAGGAGGTAAATATTAGAGTAGTCTTTTTTTTCCTGAGTAATTTCTTCCACCCTTTTTCCTCTTTCTTTTTGTTTTGTCTAAGTTTCGTTCCCTCAACTTTGCTTAGTTTTATTTTGTGTTAATAATTTGAAAAAAAAAGTTATTGTTTCTTTGTCCAACAGAATAGAGTACCGTAAGGGAAAAAATGATTTTTTTTTGTCTACAGGTTTTTTTGGTCTAACGGAATATCGTTTCTTGTCTAAAGGTTTTTTTTTTTTGGTCTTCTTCTTCCTCTTCATTTGATTAGTAATTTGTATACTACTAGTCTGTAAAGGGAAAAAGGTAAAAATGGATACCAATGCAAATATAATAGTATATTTCAATGGCAATATTATTTTAGATTGAATTGGGTCACATTTATTTAGAGAATCAAGCATGTTTCTTTATTCCATATACTATGTCATTTTCAAGTTAGAAAGTAGACTTTGTCGATGCATAGAGGTTGGGACACCTAAGATAGTGGAAAGAATAACTTATACGTGTCTAGTCTCAATTTTGGAGGTCACACATTTTCAAGCAATTCAAATAAGTGACAATGACCACATGCAATAAATGTTTCAAACATACGCAGCATTCAAACAAATTTCTGCCATCGAGTTGTATGTTGATTTTAAAGAAGCTACTCTTGTTGACCATGAAGTTGACAATGAGGATGAAAAGCCTAAGCCGAACACTTATCCAGAAGGCGGGTAGAATGGAAGAAAACAATAGGGAATATGGAAGTAGTGATAATGATGATGCTGACGATATTGATTTTGATGATGAAGCGGATAATGAGCATGTACCAAACACAATTTGTAATTCACATCCATTCGAGGAGCAATATTTCATGCGTGCTTTAGATCTTGAAGCTATGCATACACCAAAGTTTCCACAATATGCTGGTCTATATTCATTTTATTTTAATGTTTATTTTCAATATAAAATTTGTATTCTGATAACACAATATTATTGTTAATTTAGTTGAATTTTAGTTTTTTTATAACTTATTTTTGCTTATTGTTATTTAGTTAATATTAGTTTTTTATATTTTATTTTTGCTTTTTTATTCATTGAATATTAATTTTTATAATATTAATATATAGACATATTATTTGTCTTACTCATAATTAACTATACAAATTTAATTCATTTGATCTTTGTTCTATGCTTAGATATTTTATTTTCAATTTTGTTATTTCATATTGTGTGTTCATAAGTGTTCCTGTTAAGATGGTGAATTGTGTGTTGGAATACAATTTAACGACGGAGAGGTTGTTATACGAGCAATTAAGAAGTACAACATATTAGAAGGTGGGGATTATAAAGTGTATGAGTTCAGAACCAATGACATTTTATGTTAACTGCACATGCAATGAGGCAAATTGTCAATGGCTTGTTAGGGCCACCTTTAGGAAGAATAAGTATTTTTGGAAATCAGGAGGACAATGGCCCACACACTTGCATTGGTAAAAGAATTACTAAGGATCACACAAAATTAGATTCTGACACAATTGCAGAACTTATAAAGCCTATGGTAGAATTTAACCATCTTTTAAGATTAAATTTGTGATTGTAGAGATTAAATCCTAATATGGATACATGGTGACATACCGAAAAGCATGGATAGCAAAATAAAAGGCAATTGAAAAAAATTTCAGTCAATGGGAAGCCTCGTATAAAGCTTTACCGCAATGGTGTGTAGCGATGTGTGATGCTATCCAAGGAATAGTGGTTCAGATAAATATTGTGGAGGCTGTCCGTGGTGATGAGCTAGTCCAGATGTTTGAATATTTCACCAAGTGTTTTGGAGTTTTGGGTCCTGCATCAAATCATTCAGACACTCCAAACAACTTGTTCAAGTTGATGGAACACATTTGTATGGAAAATACAAAAGGGCTCTATTGGTGGTAGTTGCCTAGGATGACAATCAGAACATATTTCCAATTACTTTTGCTATTGTTGAGGGTGATACAGATGCCTGGCATTTTTTCCTCCATAATTTACGTAGAAAAGTAGTGACCCAAGATGGGGTTGGCATTATTGCGAATAGGTGCAGAGTTCTGTTACATGCTTGTTAGCCGAGCTCTACCTCCTTAGCCAAGCTCCGCCTCCTTCCCCATTCTGATTATAACGCCTAGTTTTTAAGATTCACGTAGGCTACAAAAAAAAAAGGCATTGCCATATAATGAATAATTAATTATATTTAACTTAATTCACATAACATTTATTCTGCAAAAATTAAATTACAAAAATCATATGCTCTTAAGCGATAAGCAGATAGAAATAGAGCTTAACCAACATGATATAGAGCTCGGCCAATGGAAAATAGTACATATTACAATATATTAAATTACCAAGTCTACTTCATAACTAACATATCAAAATATTCTAAACTAAGTAAATTAAATTGTTAAGATAATAAACTAAGTAAAACAATCTACTAACCTGATGTGCTAGTCTTCCTCCAATGTGATCAACTTCATTCAACCGATAGATAGTTTCAACTTCTATTCTTAGCTTTATAACTTCACCCTCACTACTAAGTGAAAAATTTTCAAAAGAAGGAAGGAAGAAAATTCGAATTCATGCAAGCGAGAAACGCTTCACCAATTCTTTTATAGAAAAATTGGGATACAGAAATCAACTTCAATCAATTTTGGAGTGGTTTGAAAATCGATTTGAATTGATAATTGAGAACTTCTGACACACATTTGAGAAATCGAGTTAAGTCGATTTATCATGGCACAGGATTTTGGTCAATTCTTACAGTGCACAAATCAGTTAAATCGATTTGTGTGTTAACCAATTCCAACATTCCACCGTTTCCAAGAAATTGGTTAAATCAATTTCTATATAATAAAAAAAGGACATATTTATAATACTTTTCAGTTCGAGTAGATATATAATATCCTTTTTTATTTTATATATGTAAAAAACTCTAAAAAACTGACCCATATAGTAAACTATTTTTAAATATTAGAATGTAAGGAAGGGAGGGGGTTTCAATGCATTTCAATATGTAATAAATAAAATTTTTTAAAAAAATTCAAATTAAAAATTATAAAACTTATTCTTCATCTAACTAATCCAAATTATAAAATTATTTTGACAGAAAAATAAAAATTAACTTACAATATTTTGACCAATTTTCACGATACATACTCACTAGAAATTACTGGATTATCAACTAGCATTTTTCCTTTTCACTGAATTTTTTTTTTAACACTGCCTCACTACACTCAAAAGCACAACCTCACAATACGCTTTGTATAAGAAGAAGAAAACACTTAGCCAAAGCTTCAACCAGAACAACCTTCCTCTTCTTCACTCTTCTGATTTGTTTCTCTTCGCATTCTCCCCCCCAATAACATTATATAGGCAAGCAAAGCTAACCACAATGATATCACGTTCTCTCCTACAAGATTCTCGCGTGCTTGTGCACTTGCACCAGGGCAGAGGAAAGCCACTTGGAGGCGCCACATGGAGTGCATGCAGGAGAAGTGACTTGGTGTGGCCTAATAGCGAGGGGACAGAACACCAAATCTCGCACCATGTGAGCTTCTTGGAGGCACCGGGAGCTACTGTGGCATGCTCAGGAGGAGGGATGCGCAGTGCTTGGATAGCGCACAAAACCTTGCAAGATGCAAGCTTCCTAGGGGCGACGGGAGGCCCATGTGGCATGCATGTAGGAGGTGGACGTCGCGCGCCAGCAATTAGACAACGCGAAAATCTCGCATGGTGTGCGATTCTAAGGAGCTAATGGCACGACGACATGTTTCCTAGTATCTAACGATGACTAGACTGCTCTGATGCATGCGACATAGGAATCTGTTTGACTCCATTTCACATGTGCATAGTACAAAAATGATAAATCATTGGTTTTGTTAAGTAAATCTCGCATTATGAGAGATTTAAGACACCATAGTGAGTGTAATTTTCTCCTCAATCTCACATTATTGTTATTCAATCATCTTATCTCCATATAGAAATAATTTTTCCACAATATAACATCTTCGAACTCAGTAACATTAGAAAAATGTTACTAAACTATAGAAAATGATGTTAAACTTCTTCGGTGAAATAATTGATATACAATACTTGTAAAAATATTAGTAAAATATTTCAATAGTATTAAAATATTTCACTAACATTTTTTTTTTTGGGTAAATAAATGTTACTAAAAACTAAAGAGGAAAAAAGCATACAAACCCCTTAAATGTATACTTTTTTGTGAAATACCATCTTGAACTTTAAAATCTTTCTAATTAGTCATCAAACTTTAGCTATGTCTCAATGGATCATTTTACAAAAGAAATAGCTAAGTTACTAATAATAATAAACTATTTATTAATTTATAATATTTTTTGTTTATAATTAGCACTTTTTATTAAAATATATTTTGTAGCTACTTTTTATTTTAAATTTGTATCCTTTAATTTAGAAATTTAGATTAAAAAAACTAATATTTAAACGGAAACTAAATTAATCAATGATCTAAATGTAATGTAAAACAAATGGTTAATATATTTTTATATGTTATTATCATTACTGAACAAATTTAATACAAAAAGGTATATTGATATATTAGTCAAAGTTTAGGAATTAATTGAGAAGCTTTTAAAATTCGTATACAAAAAAATAAAAATTTAGGAAGGTTTTATACTCTTCTACCAAAACAAAATATGTAATCAAGGTAATCAAACTTAAGAGTCCTTACAAAAAAAAATGAGACCTTACCAAAAAAAAAACAACAGAGTTTAAATAAACTCGTGAAGCCTCCATAAACTTAACTTGTAAACTCATAAGAGTTTACTTAATGTTAAAAAAAATTTAAAAATATATCATACCAAAACTAAATGTGTAATCAAACTCATGGGTAAACTCAATTTATACGAGTTTGAGCAAGTTTACCAAGTTTACCCACAAATGAGTTTGTGAGCAAATCAGCTTGATTTTGATACCTAAACTCATAAAGTTGGACAATTTTATGAGTTAACTTGATTTTGATAACCATGTGTGTAATAATGTGGCCATTTATGAGTGAAGGATATAGGCCTTGAATTTAGACAAGAATGTGGTTTTAATGTGTAAATCTTGATAAAGGGTTTCCCATGCCATGAGTCAAAGTAATGAACGAGTATGCTTTGGATTAGGGCTGTGCATGTTTTAAATCAAACCAAACCACTTTGACAAACTAATATTTTTAGGTAGAAAATCGAACCAAATCGAATCAAATATGGATTGGGCAAAACAGTTTAGAACTAGTTCATAATTCGGTGAACCGATTTAAAAGTGTCGAACCAGATTGAAACTGATTTAAATGTTCTGAACCAATTTAAATTGGTCTCAACCGGTGAATCGATTTCTAAACCAATTTTAGAACTGATTTTTGCGCCTGACAATGACAAAACACACCAGCTACTCATACCAAACAAAAACCAAGTAACTTTTCATCCGTCAAAGGGAAAACCAAGCAGCTTGAATATATGCAACACATGCACTGAATAATGGGCTGCAAAACTAACAGGAATAATTAGTAAAAGCAATGTTAGGGAACTCCATCTTTTACTTAAACTAATATATAATATTTTGTTGACATTCAACCTTTCCATTCGAAATGAGGCCTCATTGCAGGACAGCTATGCAAGAAAAACGAACAAGAAGATCAATGATTCAGACAAAGTTAAAACTAAGTATTGACAAGAAGATGATATGATACCTGTACAACATCAGAGATGAAATTTTTCATTCCCCATCTCGCTGCTCAACAGGTAATGCATTCCATCTATATTTAATTATGCCTTCTAGAACCAGTGCACAAGCAAAGAAAAAAACATATACCAAGGAAGGAAGGTAACTTAACAGTCTAGTGACAAGTGGAAAGCTAGTTTGAAACTTAAATGTTGCTTCTAGAGGCAGCACTGACAGCCAGTTGGATGCAGAAGTCAAAACTAAGTATTCATACAACACACAAGAACATTAAACACAAGAACCAAATGAGCCAACAGCCCTGTACAAAGTAGAATAGGAAGACTTTTTTTGCCAAAAGGTTCTTAGCAACTAAAGGATGCATCTAAATATCTCAGCAAATAGAGGCAATATATTAACAATGCAACTTTTGCTACAAGTACTTCAACTCAAATGTTAATTGCAGCTGAGGCACCTCAATGAAAGTGCTTTTTGTAAGCATACCTTAAAATGTGACACATTACTAATTTACTAATACAATGAACCTAGATCTTGATCCATACCACAAAACATAAAAATCTCTAGTATGCCACAGCAAGGGTAAGGTTTCTGCCTTGTATTTATGGGTTCAAATTCTTCGAAATTAAGCCAAAATATTTTCTTTTCATATTATATAATCTGGCCTAACTAAAGCTAAGCTGAGACCAATTGCATTGCTTCAAGAGCTAGATGCATAATGCTCCTGCTACCACCTCTAAAGGCTTCGAAAAGCGCACAAGATTAATGGACACTGCAGGGCTGTGAACAATTAAACATTAAAATGAGAACTCGCTGAAAAATGGGTTCTTAATCCACAAGCAAGATTGTCAATAGCCAGGATGGGTTCAACAGCAACAGCAATATTGAGTTCTGCAATAAGCTGCATGTGGAAGCTACTAGTTTAACTTCAGCTGGCAAAACATGTATAAAATGCATCAATGTCAAAGAAGACACAACCATAAATAAAATGTCAGCGCAGTTCACGATTACAGAAATAGCCAACATTTAGGCCCGAACACGCTAATGTAGTGTGTAAAGGGATTTGAACCTTGGTTGTAAAAGATTTAAAAGCTTCCAAAAGCGTTCACTCTCTACAAATCAAAAAGGGAGCTCCTCGACCACAAACATCTACACAAGTAAGTGCCTTTCAACATGTCTCCTAGTCAAACTTGAAAAAAATTGGTGACCATCCACCCACTTGCCCTTCACCAACCGATGATGTGGCTGTTTCTTGTCTCTTATTTGCTTCTACGCTTGGGTTAGCTTTACATCTCTTCAAATGTGCTCCCATTGTACTTGTTCCGTCTGCAAACTCGATAAGGCAACCACAATACTTGCATTTGCCCTTCACCTTAGAACCAGGCTCCAGAGTAAAGTGGTCCTAAACTGCGGATCGGTTTATGGTATGCTAGGGCAAGGCAGTAGAGCCAGAGGCAATTAATGGAGTAGACGACGGTTCAAATTAAGAATATGTCGATTCAAAGAACTTCTAAAGACACACAAAACTAATTATCACCATACAAATATTATAGCAAAAAAATATACACTTCAAAATGAGGTAACCCCGAACCAATCAGTTCCTCATTTCAATTTCAGACAGAGACTTGAAAGCTGCACCAACTTTTGTTGATTCTGATTCTTACACTCTAATAAAGTTGGGGTAATTTGAAATGAAAAATAAGTGTTAAAAACACAATTGCATGCTCTAACCAATACTAACTAGAGAAACATAGTTCAGAATTCAGAGATAATAAACATGAAGATAACAGACATGAAAGTTTCCACAGACTTCATCAACTAATAGCAAAAAAAGTAGCTAATTTACGAAACATTCCATATGCAAAATTAGATTATATATGACAAGTCAATATTACTTCCCAGAACACAAACTTAGCAAAGAAGATCCTCTACAACTTCACCACTTGCATCAAAATCAAGAAAAACAAAACCAGTCCAATGTTATTATTGTTTCCGTTTACATCAATATACAACCAAACTTAACCACCACGTAATTAAGTTTCAGTTATGGCAGACAACAAAAATGGAAAGTAGTTATGAAAACTGAAGAGAACCAAAACCTCCCCCCCCCCTTTTATCTTTCCAGAAAAGTTCAAAATAATAAATCAAAGGAGATTAAGAGAACAACAAAATCCCAAATTTCCAATATATGTCATTGACCAAAAATTTCACACAAACTATAATCATCAGTAACAACCTGGAAATAAACAAAGTCATATAAAATTATTAGAACACAGGTCAATTACCAGAAGTAGTTATTCAAAAAGAATGTAAATTCCACATAAATCCCAGAAAAATATTCTGCTTCACTTGGCAACTGAGCAAGAATATTGATGAAGAATAGGGTCAGCAAACACCGCAAATGAAATAGTGTTGAATATATACAAACAAGCAAAACATTTTTTAGTCAGTTAAAAGAACCCCAATTAACAACTGGAAGTTTCCATACATGCAAAGAGTAAACAGACACCAAAGAACCCTAGGATATGAAAGATGGAGAACACACACACACACACACACACACACACATATATATATATATATATATATATATATATATAGCAACTATATGAATCATTATGAGGAATTGCAATTGAGTTATGAATCAGTAGAATAATTCAAGCACAATGTTCAATGTGTACTAAAAAGTACATATCAAACAGTAATAATCAAGAGAAAGAACAGTGTGATAATGATGTGATTTCATTCCGGCATAGGTGCTTAGCACAAGATCAAGAAACAAAAGTGGAAAGGGTCAAGGAAGAAGCAGTTACAGTCACAGAGATGTACTGAGACAGAGTCACCACAGTATGTCAGAGATGCATGACCAAAAGTTGAAATTGAAATCAAAGGCAGACTGACAAGCCAAAGTTGCTGAGCACTGAGCACGAACGCCACACAAAGGAGAATGCAAATGCACTGAGCAAGAAGTTGGAAGAAATCGACGAAGGAGAACCGCAAGGAAGGAGAAGATATCGAATGCGAATGCAAAGGAGAAGAAATTGACAACGAAGAAATTGATTGCGGAAGGGAAATTGGGAATTAGGGTTCCACAGAGAACAAAATGAGGTTTGGATTGTTTGGGTGAACCAATTGTATTTCTGAGGTTTGGTTTGCTAAAACTAACTATAAAAAACCAGGTCTAGTTTAAATTTTATTTTTGACCAAAAAAGTTCTTTTTTATGATTTGGATTTTCAGAAATTTGGTTTTTTTATTCACCCCTACCGTAGTGGCAGAGGTTTTGCAGTCCACAGTTTTGTTGCTTGGCAGCCCCTAATTGTCTTCCTTTTTTAGTTTGGCATTCAATATAGATTGCTAGTCCTACAGAAAAAGTTACACTGGAAATTCATTAAAAAAGTAAAGTGCTCAAATGTAAATGTAAATCTGAGTACAAAGGACAATTTATGTGCTAGTTGAGCCTTGGAGGTTGCATTGCATATTTGATATGTGTACTACCAACGCCTTCAAGTGAAAAAGATATTATTCAAGAAATTCCCCTTCTAGGCCAAACCATCACATTCTAAAAAACAAATACTATAACATTCTTTTAAAAAATGGGGTTATAAGAATACATATGATATTACAGTTCTATCTAACCTGCAAAGCTGCGACTTTATCAGTGACTTTACCAATAAGCACTGATTCGCCGCTTGCAGCTTTCTTGCAGCAAGCTCTTCTAACCATTTCCAAGTGGCTTCACGCCCTGCTGTGACTTCATCTTCCTTTGATACATCTTCCTCAAACTTTTGTAAGCATTCTTTGGATAAATCAGGGTCGAGATCATTGAAAATCTTCCGCACGTTCAAAGTCAAACTATGGACAGCCTGGTTCCAATGACTTCTAGCATTTCTCTCCAAGGCAGGGAAAATGATGGGCAGTATCACTTTGCAGTTTTGTTTGATTAAGTTTACAACGTGATCATTGTTCCACAAGAACAAAGCTCTTTCAGCCACCTGGGAAAACAGACACAACATTCATGCTTGGAGATTGTCATAGGAAAATAGTGTAGTGAAACTAGACAAATCATTCATACCTGAAAAAAAAAAAAAAAAAACCTACAGAAACCACTACATGGACCTTCTCCTAACAGCTTAAGCTTTTACCATAGCCAATTACTAGCCAAAATCAAAGTTAATTACATGAGAGGGGAAAAAAGCAAGATCAAAACCTGCAATAGTGAATATCACATACCACCATTGCTGGTATCTTTATTTCTTAAACCCCTTTGCGGGCAGGGTTTGGAGTAGAACAGGATTATACATTTAATCATCCTCTGAATGTTTTAGCAGCTTTTTGTGCTGTGTCAAACAAAGCAGTGACAACTGATACTAAACTAAGACTTCTGGATTACAGCCAGTAGCAAGGAGTCGTATACTCTTGCACTTTGGAAAGAGAGACATCGAAACTGGTAAAGGCGCAGTCACAAAATCTCATTCATGATACTGAGTATTTACCAGATACTTCTAAAGCCCAAATCATTAGAGAAAAAAGATTTGAATGATTTCCATGTTTTAAGAGGGCAAAACAGCATATGGCTCAAGGAAACAAATGGATTCAAGTTTCTTTATCTTTATCATTGCTGCTATGTTTCGACTTCGAAGCTATAAAACAAATAAGTGAGTGATACAAAAGGTTTTCTCCTTCTCTTGGTAGCTAAAATGTTTTGGCTTCTCAACTAGAGGCAATGCATGAGGTATAGCATTCAGTATCAAAGAGGTTGCTACTGAGAATTAATTCAAAAGTCAGGCATAATTTCCCAAATAGAATTAAAAGAGGAGAAACAAATTTGGAGCTACACAAAAGCCAGGAAAAATTCATACCTGAAAATGGGGGCTATTCAAACAATTGGCAATGCGGCGAAATAATGGCACCATACAACGCTGGAATTCCGGAGGTTGAGTTGCTTCCAAGACTTCTTCCAACTCACTCAGGAACATAACTTCCTTTGAGCTATTGGTTATTGGCCAGTACTTCAATAGTCCCCTAATAATGGTATCAGCAAGCTTGCAGTCTTTTTCCACAAATTGGGTAATGCAATAAGATAACTGCTGATGATACATTGCTAAGCACTTTGGCTTGTGAAGTGGAATCAGCACACGAACAAGAAACAGCTTATGCTCTTCTTTCAATGGCAATGCAAAACCATTGATGATGCTCCCCAAAATTTCCAGGAACTCAGCAATCCCATTATGCTTCTCAGTCTCAAAGATAAAATTGAAAAAGATATTATTGATTGCTTTCCTGATGAAAGGGCGATGCGCCATGAACTTCCCATAGATGCGGTGCAAGGTCATCTTCAAGTACTCGCGTTCTCTAGGATCCTCAGAGTCAAACAAATCCAGCAGCCTCAAAACGAAAGCTTGATCAATGAACCTCTTGGCCAACTTCGCATCCAGTTCAGGTGATGCCACAAACCTCAGGAAAAGCTCATACACGATTTGCAAATGAGGCCAAGCAGGGTCCATAGAAGGCTCCTCCTCCTCCAAATCAACGCCATCAACGAGCTTGTTCTCGCGTGGCTGAGGCCTAAGCGTCCTGAATATATTAGCAGATACCATCCTAACAACTTCTTGTATCACAGTCTCAGAAAACTTGGCATTGGCAGAAGTCACATAATCCACCAGCTCCACCAAGGCGTGCCGCTTGATCTCCTTCTCCTTGAGGTTCTTCGGGGTCGGTGAAGTCAAACACAACACTGCACATCCTGAGCTTCTTAACAAACAAACCCGGCTTCTCGGCATTGGGAGCATCCCTGAATGCAGGCAATGGTGTTTCATAAGCACTGAAATTCCCATTGGGGTTTTCATTCACAGCCAATGGTAATGGAACTCTATTCCCATGTTGCTGCCCAGAATTCAAGGCAATAGGGCTTTGTTGTTCATGATGGGGTTGCAACACAGGGGGATTCCCGGTTTTGCTTCCCCCAGGAGTAGCAACAACATCATCACTGCTTTTGGGGGCAACAACAACACCGTGGCCTCTTCCACTCCCACCTGCACTACTTCCACCGTGTTCTCTATGCTCAGAACCTTTTGATGACTTCCTAGGAAGTTTACTAAATATCTGCTTGAACATTATTCAAGCCAAACTAACAAAGCAACAAAACCCCACTAACTGTGTAATCTGAAAAAATTAACTACACCTTAAGCTTTATTCAACAACAAGACACGATTTTGTTTGTATGAGGAATCATGCAACCAGATTCAGTGACATAGAATCATGTCCTGAACCAACAAGACATAAAATACAAAGCACAAATGTCGCGGTGCTCTTGTTCTGATGCTGATACGATTGATGAGTGGACACGAGAGAGGAGAAAGAAGAGGACCCAGTTGCTTATCTGGGCAGAAGAAGAAAACCCAGTTCTCTGATTGTGCCCATGGTGATGATGGAGCTGACCCGAATCGTTGAAGAATCTGTTTGCCAAGGAAACGCGTTCAGGGAAGGAAAAAGAAAAAAAGAAAAGAATCTGAAGCTTTGATCACAAACAGTGATGGTGGGAGCAGAAAGAGATCAAGGGGTTGATAATCAGAGAGAGGCACCGCTATTTTTTTTTTTTCCTCCTTTGTTGTGCTTGAAACGCCAGAGGAAGAAGAAGAATGTTCCGCAGATTACCCTTTTTTCCCTTTTTTATAATAAATTGACTATATCTTGGCCTCTACTTATTAAAAAAAAAAAAAAAACTCTCCTTTTTTCTTTTTTTACAGGATTATTAATATCCCTTAATAATTAGTAATGATTACTGTGAAATTATATGTTTATTTTTTAAAATTAAAAGTAAAAGGTATTTCAAATTATCAATTCATGATCGCATAAAAAAAACAGGCATTAATTTTAATGCATAATTTAATATGATAATACTTTTTATTAACAATTATTATAATATATTATTGATATGAGTGTTCAATCAAAAAATATTGTTGATATGAGTGTAAAATTTTTATTTTATATTGATGTTGCATAAAATTAAATCCATAAAATGATTAGAATCATGAATAAATCTTACTAGTTATTAACGAGTTTAATTAGCATATACACATTGAGCGTAAATCCAATTTATGTTGTCAATCTATTAAAATGTAAGACATCATTTATTGTGAATTTAATATAAATTGTAATCTAAAAAATAAAATTAAATGTAGTTGTTGTAATTTTAGTAGTTAATAATTAATACAACACTTGTCACGGTTTAAATTATTGACGACAATATATGCTAATTAAACCTATTATTAATTATTAAAAATATTAAAATTTTAATGTTGATACATTTAATCATAAAAGTATCATATAAATAAGAATTTATTTTTCAAAATCATCGTCTCAAAAACCAAAGTCTCCAATATAAAATATATGAATATAATTAGATAATAATATTAAATCTTTTAATAGTATTTTAAAATTAATATTAAATATTAATTTCTTTATGAGAAATATGAAAGTATTAAAAATATAAAAAAATTAATTTTAATATATTGATAATTACCATTCAATCATATATTTTTGTTTGTAAAACTTTTAAGGAAAAATAAGTTTTAGAACTTTTTTAATAGAAAATAATATTAAAAAATAAAAATAAATTGAAATATCGAGAAAAAATGGAGAAAAGCACATGCAATGCAAGCATAATAGACAATAGACTAAGTATCAAAAGGGGGAGATGGATGGAATATTATAGTAATAAAATGGGAGGAGACATTAAAAATGTTATAATACACAAAGCAAACACGGTTTTGATGTCTTGGTGGTGGGTTGTTGTTTGTTGACTTGGTTGTGTTTTGATTCTCCCGATTCCATCAATCCTCCTTCTCTTCTTCTTCGGCATCTTCGAGAACTGGTCAAGTCAGAGTGTGATTTTCGACCCATTTGGGTCATCAGAAAACGCAAGCGAAATTACCGAAAGAGTGGGCATCCAAAAATACGCCACACAAGAGTAATGGCTTTTTAACCCTAATAATTTAAAAAATATATTTACATAAAAAATAACTTTTCCCAGTCTAATTTCGCGTATGTCCTCGGATATGAAATAAACATAAATCAGCTATGCTGAATGAGAATCATGCAAAAATTGTAGTGCATAAATCCAACAGATGCCAGCTAATTTACCTACAAAAGCTCATGACTGACACGCACACAATGACATCATAAATGGCTATGTCAGAAGGGTTTTGCATTCTATGCACTTGACATGTATACAAATCAACTAGGTACAGCCAATTTGTACATGTGTCAGATATATAAAAACCCTTCTGACATAGCCAATTTTTTGACAACTCAACCACTTGTCAATCGATTTATGAATTGACCTCTATTTAAACTCAACTTACTACAAGAAAGCTCATTCTTGTGTCAAACCCTATGTAAGTTCTCATGAGAGAAAAAAATGGTTGGTTGAGAGATGTTTAATGTTTGTTCATTCCAATTGTGAGATAGTTCAAAACTCACGAGGGGGTTCAATTCTATTGTCAAAATTCAATGCTTGTTCAAATCCATTCTTCATGACTCCGTTGGAGCTTCACAGCACAATTCTTGAAAGGTTGTGAAAAGAAAATAAGCAAATAAAGAAGATGATGTATTGGCATCCCATTTACTTAGCTCAAGGCACAGTATATTAAGGAAGTTGCATGATTGAAAGTGACAATTATGTTAGTATGATGCTCATATGCCATGCCCAGTTTTCTAAGATTCATGTCATGGAGGTGATCAGCTCTGGAGAACTCACGCTTTAGCTCTGGGATCTACTCCAATCCAACACTTTTGGAGTGTCATTAGCCCAATCTACCCAACATTTGTGATTCCAAGTCCAATGCAAAATTGTCATGACCTGACTTGGAACGTAACTGACATGTGAGGAATCTCATCCCAAGTAGGCCTTGTGATTGTAAGTCTCTTTATACGCATATTTTAAGCATTGAAAACCATTTAAATTGTAATCTCATCTCTAATATAAATCATGAAATCCATTTCCAAAACGTTGATTTATCTCGATATAATCTCTTGTCTCTAAATCATCATAAATAATCATTTCATAATCAACTCTAAATCTTGGTCATAATATAAAACATATATTGAGTTGCTCTTTATACAAAATAAACCATGAAAACTATAATCATGTAAATACAAAATAATCTGAATCATGGTGCAAAATGCAAAAGAAATATCTCTATGGTTGGAGACCTCTCCGCAATGTCAATGGAGCACTCTATGACAAAACGCAAAACATATACTTCACTCCAAGTGAAGCTTACCAATTGGAACTCTAATGCTGGGGAAAAGGTGGCTAGAAAGGACCCGCAATAGCTACTATATTTGTAAATGGGGAAAAGGAGATGGGTGAGGTTCATCTAAAACTAGGAAGTGAATTCACTCGTAACCCCTTCACGGGACAATAATCAATGCATAAAATAATAATAATAATAATAATAAAACAAACTCTAAAACATTTTTATATTTACATACATATTAATTCAAAATCATAAATTTCTCTAAAACATAAATACTAGTACTCTAAAAGAGAAATAGGGACCATAACAATTTCTTTGGTTATGTATGTCAACCATGACATAACAATATCTCTGATCTCAAGGGTTCTTTAAGGGCCCAAATTAACACCTAACTAGGTTCCATCTCTACTATGGGGGTGAGATTGTTCCTTGGGAACAATTTGATACTAAGGTTAACGATCATTCTAGCCATTAACTCACTGTCTATTTCTCTATAGCTATCATCTAGATCAAAATCATAAAAACTAAACATTTTCTCTAAAACTTTGTCTAATGCTCTACTTTGGGTTTTGAAAACTCTATCACATGATACACTAGTCTTGAAATCATTATGATAATCATAGCATTTCTGATATAATCATATTCATAGTCAAGCTCTTTATGAAAATCATTTTAGTAACAATGGTCCAATGAGTTTTCTACAAACATATACTTCATGCTCTTTAAAATCTATCATTTCATAAACTTGGCAAAATCAATAATAAATCTCTAATCTTTTGAAATAGTCTCTAAAATCATGCATGTAAGCCGCATTTAACGAAATACGAAAATAGCTCTAGTGATCAAAATAGAGATCAGGGATTAAACCCACTCACCTTGAGGGAAGGAATGAGTGGTGTCAACACCAATGAACTCGTGGAGCAAGGAGGGCACCAATGTCTATAACAACAACCACCAAACTCTAGATTAATCTATAATACTCTCTAGTTAGCTCTAGGTCAACTCCAACAACATTGGAGAAGCACCCCACTTGACAATAATGGAGAACAACTATAACCCATACCCTTGAACATGAATGGAGAGGAGGAAGATGACAAAACCCACTAAATCTCTTACCTTTGAGCCTTAGAAAGAGAAATATTGGTGTTAGATTGAGAGAAAGAGAGTGGAAAAGGTGTTTGGGGATCAAGGGTTTTTGGAATGGGGAGGAGCCCAGTTTGGGATATATAAAGGGGTAGGGGTTCACTTAAGTGAAGCTACATCATTTAACACGTTCATGCACTAAGGGCACTGCAATAGTGGTCTTGGCCCACTATAGATTTTGGCAGAGTACCCAAACTCTCCAAGCCTAACCCCTTGACCGTTATACGGTGAGAGGAACTTCTGATTTTGCATAAATTGATCATTCTTGCATCTGGGGCCTTCTTGGCAATGCGGGTGGGTCTCAAGGACCCTAAAGTCATACGAAACTTGTCTAAAAATATGTGTACTCGAGGAATTACAAAAATGAGCACATGTGGGCAGAAAATGAAAGTGATCTAATGGGTAGCCCTCCCTTGGCACAACTTCCAATGGAGGTCACTTAAGTCTAAAGAGTTCCCTAAATGGTCTACTGTGAGTTATGACTTTATTGTCAATCAAGAGGAATTTGAAGCCAAGTCAATTGAAGGTAATAAATTAACTTAATTTATTAAATTTTATTATTTATTAAAGTTTAATATTTATTTAAATTCGTTTCTTAAAAGTAGATTATGGACTTATTATTTTGATTGTAAAATTCTTAAAGTTATATTTAGGGTGTAGTTATTGTTTGAAGTAGATTACTTTCATTTAAATTCTTATATTTAGCATTTGAATATTTTTTAGACATTTTTTTTTTAATTCTACAATGCTAATTGACGATGACTTGTCACGATCCAATTTGAAAACATGACTAACACGTGAGAACCGATTCACAGAAGTCTATTCGATAACATGTCATGCATAAATCATAATTTTCATTTCAAAACATAATCTTAAGCTGTTTAGAAAATGAGCTTCAACATAAAACCATAATTATAACATTCATAAATTTCAAGTTACCCAAGCATACAAAACTATAAATCTCAACTTTCTAATTGTATCCTTACAAAACATAAATTCATAAATCCTTTCATAACGTCTGGAATTCCTCTTGCACAACTATTGAAGCACTCTACTAAACATAAGCTATAACTATAAATCACTTCAATGCAAACTAAAACTCACCAACAATCTGCTAAGCTGGGAGGAGGAATCTGTAGGTATCTAGAGTAGCTATATCTAAAAGGGAAATACATAGAGATGCAGTCCTCCAACTTAGTGAGTGGATTCTCACACATAGCCAACATAGGACAACCAAGGAAATTCATACATAACAATGCAACAATCAGAGATCCTTTTCACACATAATACATAATTATAGAAAAACATATAATCGTTGTAAGAAAATGTAATATAGACTATTATAAGGAAATCAGGGAAGAAATAGAATTTCTAACCATGTTATAAAAAGGCGATTCTCATTCATTCGCGAACATGAGCATCTAACTTATAGCAAATGGTCCCTTACAAACCTCATCCCTTGTGAACAAGCTATAGGCACCTAATTAGGACCCATAATATGTAATCTAAGTAAAAAATGGTAATTGCCCCTCATCGGTAACATGGTATATCAAGGTTAACGAATTGACTAATGTTCACAACTCTTTTCCCTAATCCCTATCTAACATTAGACTTACATGTTCATATTAAAAGGAAGCTTATCAACTTAAAATCTCATAGCCATCATGACAAATAATCCAACAGTCCATATCTAACAATTTTAAATGATCATACATCAACTTCCATTTTCAATAAAATCATGTACAAAGTGAAAACTAATTTAAATAGCATAAAAGCATTAATAATGGTTCCATGTATTTCAAAAAAGTATGCTTTTTCATGAACGGCTAAAAGATCATGATTTTTCTAACTTGCCATAATTTATAAAACATGTATTGCAAATTAAAATTTCTAAATTTATGAAAAGTGTGTACAATACAAGGAAAATATATGGCAAAAAATATAGCCATGACCTTAACCCACTTACCTTGATGAGTGGCTGGGTGTGAGGTATCACCACCAACTTGACTCTAGGAGCTAAGAATGACACAAACAATTGTCATAAAACCAAGAACAACATCAAATAACTATAAAACACATCATGGGCAGATTTGGGGAAAGTGGAATCCTAGTGTAAGGGTGCTCTAACTCAAGAACATGAAAGAACAAGAGAAAATTGACCAAGCAACATAAAAACCACTTACCTAGGGATTGGGGAGGAAGGAGATAGCTTGGATTTTGAGCAAAAGGGATGGGAGATCACCTAGGGAGGCTTAGGGTCCGTATTTGTGTGTTTGAGATTGGTTGGGATGTGTTTAAATAGGGTGGGGGTGTTTTAAAACTACATCATTTCTGATGGATTTCTAAAATTGGAGAGTCACTATAACGAGTTTGGGCTTATTATAGCAAATCCCTCAAAGCCAAAACACAACTTAGGTACAACCACACTCACTATAACTCTTTGTATTAGTTAAAAAAAGTATAGATGATCTTGTTTTAAAATGAAGATTTAATTTAGACACAGTTTTTACATTATCATCTTTTTAATTTTTTTTGTGCATAAATTTTAAAATAGTTGGATTAGGGTCACACTTATTTTACTGATATAATAATATATAACTTTTGCATGTATCACAACGAAATGATTATTCAATAAATAACCACGTTAAATTATAGTTTTTACATTAATTATTGTATCAAATTAAAGCTTGGTGGGAGAATTGGAGCAGCAGAGTCTTCTTAAAAGGGAAAGAAAAGAGGATTACCTTACTTATGCTTTAGATATTAGAATAGAATTAAAATTCAGATTTAGAATTTCAATTTTAACTTACAAATAAAAACTAATCTAAAATCTAAAATGCATGTTGAATTTACTAAAGAATTAGAATATAAATTGTAATTTTAAAATCAAATCTAATTTATCATTCAAAAGTGCGAATTAAAATTTAAAATTAATAAAAATACTAACAATAATTATTTTAATATTTTTTAGTATAATTATTTGTAAAAATCATTCATATATAAAATAAATAATCAAAATTTAAGTGATTTTGCAAAAGATTCAAAGTTCAATAAACATGACTAGTAAAGAATGCATGAAAAATGAAGAAATTTTAATGAGGAAAAAGACACTTTAGCTTTAGGATTTTCAAATCGATAACCCTAAGTTAAAAATTAAAACCAATAATAACTATTTTTAAGTTCAGAAATTTAGTTCATAAAGTTATGATTTTAATTCTACTCAAAATTAATTAATTCATCCCCAAACTTATTTTTTTATTTCAATTTCACTCTCTAAGTAATAAACATATCAAATTGGTCTTCTACGTAATAAATGTTTCATATTCGTAATCTAACTTGTAAAAATTGAACACATTTGTCTTCTTTGCAAATATCATTTGTTGCATTAAAAGATAAAATTAAAAATAAATATTCTATTGTAGATGTAATAATATATAATATTTTTGCTAACTCATGTGTTAGATATGATTTTTTTAGTCAATATAATTAGCATTTTTTATAAAAAGGATAAACATATTTGATTTTTAAAAGTTAAAGGAAAAATTAAAATATATATTAATTAGAGAAAAAATTTTAAAAAAATAAATTAGGGGACAAATTAATTAACTTTGCCTTAATTCTACAAGTTATTTTAGATATAAAATAAAATTAGAATAAAGAGTTTTATACTATTGATTTATAACTCATACACCCACTATTTAAGACATGTAAATGCACAAATTTAATTAAATAACGTATACAATTTTTTTACCCAGTTACATCTAAATTAAATTTATAAAACTATCCAATTCTAAATTTTGAAATTTTGAGTTCATAGTAAACTTTAGGCGTCAAATGTGACCAAAAGCCATAAATAATTTTCAAAAAGAAACATCTTCAGAAATTAAGTTATCATACTAGTGATTAATATTTGATTTTGATAGAGAAAAATCATGAACATTCGTCCTTATTAAACAATTATTTTTTAGAAAACAGGGCTAAATACTAAGAACTACTGATTATCACATTTATTACTTTTCTTAGCACATTTTTAAAAGCTTTGTAGCAAATAGAAACGCTCTTCAACATTTGACCACCTATTATTTAGAACGTTAATTTAAACCTGAGCAGAATCCCTTTGAAACATCTGGAGAAGGCAGCCATCACCAAAATCTGTTCAAAGTTTGAAATTATTCCGGTAGCCATTTATTTCTTCTAATTACTGACGCGCCATCCAAAAAGACTATTTAATTGACAACGATGTACTTTGTTGACAAGTTGACAACTAAACACTTAACAATAACAATAACTAAGTATATGTGATTATGTATATTAAATAAATAATTTAATTTTAATATAATATTAGTATAAAATATTTTCCTAATTTTATATGACAAGACATAATTAAATGGCTAAATAAAAATTTATATTAACAGTATATTAAAATCTAATTATAATAAAATATTCATAAAAAATAAGATGGTGTGGCAACCACTTTCAAAGTCAAACTGCAATTCTGCTTATTTTATTAGGCGAAAAATAATAATGTGATACTATTTGATACAATAAAAAAATAAAGATGAAGCATAACTACTCGATTAGTCAATTTTACCATGATTTATAATTTTGCATGAAAATACTGCTCCTCGAAAACCAAAAGTAGTGCAGTGTGCCGAGTAAAATCTGTTAATAAGGCACGCACCCAAAAACGGAAACGTCAATAAACAAAGACTCTTCGTTAAAGCCTTACAAATTATACTTGGACTTTGTTCTCAATGTAAGCTCGAATTGAAGGTTCTCTTCCTAGAAAGTCCGAGAGAACTTCAATAGAATCCTTCGCTCCTCCTGGGGCCAATACCTGCAGATATTTTAAGTCAGACACGCAAATAAAAACTACAAAATATTTTATGGCAAATTCAGAAATCTGATTTTTCAATTACTTCTAATAACAACATTAGAGCACTTCGATTTGGAACCGAAAATTTAGGAATGAATTTTTATTACAATTTCCACTCCCACTAAGGAAAAGCATACAGGTGGTTAATATTTTCAAAGTAAATGCCCATTTTAATATCTAACGTTATACTCGTTTAGTCTAATTCTTTTATAAATTGAATGAGTCAATTAGTTACCATTACAAAATTAGCAAGTTAGTCTTCATCTTGCTTTTATTTAATATTTTGTTAATTCAATAATGATATACAATATTAAGTGATACATTAACATACCATAGTCATCTAAAGTAAAATGAAATTTAAAATAACTCATTTGATATTAAATGCACAAAATGGATCATTTTGTAACTGGAAAGAGATTTAAATAATTGTTATTTTAGACACCAAACTAAGTTAAACTTCATTCTACTTTAATAACATATGGTATGTCAAGATATTACTAAAGTTACCTATCATCTTTTAATTGATGAAATGCTAAATAAAAATGAGTTGATGTTTTGGAATATAATGGACTAAATTGACTTGTTTTAAAAGTTAAGACAAAAATGAACATCAACTCTATTTTCACTGGGAAAAACTAGAATGCAAAAACTGAGCTACCTTCTTCCTAAATTGCATGCCCACAAGCTGGTTTAAAACATCATTGCAGAACTTTGAGGCGAATATATCAGCAGCAAAAACCTGAAACATTTTAGGCTTCAGCAATGTAGAACTGATACCGACATGGACACCACAAAAGACATGGACCCGTAAAACACCAAATTCTAAAAATTGCAGGAGTTTAACACAACATATATATAATTAAAAATTTTAAGTTTAATATTTATGATTCATAATATAGTATATATACATATATAAGCTTTATGCGTGTGTTATTTGCTTTATTCAATATTAAATTAAAAATTGTTTACAAACAATAATAAAAAAAAAAGCTGTTACATTTTATTTTTCAATTTTAAATGTCCTTGTATAAGTTTATCATATTGTATTTAAGTTGAAAAAAAAATTCAAAATTTAACACAAACATGTGTCGTACACATGTCATACAAAAGCAGACAAGTGTTTAGCATGTGGACACAGAATCCAACACTCCCAGCACTGGTACGATCCAATTGCAAGTGTGAGACTCAAGTCCCACATCGGTATCGAATTTTGGTGGGGATTTATAAGGTCTTCAAATCTCCAAACACAAGGCTAGCGTGTGTGGGGTGGTTCTCCCAAATTCTTATTAGTATTTAGTATCAAAGCCTTCGACCATGTCTCTCAGCTGCAATCGAGCAGCGTAGGTGGTGACACCAGCGTTGCAGCATTCACCATGGACTAGTTGAAAGGGCTAGTGTACACCCAACCTTCATGGATGTCGGGTCTGTGGAACGTTGTGAGATGTTGGGATTCAATTGGAAAGGAAGGGACCTAAGTCCCACACCAGAAGTATGGGATTCCGGGACTAGTTTATAAGGCCTTGATCTCTCATTCGTGGTGGCTAGCTTGTGTGAATGTGTGGTGTGATTCTCCCAAGGTTAATATTATTGTGTTAGTGCTTTGGTGCTTCAGTTTTAAATAAGCAAACTCAATGACCAGGAATGACTATTTCAAGAAACAGCGAACTTAAGAAAACTATATATGGATGAGATGCTTGAAACGAAAATTGATTATTATAAATTTTGACAATGGTATCAGAGGTAGTGGGTTATTCAAACCTTACTCCATACACGGCTGTAGCAAGCAGCCTCATAACCAATAACAATAGAAGGAAAACAAGAAGCTGGATTGGTTCCTTCCAATGCTGGCAACCCTAACATCACCTGCAGAATGAAATTTATATTTAACTTCTTTTCAATCTTTTCATTACAAAGACTGAATTTCAAATCGTGACTGACTTTAAATTCATGTACCTTGGCATGAAGATGCTTGAATAACTCCCGGATGTCAATGTTATCCGCAGAATGTATGATTTGGTCAAAAAGACCTGATAGCAAACAGCTCTTAAATGAAAATGAAAATCTATTCACATTGTATAATCTTCTCTCCCAACACAATGCGTCATGTTCTTTGTCCTACCCAAAAGAAATATTGGCCAGCTAACTCTTACATTGATCTTAAAAAGCCATAAAAATTAATTAGACCATGCACAAATCTCAAGGTAACATGTATGATGATAAACATTTAACCTTTTTTAAATACAAAATAACCATTTCAGTTGCTTGTCTAACCTACAACTGGAACACCTTTATACTAAAATATGCACATCATGAATACAATTTTGTATATATATATATTGGGCGACTGAATCCAATCCCGAACAATAAGAAATATTTACTATTCTGCTCTGATCATACCATTGCCAAATATAATGTAACTGCCATCTAAAACAAACTACAATTTTCAGGGTAATTGACTCCACCGTATAAAGCATAGCAAGATATCCTAAGTAAGCATCAACTAATACAATTAAACCATTTGAAAAAACTAATAAAGTTTAAGTTAAATTGTCAGGATGATAAACAAAAACAACTTACAGACTTACAGTATAGAATCTCTTGTTTCAACTTAAGTGCCAAAAGGAAGTCTTCCATTTTTTAATTGATTCGCATGTGTCATCCATTATGGGCTTTGTAATATCCTGCAAGTCCAAAACTTAATCAATTACAATACTTAGTATGTTCAAAGCATTCAGTAGGCTTCATTCAGATTGAAGTGGCCTTAAAAAACAACTAATTATATCAAGAAATATCAAACCATGTAATTATCAGAAAATTATGTGAGGAACACAGTTGGCAAAATTCACCTGATGAAATCCAGAAATCAACTTCAGAGAAAAGCTTTCATAACACCTACAATTTCCACAAGTAGGAAGAGTGATTTTGATATTAATCTAACTTAGAACAAGGATAAGAGCTTAATTTTGTCACCAGTTTTCTAGAAGATGAGCAGGTATTTCCACAAAGTCAGGATCAACGTAATCCTGAGAATCTTGCAAACGATGCAGTTGCAGATTTGTTGAACCTAACAGTATTATGAAAAGAATTCTGAGTTTAAAAAGGGGAGAAAAATTACACAACATTCTATATCTCACACCTTCTGCAAGAAAATACTGCTCATTAAAAATTCAAGCTACTGACATAATGCACTTTATTAACAACTGAGGTGGAGCACTAAATAATCATAAAAATCTAGATTGATTGTCAAAAGCAAAATCCATATCCCTTAATCAAGGGCACAGAGCACAACAGGCAATCACTCAATAATCTGGTGTGTCCATTGTATACTGCATATTGTTGAAACAACACGCTTGAGAAGACAACCTTCTGGATTAACTAATTTAATACAGCCTGCTGGATTAACCAAGCTGACAGGAACATCTGGAGAACCTATTTACTTTATAACAAGTAGTTTAATACAATCCAAGTACCAAACTGAATCCATTTCTATTTTATATCAGTTTCTAAAAGTATGTGTAATAGTCAGGAGATAGAAAACGATTTTATGACTGGACATTGGATAAAGTAGCAGGCCTGGAAAAGTGTAGTTTCTGGAGATTCTAGCAATTTAGCAAATGTAAATGTATACATATCAGAAAAGAATCTTGTTACATAAAACTTTGACTTCACTCTCTTTTTTCAAAACCTAAACAAGGCAAGTTATAAGAATTAATGCTGATCATAGCAGAAGAACATGTAATTCTAATTAGGAACCATGCTTCACGGATATGAAAGCAAACATACCACATGGCCAAACTCGTGGAACAGACTGACCACTTCAGAAAACTGCAGTAATCCAGAACTACTGTTGGCATCCTTTTGACACTGAGATATTAGTAATGCCACCGGTACCTACATAAACATTATAAAGGGATAAAACTTAAGAAAAAGAAAACAAGAGACAGAATTTTTTATCCAGCCAATTGCCAAGATCCAAATTTTTAAAATTAAAAAGAAAAAAGTGATAATGAACATATTGGTGTCAGTTACTGTAAGGATTAAAAACAGAACAACAAAAATTATAGAAAAACCATCAGAGTCAACCATGCATAAAAGTTCATCAGCAATATCTAAAGTGGCTTCTCAGACTATGGCTGAACGGAAGTGCCATCTAAGGTTGAGCCTGCAACTCCTCTAAACCAAAGATTTTTTTTCTGGACAACAGTTCTCAACAAGAGTATATTATGCCTCATCATACAACTACCACCATGTGCATCCGGGGTAGAAGATGAAATAGGGCTGTAGCAGCCTTGTTTGTTTTCAATTCATTCCTGATTTTCAGCATTTTGAGAAGGAAACAGTAAAAACAAGAAAATCCTAACCTTCTTTCCTATTTTTATTTCATATTTTTACTATTCCCTTTCTTCACAAAAATAGAAAACAAATTGAAAATGATGTGGCATTTTTGTAATTTAAACTGAAAAAGGAAATGAAAATAGTATATCGAAACATAAACCGAACAAGCCATAAGATTTTGCAGTACTGTTAAATTTCAAAATCCAAACAAGCCCTAAGATTTTGGTGGTACTGTTCAATTTATGATGTTCTTGGGTTATGTGCAGCTGCACAAAATGCATGCACTTTCAAGGACAATTATAAATCCTTATATATGTTATGATATAGGCCATGGCCAGTCTTTGGTGTTCGTTGCATTGTCTTTTTAAGGGAGTATGTCTGTCAGAAATGAAGAAAAATTGGACAGCTATAGGTGAGATGAGAACAGCAATTTCAAGAGGACCAAAAAAAAAGAAGAAAAATGTACAAGTAGAACTAGATAGGAAAGCTTTGATAAAAGAAGAGACTTTATTAACAAGAGAAGAATATTAGAAAGAGCATGGAGAACAAAAGATCCTCATTACAAAAAAGAACAAACAAAAGAAGTCATCAGAAGAGAAAAGCTTTCAATCTTTTGGTATATCTGAGGGAAACCCCCTCTAAAAAGATCATGCGCTCCTATCCAGCTATATAGGAAATGATGCTAAGAACCAGAAAATTAAAAGAAATTTAAGTCCATTAACTGAAAAATAACCTGCTGCTCGCCACTGGGATTTAATGCACTGTTCTGGAGAGCCATCACACAAGTATGACCATATTTTCCTTCCCTGTAAAAATAAATGTCATGAACTTATTCAACTTTCACTGGCAAACAAAGATTAGTGGACCACTAAATTTTCCAATAGTTAACAATATCAACCTTGAGAACAAATCAAGGTAGCAATAACCTAAGATTTCACTGGAACCTAAGTCAAGTACGGAAAACACACGAACATCAGAATGCCAAACATCCACTCCTGCAATTTCATCAAACCTTAAACCTGCATTGAAAAAGCAAAAACAAGTATCTATGTAACTTCTACATGGAAATGAAAAAACACAGGACATATACAAGAAAGGAATTCTTGACAAAAATAAGTAACCACTCAAGTAGTTAATCAAGCCACTAAATGGTTACTCATGAATGAAAAAGCTATATGAACATTATTGAGCAGTTGATGGTTAATAATTCCTTAACATAAAATTTTATTTACCAATAATTTCTTTCCAGTTACTTCCACATAAACTGAATGTCTGATGGTCAAAGCAGTAAAACAGACAAACAAATTGTCAAATATAAAATTACCAAATAGATCTTGGAGAATTTTGAAGATCCCAGATAGAACTAAACTAATTGGAAAGTATTGTTTGAGCTCGCCAAAGTCCAGATCATAGCTCTGCTCTTCAACCCGTTTTACATAATACAGTATGTCCTCAATTCCAAATGGAAACTCCCCTTCCTCTTTCTTCTGATATCACAACAAATTTGTCAATGAAGGATACATAAATTCAAGCATACAGCATCAACCAAACGTGCAAACCTTCAAATTTTTCAACATATCAAGTTCTTTCAAGGCCAAGTCAGTTAAACTGGCTGATAAGTCCTCCAGGAACTCAAACACCTACATGAAATTCAGAAAATAAAACCAAATTAAATAAAAAAAATAAATCCAGAAAGAGAGAATAGCATCATGAAAAGGCATAGGAAAAAGCACTACACAGTTTGCTATATTAATCTGTTGAATTACGCTAATCTGTGGAACAACAAGACAACATGCCAACTTGTTTAAGCATTTTATAAGAAGAAAAAAAAGGCTTTTTTAATTAAATTTAAAGACATGTAGTACAATATCAAAAGATAATTAGGTAAGTTCTTAAAAAATAAATAAATAAATAAAAACCTCAGAAACAGATGATTTAGTGCTTTTTTCATAAGATGGAAAGAATGGCTTCGGCAGAAAAAAAGCTATATCATAAATTTTTTTTTTTTTTTAGCTTAAAACAAATGCACCCAGCACCTCCAATGCTCTTTCCACTGTAACTTTTCAAGACCATGCCCCAACAATATTTGGTTTTATAGTTAATACTGAGTAATAACTACTGATCCTTGCTACCCCTCAACATTATCCATTATAAACAAGCATGGGCTAAACTTGCCCAAAACCTATGAAGCACAGACATACCGTTTAGTGTTATGTCTAAATGTAGAACATTATCCATGTGTCGATCTTGCATGACACACCGATGACACATGTTTATATATATTTAATTTATAACTTACCTTTTTCTTACTCTAACATAGAAAAACACATTATAAGCAAGGTTATAAAAAGGAAATAATACATAATTTTTCAAGTTTATAATAAAATAAAGCATAATCAGGCTTATATAAATGATATTTTGAATGTGTCATTTTCTTTAAATTTTTAGTTATATATATGCTGTGTCCGTGTCCTATGATTTTTCAACTTTAATATCCCACATGCCGTATCATGTCCCGTGTTCATGTCAATGTCTATGCTTCATAGCCCAGAACAATATAATTGGTTCACATACTTTAAGCCTTAGAGAATGATGGCTATCTCAACAATTTTGCACTATCTTCCTTATGATTTTACACTTCAGCATGGCTGCATGCAGGAATGTATTCATCTAAGAAGAATCTTGGTATAAGTGAAAAGGTGAGCATGAGGGAGGAAGTAAAAATAAATTTAATAATATTCTAAAAACCAAACCAAACCGGTCAGACTGGTGAAATAAGGAACCCCTATTCGGTCTGGGTTATACTGAAACCGCCCTAAAAGAACCGGCCAATAACCTCCAACCGGCCAAGGGTAAGGGCCAAGCCAAACCGTCCAACAGTTTTTTTTAAAAAAAGATGCAAAATGGCATCATTTTGGGTTTTTTTTTTAAAAAAAAAAGGCCTAAAATCTCGTATTTCCTAATTCTTTTCCTTTTCTAATATGGGAAGTAGTAACTTGAGAGATTTGATCCATATGGATAATATTTATTTTGATTAAGAGATGAATTACGTTATTTTCTATGGATTTTGTTGATGTCTAATTTAATTTTTAGTTATTTTATGACATATTTTATTTTGTATTTTTATATATTTATATAAATACATGTTTTATATATACCGATTATATTTCGGTTGGATCTTCACTGGTTAAACCTTTGAACCCTTGTCCTAGGTTCGAAGTTGGTCCGTTTTAAGAATCTTGAAATTTATAGTCAGAACTTTAGACAAGCTTGATGGCATACTACAATTGTTGATTTTTACTCCATTCTTTCTCCAGACAAATTTATCTACTAAGCACAACTGAAAAAATAGAGATGTAATTCAGGGTATAATCTGACTTGAATTCTAGTGCTTCAGATGGCAAACACATTATTACATCTACAATGGTTTTACAAACCTTCATAGGTGTCTTTGCCATTCTAACATCAATGGCATACTCTGCATAGTTCGAATAGCCTAGCAAACGAGCATATTTATGGCGTTGTTGCACCTGAATCATGCCAATGAAATATGAACAATAACACACTTTTATATGATCTTGATAATAATAATAATAATAATAATAATAATAAATGTCTAGACAAACGTCAAATCAAGAATCATGGAGAGCCACATGCTTAAAGTTAAAGATGCTCAAATAAAAGCCATAAACAATTCAGAGTTAAGCAGAAAAACTAACCTAAAAGTAATACTTGTCATCACAAAATAAAAATTCATAACCAAAATCTATCCCCATAAAGTTTAAATCCAATAATGTCAACTTTCTTTACAATCAGTAGTAAGTTTTACGGACCATGAAACAGTATTAAAATTAATATTGAACTCCCTTTACCAAATTTTTATTCTAGCATGTCAATGAACTGATACAATGGGTCCAATTACAAGATAACTTTATAATTTATAGCTTACAATCATAGTAAAAATATTGAGTAATATCATCAATGAAAATTACCAGACTTTCTAGAATAGAAAGATTGACCTCTCCACATCTATTCCCATATGCCCCTGATACCATCCGCCTTGTATTTCCTACCTTCATGTGCTCAATATAGCATTATAAACCTGGTTAGTACAGTTTCACAAAAAAAAAAAAAAATACACAAATATATACCAAGGCAAGGAGAAAAAATGGATGCATTACTCAGAAGATAATATCTGTGCTTATGCTTATGTTAATATTCAAGTGGCCTAATGTAACAATATGTTGAGACAACACGTCCTTTTTTAAAAATCTTTGTGTGTTGACTGTTACATTAGGCAACAAAATTAAGGTTTCAACTTGCCCAAGAATCAGAAAACAATAGCCACAGTGTATTTTTTAAAACTAAAACTTAAAAGGCAATTCATTGTGAAGTAATAAAACACGGTAACTCTTCCTGTAAGAAAAGATTATCATGGGAAAGTAAGGGGCTGTTTGGTTTGAGTTTCCAGTTTTCAATTTTCATTTTCAGTTTTCCAGAATTTGTGAAGGAAAAACTGAAAATTCTGAAAACTGAAATTTGTAGTTTTCAGAATTTTCAGTACCAGTTTTCAGAATTTTCAGTTTTTTCTTCAAAATTCTGAAAAACTGAAAACTCAAACCAAACAGCCCCTAAGTTATCCTGGCTTTCTAGTCCAAGTCAAATTCTCATGGAAGATATTAGTCACACAGTCATTTCATAAATTCCAAAATGCAAACCCTTAAAAAGATAAAAATACCATGTTATTAAACAGAAGATATTTGAAAAATCAGCTGCTTCTCATTAATGGTGTACAACTGGTGCAAGAACGAACTTAATCTCAATTATCAAGCCATAGTATAACATTTATTTATCTAATAAATGCACAACAGTCAGCATACTTCATCCACCATACCTTGCAAAATTCAAGCACAGCTGCAACATGATGACTTCTCAGGTATATCTTCAACTTTCCATCTTCAGATTTATCTAAACCCTGTGTAGGAGGAATGCATTTGATGCAACCATATAACAAAAGATGAAAAAAAATTGAATTAAATTATTAATAATTGAAGACCAAGAAATAGCAGCAATGAGCCTCCACAGAAAGCATGGGCATGAGATTTGAGTAGAGTTAAATCAGGTACCAAATTATGCTTATCTGGCAGCAATTTAAGTAATCAATCTGCTCAAGAAGTGGAAAGAGAACTGATGTATTGTGCATTAATGAGACTTCAAAAGTCCACTACTGGTTATTATTTATGATCTCATTGTTCTCCAACCTTAGGTTTTAAATTCCCTATACTCTTTCAGCGCTTTCATTTTCTCAAATAATGGCTCCTTTGAATTCTTCTTTGTCTTTTCATGTGAGTTCTTATTTGAGGGCTGTATTTGGGATTTTAGATTGGAAGGAGAAGAGATAGCTTTTAAAAGGAAGGAAATGGAAGTTAATTATGTGCTTGTTTGAATGTGTAATAAGTTAAAACACAGCAGTATACATTCTCTTGTTTTTTTTATGACACATTTATTATATTACCCTTTCCTGTGTGGGATGGGGTGATTTGGAGGGAAAAAATTTAATTCTCTGGGAACAAAATTGAGGGTAATAAGTCACTCCATGTCCCCTTCCACTTCTTAAATGGCACTCATGAGCATACAAGGAATCGAAATGACTGTCCCTTCCCTTCCCATTGCTTCCACTATGTTGTACCAATCACAAACACAGGAAGAGATTTGTAGTGTTTTCACCTACCATTTATTAAATTCACAGTTCAAGGAAAAGGCAACAATTCCAAGATAGCCAAAAAACACTATTATGTCTCAGAAAATTGAATATTATGTAATTCATGTTGAAATGACAAAAAGAAAACAAGGGATTTGGAATAAAATCATATAAGTCATGAACTTGAAAGTCAATAGCTTACATGCAAGCATTTAATTGTTGGCTTGGGCCAAGATGCCAAGATGCCAAAAGGTTAAGGGAAAAATTCAGAAACATTCTAGTACACTCATTCAGTGGATTGATGGAAGAAGAATCATCCGAAACCTTGAGAAACTCCAGGTAATCCAGCTAACTCTGCCTCATTGAAGACAAGAAATGTGGTGTCATCATTGAGATTTTGGATATATCTAAAGCTTAACTCATCAATGTGAGCCTTTAGACGCAGTAGCTCCTCTCTTTTGCTAACAGTGAGGTTCAATCCATTTCTCTCAAAGTCTCTCACCTGTCACTGATCATGAAAGAATCAAGATCTGGATTCCGTAGTTTACGAATAAAAATATTAAAATGTGATTGCAACATACAAGTAGCAGCAAATTGAAGCCAATAATTTCCATATAAATTTCCCCCAAATAAAATTAAAACAAGAATATGATATAGACACCTCTTTAGTTCTTACCAGAATTTGAACAAAGCATTTGGCCTCTGCATTCATCCACTCCCCCTTTGCTGCAAATGCTTTAACAACAATATATACATCTTCGCGTTTGCTGATCCACTTGCATGGAACCACATACCATTCAGTTTCATAATCCATGAAATGAAGAGACATGATCGTGAAAATACAAACTAACAATACCCGTGAAACTATTTAAGGCACATGTGTTGCAAACAGTGTCATAATTACCCTTATGCTTGTTTCAGTAGAAAATTGCGATGTACTTTCGGGTAGTGATAAACACCATAGAGTAAGTATATATGCTGAACCACAAGTCCAGAATAACAGTATAGTGAGGCAATGAGGCTATCCTCACTGTCCTTATTATCTGAATCCAAACGGACTGGGAACCAATTAGAGTAGGCAAAAATCCACCAATATTACCAAATCACGCCTATATTGCCCAAGTTGGTAAGGCATCTTTGCCCCAACCAAAAACACAGGGAAGGCAGAAATCACAAATAGCGTAAGTAACATGGCATCCTCTACATATCAATAGTACAAAACCTGCACATGTCGATATGAGCATCTATTCTTCGCTCTGCCTCTGAACTTGCTTTCCGCACATCCTCACAAGTTGATACCATCTTCGGAAACACGCAAGACTGGATCAATGGAAATTGCTGTGCTTGCAGTTCTGCCAGAGGTGATATAACATTTGAGTAAGTAACCTGCAAAATTTGTCAACACAAGTAATAAAATCAGCTAAGGAAAACAGCACATGGAAAAAAGAGTAAGCATCCATTTTGTTCTCTCAAAAATATATTGGGGAGAAATTAGTCCATCAAAATCTAAAAGATCTTATTGATCCCTCATAATTCAAAAAAGGGGACAAATTGATCATTTCATACATCTCAGTACAATTATAAAAAATGTATAGATATGTCAGAAAGACCAATGTGTCCCCCTTCTAACTATGAGGGACCAACAAGGGACTTTAGAAGGACTAATTTCTACCAATATCTCTAAGGGACAAAATGAGTATTTACCTAAAAAATAAAATAAAAGCATAGAATGAAGAAAATTAAACTGCAAAAAAAAAAAAAAAACACTAGTTAGTAACGCACATGGTATCAAACTCTCCTTATTTGCGACACCAAACTAATAAGTAATAACATGTTTCAAAATATGATCCCAAAAAAAAAAAAAAAAATACAGGACGCAGCTTCACCTTGTTCCATTCCAAAATTTGACCATGAATAGAATGTTCCAAATCATAAAAAAGTTATTTAACCGACATAAGAATAAATGCGAACCGAGAGTACCTTATCGAGTGGAACCGATGCGACAGAATCGTGGACCTTGTTTGACTTGGCAATGATTTGGTCTGCCAACTTGAGAATCTCAGATGCAGATAGGTTAACGCGCACCTTCGAACCAGCAAGATCTACAAGTTTCACCAAGCGATTTCAGTAACAGCAAGAAAAAAACAGTCTCACTTTTTCTCAACAGGATATGCACTAAGCTTGAACACTATTTCACTATTTTGTTTGTGGTTGCTGAGAAATGAGAAAAATTTGAAGTGTTGAGAAACGGAGGGGTACCTTTCTTCTTTGCTTTCTTTTTTTCCTTATGGTACTTGATGGCGGTGACGGCGAGGTTGGTGGCGATTGCGACCACCGCAGCAGCTCCGGTGAGGGCGATCACTCCTCTGGCAGTTTTCTTCTGTTTGCCCATTCTCTCACGCTTTCCTTCGATTTCCGCCATTTTTTCTCAGCTCTTTCTTTTCTGTCGCTTTCTTTCCTACCTCCGCGAGCGCGAGGGAAATTTTGTTTGGGCGGAAAGCGATTGAAATTATTTGACGTGAATTTCGAGATTCCAATTCCAATGATAATATAAATAATCAGAGAGTTTAATTTCTATCCAATTTGCATGTAATTGTGTAAACACAAGAAAATATTGGATGTGTTAATAAAAAAAAGTGTTAAATTTTAGGTATATTATTTAAAAAGTCATATAAATATCAGATAAAAAAATATGTAAATGAAAACATTTAACTGTATGATAATATAAAATAATTTATATATTAAAATATAAAAATTAAATTTTTAATAATAATAAAAGTAATGATATAATATCGTATAAATCCTCCTATAAACCAACTTATTAGATAGCATACAAAGTTAAATGCAATCTATGTCTTTGAATTTCAAAATGTTATCAGAACTTACTTAATGTAATATTTACAATGATTCCTAGGGGCAAATATAGTTTTCCTAATAATTATAATAATAAAAGATAAATAGCACAAAACATGCATTTTTGCTAAATTAACTCTGCCCATTGTTATTGGAATAGAGTACAGTGGAATTAATTAACAACAACCTCCATTTTTTATACAAAAAAATTAAACAGAGTGAAATGAAATTGAATGGAACTCATTTCTTATATCACAATATTTTTCCATTATTTTCTCTAAATTAAAAGAAATGATGTGAAATCCAAAATGGAATAATTATGTTGCTCAACTTTACTCCTCTTCATTTCATTAATTTCATTTCACTTCATTACTAATCCCAATTCAAATATAGCTTAAGCCTCCATTTGATATGCCTTATTTATAAAATATTTTATTTTATATAAATTGTTTTTAAGGAGTTAATGATACTAGATGTTATAAATTTGTAAGTCATCAAACTAATTTATGTAAAATTCATCATTTAATCATTTAAGTATTTTATTAATTTATTAATTATTAATCATTTAATAATATTTATAAATTTAATTTTTTATATGTAAGTTTAAGATTTTTTAATATTAAGGTGAAATTAGTTGTGTTAGTTATTTTTATGAAACTCTAAAACAAAAAAACATTTTGTTTTTGTGAAGTTAAATCATACTCTTGTTCATTGTCTTTCCAATGTATATATACTAACTGGATACTCTAAAACACAGTCTTAAATTCAAACCTTGAATACGTAGCGATATCATAAACTCTTAAAAACATGTTTGATAAAATAGCAACTTGCTACAGTACATAATTTCTTAATAAATCCTTTCTTGTACATGTAAGACATTTTTATAGCACACAACATATCGATTATGGTCCCATAGTTTTCTAAAATATATTCCTTTCATGCTATCATCCCAAATAATAGTTTTTGCTAGTTCAACATAATGTATAAAATCATATTCTTATATCTAGTTTTATATTTAACAATCATAATGCACAAACATACTCATAATGATGAAACTAAGACTATGAGTTCAAAGCCACTCGCCGTTTGAAGGAATGTGTGGTGCTACCAACTTGACCTTAATGGCTTGAAATAACACTAGCTTCCATAGAGCAATATAGACCCATGATTAAACCCTATTAATCTCTTGACAACTCTAAAACATCTATAAACATTAGGAGCACCCTACTTGACAACAACTAATAATATGGGCACTCTAACTTAAGAACATGGAAGAATATAGATAAAGAAGCATAAATCAACACCAAACTCACTTTGAAGCTTGAGGAAGAGGATTTGAATGGGGATGAGAGTAAGGGGGAAAGCTCCTTTGGGGGGTTAGGGTTCGCGTTTTTTTTTGGGGCTAGTGAGGTTTAGTATTTATAAGGAGGTTTGTTTAGTGAAACTCTGTCATTTTGGGTGTTTTTAGATTTTGAGGTCCTCGCTATAGCAAGTCTGGGACATGGTGGGCTAATGGCTCTCCTCACTCCAAGCCAAGATTTCACGCTCCAACTTGTTCTCATAATGTTGCAAACTTCTGCATTAATAGGCTCACTGGGTAGGAGATTTCCAGCACCAAAAAGGCCATGTCAGCCTAAACCCAACACGTAGATTGAGAAATCATACATAGAATGACAAATGATTCATGAGACACTCAAGATCATGATAGGGTAGATTTCAGAGAAGAAAAATAATGCAAAACTCGCCCATGAGGAGCCCTAACCCTACACATGGCAGAACATGGAAGAAATTGACAAAAACAACACAAAAATAACTTCCTCAAATATTAGAAAGGGAAGAAAGGTTAGAGTTTTGTGAGAGGAAGGAGAGCACCATGAGGATGTTAAGGTTTGAGTTTTTATGGTTGGGGTCGAATGCGGATGTATCTTATAGAGTGGGGGATCATTAAAATAAAATTGTGTCGTCTTGAACTTGTCTCAACATCAAGGGTCTCACTACAAGAAAAGCTCGTTGTAGCGAACTTGTCAACTTCTTGCTCATTGCAATGAAAAAAGCTCGCTTCAACGGACATGCCTTCTCTATCTCTAGGGAGAAAAGCTCACTATAGTGAATCTTCTACACAAAAAATTGCATACTTTAGCAATATGAGGGAAAATAATTTACATATGGTGTCTAATAAGGTGTTGTATTTAGATATGTGATTATCAGGTGATTTATCTTAGTATGATGTAAAATGAATCCGCCATTGGCGCATCAACAGACCAATATCGGACAAACATGCATCGTTAGTCCGCCTTTGGCGGATTCTCTTGTCAGTCAGTGGGCCTTTGGGATTCCTCCAGGTGGGACTGCCATGGACGTGACATCACTCAGAACCTCTCCCAGGTCTCCTTTGGATTCAGTTGCCACATCACATGGGGGAGCTAGCATGCACGAGAAGCAACGGGGAGATGAAGCGTGGAAGGAGAGGGAGTTGCTCCTCCTTACCAAGGCAACTTCACATGCATCCTTTTATTCTGCATGCGTCTAAGACTTTGAACAAGCATTGCATGCATTTGAAATTTTTTCAATGAACAGAGTAAAATGATGGAACGGAAGGCATTATTGAGGAAGAGAAAAGAGATGGGTTCCTGCCTAAAAGGAGGACTGGAGGATGTAAGAACACATACATAAGAGAAGTGAGGGAAAAAAAAAGCAAGAGATAGTTAAAAAAAATTAAGAGATAGTTGATCAAGGAAAATGGTAAAAGCTGATGATACAATGAATTTAAATAGTCATATTGTTGAAGTTTTAGAGCAAAATGTAATGTATTTTTAATTTGTTATTGGAATTTATGTTTTATATATTTTTCTATATGTTTAGTTGGGCATAATTTGTGTGATTCATGAAAAAAATAGCGCTCTAAATTTGTTTTATTTTTTAATATATGTTTAGTTGTTTTTTTTAGCAAAATGGAATTAGTTAAATATATATCTATGTTTTTTTGGTGGATATATTAATTTAATGTTTCTCATTGATTTTTTTGTTAGAGCATATATTAATTTAATTTTCTATTTAAATCCATTTATTAAGTTGATTAATTTAATTTTAAATTTAACAGACAATAAACATAAAAATTGAATTAATTAAAAGATTATTTTAATATATTGATAGTTTGTTAGTAGAGTTTTTAGTTAATTAGTTTTAGTTGAAACTTTTAGTTAATTAGTTTAAGTCGATTTAGGTAATTTCTTTCATTTAGTTTCCTTTTAGTTATAGTGATTGATAAAATGCATAATTCTATTTATTTAAGAATTTTTTAAATTGATTATTTAGTTGATTATTTAATTTCTTTCATTTAGTATTTTTTGTGGTGATAATTAGAATCATAATTTTATTTCATGTAATGTTATTAAATTGATTTTTAAGTTGGTTATTTATAGTGAAATTTTTAGTTAATTAGTTTTAGTTGAAACTTTTAGTTAATTAGTTTAAGTTGATTTAGGTAATTTCTTTCATTTAGTTGTCCTTTTAGTTATAGTGATTGATAAAATGCATAATTTTATTTTATTTAAAAATTTTTAAATTGATTATTTAGTTGATTATTTAATTTCTTTCATTATTTTTTTGTGGTGGTAATTAGAATCATAATTTTATTTCATGTAATGTTATTAAATTGATTTTTAAGTTGGTTATTTATAGTGAAATTTTTAGGTAATTAGTTTTAGTTGAAACTTTTAGTTAATTAGTTTAAGTTCATTTAGGTAATTTCTTTCATTTAGTTATCATTTTAGGTGTAGTGATTGATAAAATGCACAATTTTATTTTATTTATGAATTTTTAAATTGATTATTTAGTTGATTACTTAATTTCTTTCATTTAGTATTTTTAGTGGTGGTAATTAGAATCATAATTTTATTTCATGTAATGTTATTAAATTGATTTTTAAGTTGGTTATTTATAGTGAAATTTTTAGTTAATTAGTTTTAGTTGAAACTTTTAGTTAATTAGTTTAAGTTGATTTAGGTAATTTCTTTATTTAGTTGTCATTTTAGGTGTAGTGATTGATAAAATGCACAATTTTATTTTATTTATGAATTTTTTAAATTGATTATTTAATTTCTTTCATTTAGTATTTTTAGTGGTGGTAATTAGAATCATAATTTTATTTCATGTAATGTTATTAAATTGATTTTTAAGTTGGTTATTTATAGTGAAATTTTTAGGTAATTAGTTTTAGTTGAAACTTTTAGTTAATTAGTTTAAGTTGATTTAGGTAATTTCTTTCATTTAGTTGTCCTTTCAGTTTAAGTTGATTTAGTAATTTATCTCATTTAGTTAATTATTTAAGTTGATTTGGGTAATTTCTTTCATTTAATTAATTAGTTTTTAATTTTCTATTGAAATCCATGTATTTGGAGTTTATTAATTTATTTTTTAATTTAATAGCGGCACATATGCGAGCTGACATTTAAAATTGCCTTTTATGAGAAATGAGATACGAGCCTACGTGGCATTGGCCTCTCTGCTTTGTCGAAATGATGAGTAGTGAATCAAAAGCTTATCTTAGCATTGGTTGAGAGGTGGAGGCCCGAAACTCATACTTTCCACTTTCATGTGGTGAGTGCACCATCATGCTAGAAGATGTTGCTATTATATTAGGGCTCTCGATAAATGGTCGACCTATGATTGGCTCTCCTGTTACTAGCTATGAAACCCTCCGATTTATGTCAATATTTATTGGGTGTTCGTCCTGGTCCACTAGATTTTAGTGGAGGTGCGATAAATTTAATTTGGTTGAATAATAGTCCTGGAATGCTGGAAGCCAATTCTGATTTGGTAATTCAACAACTTGCACGTGCTTTTATACTTGCCTTGTTGGGCCAATGTATTCTCCTGATAAGAGCTGGGAAAGTACATGCAAAGTACTTGCAATTGCTGGAAGATTTGGAGCAAGTTGGATCGTATAGCTTGGGCTCAGCTTGCCTTGCTGTACTTTTTCGAGGGCTTTGTCATGCTACTCGCAAAGCAACCAAAGAAATCAACGGTTGCGTTATTCTACTACAAGTATGGGCATGGAGCGAATGCCCTTTTTGGCTCCCATACCATCCATGCCTATTGTTTTTCCCTCTCAGAGGTAACAATTGTTTACTTGAATTTCTATATTGTTCTTGTTAAAGTAATAATTAACATCTAATCAAGATAATGTCTCGTAGATGGAAGCGACCACGTTATCCGCGTAACATTAATTTAAAGGACCATCACAATATAAGGTTGTTGATAGATAATTTGGGACATTAGGTAAACATTTGGAATATTGTACAATCTTTTTGTGGTCGCCATAGTTATCATGATTTGCATATTTGATATATTTTTGTTAATGCAGTTTATATGGCAACCATATATAGATCCTCTGATTGATGCCCTTATTCTCAGACAATGTGCGGGTCGAGCGGCAATTGTTCTCATTTGTCACTTCACTTTTATGTTTTGAGGTGATGGAGTTGCACCCAACCAAGAGTTATGAGACAATTTGGGTTCAACCAAGAAATTCCTCTCGACCAACCCAATCTACAAGGATTCCATAATAGAGACTTAAGGGGATTACCACCCACCAATTGGGAAAGACAACATCAACATTGGGTGGCAATATGGCAACAACGTGCAAATCGTGTATTAATTGGAACTCCCACCATTGATTATGAGCCTTCTGATTTGTATTGGTCTTGGTACTTATCTCATACTCGAGCTATACGGTTGTCCCTAAGGGAGTAGATCATCCACCTACCCACAAAGAAAATGAACCACACCTCGATGAAGAAGGTCAAGTGCCCACCCAAGGAAAGATGTAGCACTGCCCATCCAAATAGAAGTTCCTCATGGCCATCAACCTTTGTTTATGCAACAAAATAATTTTTTTTGGGATGTAAACACATTACAATTTCATCATGGCCAATTCCCTTGGTGTCTACAAAGCAGTAGACTACATAGATCCAAGATCCACCACGACATTCTGTTGGTGTTTTGGGCCACCATGGTGGTCCTGCAAGGTCTAGTGGGTCCTCATCCAATGGGAGAATGTCTGTTCATTCCCTGGTGGTCCTGCATTTGATTTTGCCCATCTTAGGGGTCAATCATCTACACAAGTTAACCTTGACCTCAATACAAATCCAGCTAGTCAATTGAATGATGTATACGGCCACAAATGGTTACATTTGGGATGTCTATTCCACAGATGTTATCCCCAGGTGCACAATGGGCAAATGCCGAGATGATACAAAATTTTCAAGATCCTATCTCTGCAACATGCAGCAATAGGAGGTGGGGATATGGGAAATGAAAAGATGGGTGATCAGGGTGACAAAGATGAGGGTGAGTGATGAGGATATGGGAGATGAGGGTGGCAATCATGAGGACATGGGAGATCAGGGTGTGGAGATGAGGGCATGGGTGATCAAGGTGGTCAAGTTAGAAGGAAATCACGTGGCATTATGAATGTGTTAGGAAAGGTTGCCAAGCAATGTAGGAACTATACGTGAGCCTTTATGGCCATGGAAAGTGTGAAACCAGCGAAAAGACTAAGCTATTCGCCATTTCAAGCACCACCGCCACATGGGAAGGGAAAGGTCGTAAGGGAAATTGAGTGTGTAGTACTTTTTTTCATGTAACGTGTTATGTATTTATGTATGGACTTTCTAGTTTGTATTTCTATTTTCTTGTTGATGGAATTGTTAGGATGTTAGTTTTTATGTGTTTATGTATGGACTTCCTAATATGCATTTCTATAATTTTATGGACTTTGAAAGTAACATGTACTATAATAAAAATAAACACAATAACATGGACACAAACATTAAATTAACACAATAAGTAATATCCATGAAACACAATAAAATGACCACAATAACATCTACAAAATAGGATAAAATGACCAAATAACATCCAAGAAACAAAATAAATCACACACAAATATCCATGAAATAGAATAAAATGACATAATAGCCTTCATGAAACACGATTAAATGACATAACTATGAACTTGGGCCAGGAGTGTGTGGACGGCGGGCGCTTGGCCTTCACCTTGACAAAGACCACAACGTCGAGGTCCTCGCATATCATGCACATCCATCTCATTAAGGAAGCGAGTGCTCTTAGGCGGCCTTTGGCTTTGCGCTTTGAAGCGAGATTAGGACAAATCACTGGACCTCTATATTGGGGCCATGTACTTTGGTGCCCCAAACCCAACTGTCTCTTGTACACTTTGCAAACCTTTGCTATTTGTAAACACCATCAACATACCCTCGCCATTCAATGTTCTCGTCGCAGGTGGCAATCACGTGACGACAAGGAATTCGATCAATCTAAAAATCGCAATCACAATATCTCTGCTTCAAATCAACCTTGTATTCTTCTAACATTTGTTCTTTAACATGGAAAGACACATGTTGCCTATCAAAGTTGGTTACTATCATGTTTCTGTTGATAGCTCTATTTTTTGTAGTTGTGTCGTGACGGCTTCTGAAATCATGACCTGCATTTTTCCTTGCATATGCCTCCTCACCTTTTTTAGCAAACAACTAAGCAATTAGAAATATGTTACTCCAAGTCCTGTGATTGGAAGATTGCGAGCCCCTTAACACATAATTCATACACTCCACAAGATTTGTGGTCATGTGCCCCCATCGATATCCACCGTCAAATGCCTACCCACTTTCCCTGAAATTCGTCAAGCCAATCTGTATATTGGGAGCTACGTCATGCAACCGCTCATAGTGATTATTGAATTCTTACTCCTTGAATACCCTGCAAAGAACAATGTTTTTAAAATTAAGTTTATGAAAATCACATCCACATGCTATTAAATTAACAAACATAAGTGCAATGAAAGTGTAAATTACCCATGCTCATGACAATTCTATGCAAGTGGGGTGCCTTGAATCTCCTTAAGAAATTAGCGCGATATGCCTAATGCAATACCTATGAAATGCTCTAAGGTTCCCACTAACCATTCTTCGAGCTATTGCTGCTTTAATTGACTCATGACAATAGAAATAACACCAACCCCGTCTTGGGTTACTACATATCTACGGAGATGGTCTAGGAAACCCATGCATCAGGTTCTCCCTCCACAATAGCAAAACAATTGGCAAAATGTTCTTGTTGCCATCTTGTGCAACTGCAATTAGTAAAGTCCTTTTATATTTCCCATACAAATGCGCTCATCTATTTGGATCAGTGGTTTGCATGTCTAAATGCCTTAATGCATGGACCAAAACTCCAAAATACCCGCAAAATAGTCGATAATTTGGCACTAGCTCATCACCACGATATGCCTCTATGGCATCAAATTGAACAACTGAACCTAAACGGCAGCACACATAGCTCCACACCAATACGATAACTCCTCATACGAGCATTCCCAATTGCCAAAAACTTTTTCGATAGCCTTTTGCTTTGCCGCCCATGCTTTTCGGTAGGTTGTTGTGTACCCATACCAAGAAAACCTCTGAATCAAGTTTTACTTTAAGAGATGGGTCAGATTGTACCATAGGCTCTATAAATTGTGCAATAGAATCCAACTTCGTGGTCTTGTGAAATCCTCGATGTAGTGCATGTGTGTGGCCCATTGTATTTCCTGATTTCCCAAAAGCCTTGATTTTTTCTCAAATTAGCTCTAAGAAGCCATCCATAACCTCTATCATGTTGCATTTACAATAAAATGTCTTTGGTTCTGATTCAAACACTTTGTAATCTACTCCTCTAGTATGTTGTACGCCTTAATTGCTTCTATAGTTGCCTCCCTATTCTTGAATATCATCCCAACAAACAATTCACCATTCATAATGGAATCACCTATGAAAAAAATCAAGTAAATAAATGGAAATAGTCAACTAAAAAGGTAGCCAAATGAAAGAAATTACCTAAATGAACTTAAACTAATTAACTAAAAGTTTCAACTAATTAACTAAAAACTCCACTATATATAACCAACTTAAAAATTAATTTAATAACATTACATGAAATTTTAATTATCACCACTAAAAAAATAAATCAAATAATCAACTAAATTATCAATTTAAAATATTCTTAAATAAACTAAAAATATGCATTTTATCAATCACTAAAACTAATAAGGTAACTAAATGAAAGAAATTACCTAAATCAACTTAAACTAATTAACTAAAACTTTCCACTAAAACTAATTAACTAAAAACTCCACTACATATAACCAACTTAAAAATTAATTTAATAACATTACATGAAATTTTAATTGTCACCACTAAAAATACTAAATGAAAGAAATTAAGTAATCAACTAAATAATCAATTTAAAACATTCTTAAATAAACTAAAATTATGCATTTTATCAATCACTAAAACTAATAAGGTAACTAAATGAAAGAAATTACCTAAATCAACTTAAACTAATTAACTAAAACTTTCCACTAAAACTAATTAACTAAAAACTCCACTACATATAACCAACTTAAAAATTAATTTAATAACATTACATGAAATTTTAATTATCACCACTAAAAATACTAAATGAAAGAAATTAAGTAATCAACTAAATAATCAATTTAAAACATTCTTAAATAAACTAAAATTATGCATTTTATCAATCACTAAAACTAATAAGGTAACTAAATGAAAGAAATTACCTAAATCAACTTAAACTAATTAACTAAAACTTTCCACTAAAACTAATTAACTAAAAACTCCACTACATATAACCAACTTAAAAATTAATTTAATAACATTACATGAAATTTTAATTATCACCACTAAAAATACTAAATGAAAGAAATTAAGTAATCAACTAAATAATCAATTTAAAAAATTCTTAAATAAAATAAAATTATGCATTTTATCAATCACTACAACTATTAAGGTAACTAAATCAGAGAAATTACCTAAATCAACATAAACTAATTAACTAAAAATTTCTACTAAAACTAATTAACTAAAAAATCCACTACAATTAACCAACTTAAAAATTAATTTAACAAAATAGCATGAAATTTTAATTATCACCACTAAAAAAAATAAATTAAATAAATTAAATAATCAACTAAATAATCAATTTAAAACATTCTTAAATAAAATAAAATTATGATTTTTTATCAATCACTACAACTCATAAGATAACTAAATGAAAGAAATTACCTAAATCAACTTAAACTAATTAACTAAAAATTTCAACTAAAACTAATTAACTAAAAACTCCACTATATATAACCAACTTAAAAATTAATTTAATAACAGTACATGAAATTTTAATTATCACCACTAAAAATAAATAAATGAAAGAAATTACCTAAATTAACCTAAACCAATTAAATCATAAAAAATATAAAAATATAAAACTGTAAAATTTTAGAATTAAGGCTACATACCTATGTTTGCATACTCTGGAAACTCTAATGCTTGCATAGCTTCCAAATCTAAAGCACGCATGAAAGATGGCCTTCATTTAGATGTTGCCCACCTACGAAGTTTGATATGCCATCATTATCAATATCATCATTTGCATCATTATCAACACATTCGTTGCCACTTCTATAGTCATCTTCATCCTCCTCTTCCTCCATTGCTTCCAACTCTGTGTTTTCATATATAAATTTGGTTGGCTCACATTCTACATTATGAGCAAGAATTTCAAAATCAATATACAACTCAATGGCTGGAAAGTTTTCTTGATACTGTGTGTATCCTAAACATTTGTTGAATATCATTGTCATCCCGTATTGCAATTGCTTGGTATTGTCTAAACCCGCCAAAAATCGAGATAGGGCACCTGGTCATTGCCACCACTCTCTTTGGAGTGTCACTATTTATTGACTGACATAGTCCATTCTTTAGATCTCATATGAGAAAGTGTAGGAATAAAAAAACTCAATGGCCTCTCACATATAAATGTGACACCCTCAATAGTATTTGCAACAACTTCACCATCAAAATAAACTAATATATTTGTTGCACTTTCATTCTCACACTTTTTTAAACACTGTTTTTGCACACTTTTTTTTTTAGAACTGCTAAGAAGCCTTCTTACCCGCACCTCTCCACATAACAATAGATGTGTTCATGTGTTTGTCGTGTTCAAAACTACACGTTTATATAAATGATGGTAAAATATTTTATATTCAATTCACCTTTGATTTTGAAAATATTATTTTTTTAATTGTAGAATCCGCAAAGGCGGATTCAGACTGAAATTATATTTTAATTCAATGGTAATATCACCAATTTGTCACTTTGTTAATCCGCCTTTGGCAGATTCCTTTTTATTTGAATTTTTTTTAATATGCCTTTTGCGGATTCACTTTTTTAGATTTAAAAAATAAAAAATTTCATCCGCCTGGTGGATTCCTCGGCACCATATTTTAAATTTTTCCCTCAACAAACCATATATCTATAAACACCCCACTTAGATCATATAAAAAAAAATGACCCGCAATATGATGATTTTCTGCATTAGATTTTCGAGGTACTAAAGGCTGTGTTAGGTTTAACCAAGGACACGTAGGCCTAAGACATCACAATTGAAATTAAAAAATAAATAAATAAATTGATTTGTAATTCCATCAAAATCCATTCTTTTAATTTTCAAATCCTTTGGATTTTGATAGGATTTGGATGGAAATGAATTGATTTTAAAACTTACACACAAATCAAATCATTTCATTTCCTATTTTAATCATTTCAAACACAATCTATTATATTTTAGACATAAAATGGATTTTTAAATCAATTAATTTCCAATTTCATTTAATCATTCCAAACATGAGATTTAACTTAAAAATCAAATCAATTCAAGTCATTTCAAATCAAATCGATTCATTTCCTAATTTTAATGATTCCAAACAACACTTAGTTAAATTTTTTCCCCAAATTTGCAAATAGTATATTTCATAATTTAAAGAGAAATTCAATTGATGAACTGTTGTTTGATAGTATAAATTATGGTAGGACAATACTCATACTCATGTTTTACTACTTGAGTGATTCGTTGCACTTGCTAATTAGTTATTATCACTATCCCTAATAATATTTTACACATTTTAAAATAATTTTTAAAGGCAATGCAATCCTGCACGCCTCAAATTGAACATTGTTTTTTTTTGTTTCATTGTACGATCTTATTTTGAAATGATCAACCCACTTAAAAACAAAATAATTTGTAAATAATCATGTACATGATCCAAGAACTAAAGCAATTTGCTGTATTTGGGGTCTGGGAGACATTTTTTTTTTTTGAGAAAAATCATAAAGAAATACACACAACTGATATTTTTCATAAGGTGAGAAGTCAAACAGGCACCTTTAAGGCCTATTTTCATAAGCTAAATATTATATATAAAATTATTCTTGTGTGTTACCTATCAGTTCAAGTTTTGGTTGAGATGACTCATAGCATTATTTGGTTCTAATCATGATATCATATCATTGTGGCTTCTTTTCCTCTCTTGCGAGAATTGGCACTTCCATTATTGTATGACAAAGGATTATAGGTTTATTAAGTCTTTTCGGCTGTGGTTGTACTCAGTAGTCATGTCCTCCTTGCATGTTTCTTTCTTGCACATTTCTGCTGGTTAGAAGGAGGACATTATAAGGGTATTGAGCTTGAACGACCATCAACAAAACTTATGTGTGATTATTATGCGAGCTCATCCTTTCTCTTTTTTCACCTTCTTGTGGAGCTAATAGAGATCTACAAGCTATGGAAGTTGGGATTCAAATTTGAACATTAATGGTTTGGTTGAAGCTTAAATTGATTGGTAGAAGCACATGAAACATGAATGATTTTATATCTAATATGCCCTTATAAGCAATAAGTTAAAAGCATATGAATAGTTTTATATCTAATATTAAATGCCAATTATTGTACTAGTAAGATAATTATTACTAATTATTATATCTTCTTCACTTCCTCTCCATAATTATTCATTAGTCCTTTTTTTGTCATTCCTTTGTCTATTTTTTATATCCTCCACTTTACACCAACAATTTATTTGTTTTCTCTCAACAGGTAATGGTAACAATAAACCCAATAATGAAAACTGCGAAACAATTTGGGAGGTTTCCTTGTTTTAATTATGCCAAATTGTTCACCTGATTTCAAAATTTCTGTCTTTTTGTATCTTTATGCCATTTTCAACAATTATAAAATAGTTTTGAAAGAGTAATGTTATTTGAATATTTCTTTATAACATAATTTATATACATAATAAATTATGTGTAAATAATTGATAATTGAAATGTAATCATGGTGAATCTAGGAATGAAAAAATATGAAGAATTATTTGTTAATATCTATGATTTATGTTATTTTGTTAGTGAATCAACAAAAGGATTTCACATTCAATATTAGTTATGTTATCACATTTATTAGAAATACAATTTAAATTCATAATTATTTATACATTAATCTTTAGGTATTTCGGTAGTGTTTAAGATTTCTGATACAAAATATCATTTATCTTTTTTTAAAAAAATAAAAATAAAAAGATCAATTATAGAATACTTTTTAGTGTATTTTTTCTTATTTAAAGACAAAATATACTATACACCACTTGTTTGTAATAATAATTTTTTAAAAAACAATCATACCATTATTTACTGTAAGAATTACTTATACAAATGATGCATTAATTTGAGTGAAATAGGTAAAGAAGTGGAAATACCATTATCATTGTTCTTCAAAAAAGTGGTGCCAAGATGGAAAAAGATGGTTTTATTTTTTCTTTCTTTTTGCATTGTTATGGATTAACTTGAGACTCATAGCATAACAAATGACAATGGCAACAGAGCTACCCAAGCAATTAGAAAACAACTAAAGACCAACACACTATATAGCAAGGAGCGGGGTTTAGGTTGATTTAGTTGTGGAAATGTACAAGACGTTGTGGTGATAAGTGTTGGGTGTAAAATATGCTGTGAAGGTAGACCAAAAACAAATGCATTGAGGGTGCTAATGTAGTGTTAGGTGGAGAATGCAACACATGAATTGTATGGGTTAGTTAGTTTAGTGATTTATCATGTAGGGAGGTGAAGTTGTGATAGTTAGCTCTATGTTAGACTTGTGTAGGAGTGTGGGAAAGGATTTCATGAAGAAGGTGGTAGAAGTGGCAATTTCCATGATTTTAAGTCTTATGCATGGAGAAAAAGAAGCAATATCAGCATATAATAAATTCTCTTTTAAAACAATTAAATGATAAAGTTTGAAAATAAATTGAAATTAATATGAGAATTAGTTACTATTAAAACTATTCACTTTCAAATAACCACATAAACATGCACAAAATGTCCACCTTTAGAAAATCAATTTAAGTTTGAAGTTAAATAAATTAAAAATAAAAGGTAACACATGCTATATATTACTTTGTACACAGGGAGAAAATCACAAATTTTGCACTAAACTTGATCCATTAGCCTAAGTTTTTGTGTGCGCAACCCCACACTCTAAATTGGAAACACTCAAAACTTTGATATGGTGTTTTTCAAATTATAAACAAGATCTAGAAAAATGAGACTTTAAATTACTGTGTGGTGAAGTTTCACACTATAAAAAATATATGGAATAATAATGAATTTAAAGATTTTATCGATGGAAAAAATATTATTAAAGATTTTTAATCTAGAGTCATCGAAGATTTCCTTCTCAAAAATATTTAGATGGATTTTTAATCCATCTGTAACTTGTGACGACATTAACAACATGCATGCTAATAAAAATCTGTCACTAAAAGGATGAAAATATGTTATTTTTTATTCTCTGGAAAATTATTATAGATGATGCATCCATCTGAAATAATTAAAAAAAAATTATTTTATTTTACATATTCATTGGAAATCTATCGCTAATAAGAATTAAAAAATATATTTGGATTAAATTCCATTAGAAACTCATCAGAAATGGTATTATTTTAAAAAAATACTTTGATACATTCCATTGGAAAAAGTTTTTTATTATTTTTTTTATGATTATTTTTGTTATTATTATTATTATTATTATCATCATCATGTATTAGTTCTATTATTACAATTATTGTAATTATCGTTAAATATTTTGAAATATAAAAATAAAATAAATTAAAAATCACAAATATAAAAAGGGAATTTCTCCAATACTCCTACAAAGTTCAAAGGTATCAATACACTTTAATTACTTGTGGATAAAAAATTGTCAGGTAGGCCACTAAGTTAAATTATTAAAATTTATGAAACTCATGATTAAATCTTAGTTATTTTATTCAAGAAGGTACCGTATCACAACAGTCCTAGGAAAATCACATATGAAAAAGAAAATAAAACTTTAAATAACAAAATATTAAAAAGTATAAATCTCATAATAATGTAAATAAAGCAGAAGAAAAAGTCAAGGAAAATAAATAGATGATTGTGAGTTGTCCTCGTGATCAATGTTTAAATTATTGTCATGACCCAATTTGATGTGATTGACACATAAAGGACCTTGTCTTTTATGCAAGCCTACTAGCATATGTCATTCTTACATGAGAAATAAAACATCATTTATTTGCTCATAGTTTAAGTTTCAAGAAGAAAATAAAATAACAAATAAATAGTTATCTTAAATAATCCAAAACCTTACTCATAATCTCAATGTTTCTAAAGTACTCATAAACTTATTGTATTTGAAATATCCATTATCTGACAAAGTCCGACTAAAAAGTTGTCATGTGGCTAACTAACTTAAATTATTAAAATTTATGAAACTCATGACTAAATTACAACCATTAGATTCAAGAAGGTACAAGTACTCCAAGGATACTGAAAAAAAAATGCATATAAAAAAGGAAACAAAACTTTAAAAAATATAAAATTAAAAAGAAAAAATCCCATAATGTAAATAAAGTGAAAAAAACCCAAGTACAAATAGATGATCACGAGTAGTCCTTTTGATCAGTGTCAGAAATACCCTTTACAAGTCATTTGAAGATGAGAAGAAGTGACTTGCACTTGTATTAGTGATGGTGGAAGTAGCATAAGAGGAAGAGATAAGATGCCCTTTCTCATAAGCTCAAAGTATATATAATCCCAGGTCCACGTGTTCTCAACAAATCCAATACGACCTTAGGGTCCCTGACTCACTCGTGTTTCAGAAAGGCCCCATATGCAAAATTCAACATTAAGTACATAGTAGACCATTTTAACATTGCTTTAGAGGAGGTGGATTCTCTGGAGACCACTATAACAGTCTTGTGTGCATGAACAACCCAAACCTATAGCAGGTACCCCTGACGCCAAAACAATGCAAAATGATATAGTTTTGACTAGTGACCCTTCCACCCTATTTAAACCCCTTCCACGCATTTTTCGGGCAAAATTTCAGATCCTAAAACCCAAACACCCTTCCACCCTCCTCACTAATTCCTACCTCCTAAGCTCCAATGTAAGGATTTCGCTATGACTTATGTTAGATTCTCCTCCCTCTACCCTCCTTTATGTATGAGTGTTGTTGTTTTCTCATTGTTGTCAAGTTTGGATACTTTCCTAATACTCTTAGAGTTGATTTAGAGTTTTCTAGATATTATTATAGATTAACATGGGTTTTACGGTTGTTATGGCATATGTTGGTGCCATCTCGCTTCATGAAGCTCTATTGGTGTTGACACCCCTAGTTCCTCCCCTCTAGGTGAATGAGTTTAATTTGTGACCTATATTTTGGTCATTATGAATATGTTCTTAGCTTATGGCATAAATGTATGATTTTTGAGACTATTCCAAGATAAGTACAAGCTTTGATGATTTTGTCAATGTTATGAATCTTATGTTTTCAATGAGCATGAAGATTTTGTATAAAACTCATGGGACTATTTGTTGTTAAATTGATTTTATGGATATATATTGTAAATATAAATTTTTAGAGGTGACATGATTATCCCAATGATTTCAAGAATAGTAAATTTAAGAAATGTTGCTTAAAAATTCAGAGTAGAGCCCACTATAAAGTTTTAGAGAAAATACTTAGTTTTTCATGATTTTAAGACTAGACGATAGCTATAGAAAAACGGCAGTGAGTTAACCTAAAAAAATTAACCTTGATACCAAGTTGACCAAAGGACAATCTCATCCTATAAGAGAAAATTAGAGGTAGAACCTAGTTAGGTGTCCAATTCGGAACCTTATTAGGTACCCATAGAGATAAGAGAAATCTTAGAGATTAATATTGTTATGCCATATGTGTATATGCATAATAGAGATTTTTTCTCATTTAGACTAATAGTTTTTATGATTTCCAGAGATTATTGATTTTGAGATTAGTATATTTGTAAATATGAATATGGTTTTATGGATATTGCATTTTATTATATGATCATTCATTTTGTTGGTTGTCCTATGTGGGGGTTATATGGTGAGAATTTATTCACTGAGTTTTAAATGTAACTCATCCTTCCTTTTCCCCTTAAATACAATAGTTGCGTGGGTCATTCTTAGGCTTTTCTTCCTAAGCAACATTAATTTGTCCAGCTTGGTGAGCTTCACATTGCCATGAAGCATTTTTGCTTTTTGCTATAGATGCTTTAGTATTATGCTTTAAATGATTTTTTTTTTTTTTTTGTATTTGGGATACCATGATTCAGATTTATTATCTATTTAGATTTATAGTTTTCATGCTTTTGTACAAAGCAACTCTAAATATATTCCTTATTATGAATGTAGATTCAGAAATTAGTTTATAGATTGAATTATATATGTTTGTCATATATTTTGAAATTGAATGTGGATTTATATTTGAAAATGGATTTTATTTAAATTATGCATATAGTACGACTCAACGACCATGATACTTATATGGGGGCAAGATTCCTCACATGCCGATCACATTTCTAAATCGAGTCGTGACAAAGTGGTATCAGAGCCATAGGTTTTCCCTGCATATGAAGACTTATTTGATGCATGTGAAGAGAATTTTCAGAAGCTTAGGACCTATTTGACCACAACCTTAATGTTTGTGTTACCCTCAAGCATGGGTGGCTTTTCGGTGTTTTGTGATGCCTCGAGAGTCGGGCTTTGCATGTCCTTATGTAGCATGGTCGAGTCATGGCTTATGCATCCAGACAGCTCAAGAGGCATGAGCATAACTATCCCACACACGATCTAGAGATGATAGCTATGGTCTTTGCCTTGAAGATTTGGAGGAATTACCTACGAGAGACTTGTAAGATTTTCACGGATCACAAGAGCTTGAAGTACATCTTCTAGCAAAAGGATTTGAATATTAGGTAGCGCCATGGCTAGAGTTGCTCAAGGACCATGATTGCATGATTTCTTATCACCTAAGTAAGGCAAACGTGGTGGCAAATGCATTGAACAGAAAGTCTTCGAGCACTTTGGCCTATATTGCACCCGTGAGGCAGCCGTTGATAGAGGATATCCACAAGTTAGAGGAGAAGGAGTCCAATTTAGACTTAATGATTCATGAGCTTCTCTTGCTCATATTAAGGCCTAGTCAACCTTAGTAGAACAAATTAAGGCACAACAGAGAGGATCCCAAGTTAGCCAAGCTCATGGTGGATATGCATAGAGGGGAGAATATGGAGTTCTCAATTGATACAAAGGGTGTGTTATGCTTTGGTGATCATTCGTGCATACTTGATATGGGTGAGCTGAAGAGAAAGGTGATCGAAGAGTCTCATAGTGCAGCATACTCCATTCACCCAGGTTCAACCAAAATGTATCAAGATTTCAGACAGCTATACCTGGTGGAAAGACATGAAGAAGATATTAGTGACTTCATGACACAGTGTTTAGTATGTCTACAAGTCAAGGCTGGGCACCAAAGGCCTATAGGGTTACTTCAATAGATAGAGACCTATAGTGGAAGTGGGAAAGGATAGCTATGGACTTTGTAGTTAGGTTATCTCGGACCACAAAGGGCTTTAATTCTATATGGGTGATCGTGGAGGAATGACTAAGTCAGCACACTTTCTACCAGGAAAGATGACCTTCAGGACTAGGATGCCCAGCTTCACATTGATAAGATTGTTAGACTCCATGGCATGACAGTATCCATTATATTAGATAGAGGGTCACAGTTCACCTCGGTTCTCAAGAGCTCAAGAAGCTCATGGGATGTGTATGGACTTCACCACAGCTTTACATCCATAAACCGATGGCCAGTCAGAAAGACAATTCAAACATTAGAGGACATTCTCAGAGCTTCTGTATTAGATTTTGACAAGAGTTAGTGTGATCATTTGCCACTAATAGAGTTCTCATATAATAATAGTTACCGAGCAAGCATCTAAATGAAACCTTTGAAACTTTGTATTGGAGACACTATAGATCTCCCATTGGTTAGTGTGAGCTTGGGAACTAAGGTCCTAGGCCTAGACTTGGCTCAAGAGACCCTAGAGAAGGTTCAGCTAATTAGAGAATGGTTAATTGCAGCTCAATCCAGATAAAAATCCTATGCTAATCAATGTCGGGACTTGAAGTTTGCAGTGGTTGACCATGTGTTCCTTGGTATCTTATGAAGGGGGTGGTGAGGTTCGGAAGGGGAAGGTTGAATCCATGCTATATCGGCCCATTCAAGATTCTAAAGAGTTAGAGCAGTGACCTATAGGTTGGCATTGCCTCCTAGTCTATCACTATTTACCCAGTTTCATGTCAGCATGCTTAGAAAGCACATGCTCAATTAGTCTCAAGTGCTCACACCGCAAGCGGTCTAAGTTGATGAGAGCTTGTCATACAAGGAAGAATAGCCAACATGGATAGGTAGATCAAGAAGCTTCGCTTGAAGAAAGTGGCCTCAGTGAAGGTCATCTGGAGGAATCACTTTAGCAAGAAAGCCGCTTGGGAAACTGAAGAAGCCATGAAAACCAAGTATTCACATCTTTTCCCTCCTTAAGGTATGTTAGTTTAAGATTTGGGGACAAATCTCTTTTAATGGTGAGTATGCCAAATCTCTTTTAACGGGGGATGTGTATACCTCAAGTCCATGTGTCCTTAAACAAGTCTAGTGTGGCCTTAGGGTCCCCAGACCTGTGTTGTGAAAGGCCCCAGATGCAAAAAATAGTATTGAGTGCAAATCAGACCATTCTAACATCGCTATAGCGGTCAAGATCACTATAACGGTCTAGGACCGCTATAGTGGTCAAGGCCTCCACATGGAGGAGGCGGATTCACTGAGACCTGTAGCAATCCTATGTGTGTGGACAACCCCAACCGCTATAGGTCATAAATTGCTATAAGGTATCCCTCGCAGAAGGAGTGCAAAATGACGTAGTTTTGATAAATGACCCTCCACCCAATTTAAACCCCTTCCATGCATTTTTTGGGCAAAATTATGAAATCCATAAAACCCAAACACCCTTCCACCCTCCTCACTAAATCCTACCTCCTCCAAGCTCCAAGGTAAGGATTTAACTATAATTTATGTTACATTCTCCTCCCTTCACCTTCCTTTATGTATGGTTTTTGTTGTTTTCTCATTGTTGTCAAGTTTGGGTACTCCACCAATGCTCTTAGAGTTAATTTAGAGTTGTCTAGAGATTATTATAGATTAATCATGGGTTTTGTGGTTATTATGGCAAACGTTGGTGTCATCCCTACTCCATGAAGCTCGTTGGTGTTGACATCCATAGTTCCTCCCCTCCAGGTGAGTGGGTTCAATCTTACGACCTATATTTTGGTCATTATGAATATGTTCTTAGCTTATGACATAAATGTATCATTTTAGAGACTATTCCAAGATAAGTACGAGCTTTGATATCTTGTCAATGTCATGAATCTTATGTTTTCAATGAGCATGAAGATTTTGTATAAAACTCATGGTACCATTTATTGCTAAATCATTTACCGTTGTAAATATAAATTTTTAGAGGTGACATGGTTATCCCAATGATTTCAAGAATAGTACATTTAAGAAATGTTGCTTACAAATTCATAGTAGAGCCCAGTTATAAAGTTTTAGAGAAAATACTTAGCTTTTTATAATTTTAAGACTAGACTGTAGCTATAGACAAATAGAGGTGAGTTAATGGCTTGTGAGAGATTGTTAACCTTGATACCAAGTTATCCACCAGAGGACAATCTCATTCTATAACAAAAAATCATAGATAGAACCTAATTAGGTGTCCAATTCGAGACCTTATAAGGTACCCATAGAGATAAGAGAATCCCAGAGATTAATATTGTTATGCCATATGTGTATATGCATAAGTAGAGATTTCTTTTTTCATTAGATTACTAGTTTTTATGATTTATAGAGATTATTGGTTTTGAGATTAGTATATATGTAAATATGAAAATGGTTTTATGGATATTGCATTTTATTAAATGATTATGCATTCTGTTGGTTGTTTCATGTGTGGGTTACGGGGTGAAAATCTACTACTCAGTTTTAAATGAAACTCGTCCTTTTTCCCCCCATAGAGTTAGAGGGCTCAGGTCTTCTCACCTTATTCTCTCCAACAACATTAGTTTGTCCAACTTGGTAAGCTTCATATTGTTGTGAAGTATTTTTGCTTTTTTCTATAAAGTGCTCCAATGTTATGCCGTAAGGTCCCGGGCCTTACATGATTTTTTTTGTTTTTAGGACACCATGATTCAGATTTGTTATGTATTTGGATTTATAGATTTCATGGTTTTGTACAGCAACCCTAAATATATTCTTTATTTATTATGAATATAGATTCAAAGTTAGTTTATGGACTAAATTATATATGTTTATTATATATTTTGAAATTGCATGTGGATTTATATTTGAAAATGGGTTTTATTTAAATTATGCATATAGTATGACTCAGTGACTATGAGGTTTATATGGGGACGAGATTTTCACATGCCACTCACGCTCCCAAATTAGGCTCGTGATAGTATAAGTGCATTTTTGGTATTTGCCTCTACATCCTCCTCCTGGTCCTAAAGCCCATCTTATTCTCTACCTTTTCTACACCTTCTTTAACAATTCCTTCATCTTTCTCTTTCATGTGGCTTACTTCTCCCTCCATTATTGGTGTTATGCCTCCAATCGCTTTTATAGCTCTTCATTAAGGGCATGGGTTGGGATAGGGCCATCCCCTCACCTCAGGCCCGAAGGGTTGGTATTCCCAGTCACCAAGGTAGGGGATAATAAATTGGCATAATGAGTCCACATGCCATAAATGCGACCCTAATCCTTGGAGTAGTCCTATCTTGAATTGTCTACACTTGTTAAGTCCTAGCCTTCTCGGCCTTACAGGTACTCAGATTGCAATTAATTGAAACAAACATTAAACTTACAAAATAATTAAGTACTAAATTAGAAAAATAATTAAAAATTATATTTACATATATGGCCTAAGAGCGAGCATTAACCCACTGTGACTTGTCATGCCTACCACTATTAGAAATGTGTTGAATGGAGACTGATTTTGTGACTAAATTAGCTACCAAACTAAGCCACTAGGAAGGATGAAAGGGTGAAAATCGGTCACTAAATCAGTCACTAAAATAAAATAGTGACTAATTCAGTGACCGATATCTCTAATATTAGGAATCACTTTTTGGACAAAAGATTAGTCATTGAGGATTCATTAGTGATTGATTTTGCGACTAATAATGGTTTTTGAGATGAGAACATGTTCTTAACAACGTTGGTCACTAAATTGGTCACTAATTGAAAATATAATGACTGATTTGGTGGCTAATATTTCTAATATTAGGAATCACTTTTTGCACAAAAGATCGGTCACTAAATTAGTCACTAAGGATTCATTAGAAATTTTGTGACTAATAATGTTTTTTGAGAAGAGAACATGTTCTTAACAATGTCAATCACTAAATTGATCACTAGTTTAAGATATAGTGACCGAATTAGTGATCGTGTGTATAGAGGCACAAACTAATCAGTCACAAAATCGGTTGCTAAATCAAAAAATAGTGACCATTTTAGCTACCAATTTTATTTCATTCTAGCAACCCCATTTGCATGGTAATAGGTCATAAATCGATCACTAACACACGAAGTAGTGACTGATTGTATTTAGAGAGTTGAGAAAATGGTCACTAACTGTCACTAAGTTTCAATTTAGTGACTAATTTTGTAGGCAATATAATTCATACAAGGAGTTCCTTTTCATATGAAATCAGTCACCAATTCGGTCACTAAATTAAAAGCCCCAAAATTAAAAGTCAATATGAAAGAGTGAGACCTAACTCCTTTCTTCCTCCCGCTTCTCTAACTCCACTACCGCATATAATCTATCATCACCACATCCACTAGTATCACCGCTACGGTCCACAATCCACTTATGCTCTACAGAGACCTTGTTCATCGTGATTTACCTCGCTTTGTGTCATATTTGCCATGCCACCGGCCTGCTTCTTCCATGCCACTGCACCTCTGCTTCCTGCTCCTTCATTCTGCCATGGATCTGTTTCACTCTCTTAGTATGTCACTATTTTAGTTTTTATATATTATATTTATTTAATTTATGAATTTTCCATTAATGAGTCAATGAGAAGAGAGGAATGAGGAATGAACCTTATTATCTAGCTGAAGACTCACGAAGCGGCATTGTTTGAATGTGAAGCTTGAAGAGGAGTGTCAAGTGTAGAGTATGAGTTTGGCTTGTTCATAGTTGATGTGTAGGCCTAATTTTGGAATTTAAATAATTTTAATTATTTTTCAACTTGATTGCTGTTTTCACTGAATTCATTGATGGTTTTGTGGAGACATTCTTGGATTTATCTCTTGGTTATACTACCTCCATTTTAATGGTAAAGGAAAATCTTGCACTTAACAAGGTTGGAATCTTTAAAATATGATAAAGTTGAAGTGAATTTTTGTAATTGGTTCACAATGATAACAGTTAAAGGCTTAAATTAATTTACAAATCATTTTGTGTGAAACATCTCATGATTTGTTACTTTTGGTAGGAACCTGTCATAGATTCTTTATTTAATGGTTAAATCCTATCATAGATAGGACTACCTACCTGGTGTTCATATTTCTTGGATAGGGGAAGTGGCTCTTAACAAGAAAATCTAATTGCTTTTAAGCCATCTGCACAAGTTGCTTCACCTTGTAAATCTATATGTGGCGTGACTAGGATATGTGCTAAGGGAAAAAATAGCATTACCTAGCCACTTTTTAGTTGTTATTCTTACTTGTCTTTGTTTCCTTAATTAATTCAAAGGTTCACTCTTGGTGATATGGAGACACTTGAACACTTATGATATGGACACAGGAAGAATAGTAAATGTGAACACCACATTTTGTTTGGCTCCTTTTTGTATATAAGAAAAATTAAAAAAATAACAAAACCAAAAAATAAAAAAAGATCATTAGCATAGTGTTTTTCTTGATTTTATTTTTCAAATTAGCATAATTTTTTTTTTAAATTAGTTAACATCTTTTCTAATCAGTATCAAATCTTTCTTTCAATCAATTTTTTTTTCAATCAGACCATTTTCAAATCAGTTTTAAATTAGCATCAATCAACATCTTTTTAATTAGTATTAGCCATTTATTACTGTATTTTTTTCATCTCTAATTATGCATAAATAGGTATTATTTTCTTTATAAGGGGGCTGATCACAATTACGTATATAACATGGTAGCACCACTATCCCTTTGTCAAATTCTAGCCTCCATCACCAACCCCCAACATCCTGTCACAACCACCACTCTAGTCACCACCTACAGCCTTCTTTATCAACTTCATCTCAAGCACAACCCTCAGACCGTGATCACCACAACTCCATCACTATTCACAGCCACTTTTAACCCATCATAGCTAGCCACCACTACTCTTGAACCTCCTTCTCTCATAACCAAACCAGCACCATTACTTCCTCAACACCACCCGCCACCACCGACCACACCTTCACACCACTGCCAATATCGCACAGCTACCATTATAGTACAATCAGCATAAACAGCCATCATCGCATCACCATTCTAATTCAACCAAAACCCATAACCTATCCAAACCCAAAAAATTCAAGCCGTAAACCACCACCATCATCATAAACAATATAAAAATAAAAGACAAGGAAAGAAGCTGCGAAGCTTCGGTTGGAAACCCGATGCTGCTGCGAAGACCGATGCGAGAAGCCCGAGCATAGTCGTCCTCTGTCGTCGGCGAGCCATCCTCTACCATGACAACAGCATAGCAATGCTATGGGAAGCCTTTACCGGCACGTGGAGACCGTGCCTTTGCACCTCTGAGCAGACCAGCCTCACGCTGCTGCTCGCGCCTTCATCCGCATAGCTCAGCCAACCCCCACAGCTTACACCGTGGCTGAGCTCGCTGGAGAACGCTGTCACCACCGCAGCCCTTCTCTTCGCCATTCCGAAGATAGCTGCCTCGCCGAGATGCCACTATGACGGTCCTCCCTTTGCCGCTCCAGAGCATCGCCGCCTCCCTTAGTCAGTTCCTGTTTTGTTTCACTTTTGGGAATTAAGTTTAGGGGTTTTGGGTTTTTTTCTTTTCAGAGGAATTTGGTTTTTTTTAGTTTAGGTTGGTTCCATTTATTTTTTTACTTTTTTGGGGTCAGATTTCTTGGTGTTTGGGCTATCTAGTCTAGTGATTTTGGGCCTTCGTCTTTGGGGCAAGTCTTTAATATTCGGTCTTTAATTTTGATCGGGTCTTGTTTCTTTAGTTGGGCTAACTTTTTTCCCTTAAGCCTTATGATTCAAATGGCCTTTTTCTAAAAATAAAATACAAAATTTTTTTTATCCGCAATAATCAATAGTTGTGATTGAGGTACTCCCTTCATCACTTTTGAATTGTAAAGGATTTACTGAGTTGTGCCCTTAAATCCTATACATGAACGGATATTGCTCTTTTAAATCCTTCTTCAAAAATCCTTTTTCACGAATACAATCAACCAACACATTTCTTTTTTTTTAATTAAAATTTATCAACATAGAATCATTTTCTACAAGAATGACATGGTTTGAATTCCTCATTGCAAGAGGATACGTTGGTAGCCAACAACTATCAAGTCAAAATATTTTTTCATAAAATATGTTCTTTAATTTTTGTTTTAATTTTGGCCTTTTTTCTTTGTAAATATACAATTGTTATAAATTTTGAGGAAAATAAATATTTTAAAGTTATAAATAGATTTGCATAATGAGCTTTAGGGTAATGCATTTATATGGATGTATTAGGGTGAGTGATTAAGTTTCCACCTTTTCTAATCATAATTATTTCTAACCTTAAGTCTCTTTTAAAAACACCAGTTTGCAACTCAAAAGGTTTTTCAATTTCAGCCTTAATTAAAATTGGTGGCGACTCCCTTTTTTTAAAAAAATTAGTTGTCATTTTCGTTGTAGCACTAGGAGGATGTTATGATATAAACAAAGGATGTTTCTAACATCTTGAATGCATATTTCAAGTTAGAAATATTTCTAATGCAGCAAATATGCATTTGGCCTCTTTTTCTTGCCATTTCCAAGTTCTAATTTATTAGCTTCTTTCATTTGCAATCATCAAAGTCTTACTTTTGCTTCAATTTTTTAATTATTTTTATTTAGGATCCTTTAGCTATGGTTATAGATCACTTGGGATATGTAGTCTCTACTATTTGAACCCATGAAGTTGTTTTGGGTAGAATTGTTAGCATTTATGTGTTTTTTATACTTCTATGAGAACTAATGAGCGATTGTCCCCCAATTAGGACTAAATTACATTGTATGTTATTGGGAATTCTTCTTATGGACCACTTCTTTTCTTATTTTTTTCATTGTATGTTACTCATCATTAGCCTCATGGTAGAGACTAGAGATATGAGTTCAACTTGGCGAGTTGACATAATTGTATTATGTTTTACTTATCCTAAAATATTTATTTCACTTAAGGGGTTGAAATTTCTTTCAGCATCTCCTTCGACTTGTTTTGCAAACCCCAAATCTAAGTTGAGTAGTCCTCCATCACTTACAGGATCTTCAATCTCATTAGTTTCAGTTATTCAAGTGTGTCAAACATTTTTATTTATTTATTTGTGTGTGTGTAGTATTTACCTCATTCTTTATGTCTCTAGTTGTCTTTTGACATGTCCTTGTTCTATTACCTTTAAAATACTTTGTTCTTTTTTACTATAATCTATTCCAAGTTATCAAGCTCCCTCTTATAATATTATTATGTGCTGCTATAATACATACATAGATTCTTGGCATCAAATGAAAGTGTTTTTTTTTCAATTCTTTTTAGGATGAAATATTACAATTTGTTTTGGTGTAGGTGGAAGAGCAAGGAGGAAGTTGTGTATAGTTGGGAGTTAGTAAAGGTTATCTTTCTTCATTTTGTTCATTTCAAGGTTTCTATTCTTCATTTGACTGGCAACTTCATCGTGTTAGTGTTAGGATTAGCCTTTTTGAGTTTTAGTTTTAGATAGACTTAGCCTTTTAGGTTAATTTTTGTTGCCACAATATTGTGCCATTGTCTATTGGTGACTCAATGATAATGATCTTCTGAATCTACTCTATCTAATCTATAAACCTTGCTACAATGTTTTCAAAATAGTTTTGATATATTGCTTGATGCTTAATTTTCTTTTATTGATGAGTAAATTTAATATGTTCCATAAATGATGATATACTTTAAGATTTGTTTCTTGTGGATACTGCATTAGTGTTGTGCCCTTCAATTTTTGTTTGAATACATGAGTGGGGGTTCAATGATAAAATTCTGCCTAATAAGTGCTACTTTGATCCGTTCTATGGTGAAGTATAAAGATTCACCATAAAATGACAATAACTATTGAAAGTTGTTTCCTAGTTTACTTTATTCTATTTTGAATTGATACTATTTATTTTGAATAATATTTAATTAGAATTCAATCACCTTGGAGACTTAGCTGAAAGCGAGAAAGGTGATGATTAGGAGGACAAGTTATAATTACTTGTTTGTATTTTGGATTAACATGATTATTTTGTATGTTATTTAGTATTAATATTTGACATTAGTTAGTTGAAATTTAGTAGATTTCATGTATAATTTTATTGTTGTTGATATGGATATGTACATTAGGTTTGTGAAAATGGGAATCCTGGAAAAAAAAAAAAGAAAGGCTAGATTGTTTTCTATAACAACCATTAATGAATGATTTAGTGATCGATTAAAAACTAGCGATCAAATTTAATTTCAGTTATAAAAGATTTAGATACTGATTTTGTGACCGATTTATCAGTCACTAAATGGAAATGAATATTCAACGCTAATATATAAATTGTGATCATTTAGCGGTCATAAATTAGTGACTACATAATCAGTGCTAAAATTAGCCTAAACTATAACACTTTAAAAATTATTTAAAAATTAATTTGAATTTTATTTGTCATAATTTAAAAAATCTAACGGTTTTAGCAACAATGAGGATGACCCAAGAGACGTATTTAAAAAAAAAAAACCCGGTAATAGTACTGGGCCTCATAGGCCGTGAAAAAACTATAGAATTGGACTTGGAGTGCCTGAAATTGAGAAAAGAGAGGGTTGAGGTTAGAAATAGTTAGGAATAAGGATTTTGTACTTGGAATTAATTTTCAGGCGATGTTTGATTACCTGGGTATGTTTCACCCGTTCGGTAAAATTTCATGTGCAATTTCTAACATGAAAGATTTAATCTTTACAATAGGATAATGTTTATCCTTTATATCCAAGTGTAAGGCTAAGATTTAATCTTGTAAAGCAAGATTAAATCCTAGCCATCTATATCTTTTTATTATTAGAAAGAAACTATATTTTAATCACATGAATCCTAAATTTATAATAAGATATACTTAAGCCACTAAATCTCATTAATTCCCATTCTTCATTTTTTACTGCATTTTAGACTAGCCACCCTCCATTGTTTCTTCTTCAAGAACATCAAAACAAGATTCAAATCTCAAATATCCTAGCCTAGACTTGTTAAATCCTCAAACTTCCTTTATTAAACTTCTTCCTCTCATCAATATCTACCAAACCAACCAATTGAAATTTCAATTCTTCACCTTGATACCTCATACCTCACTGATTAGGGAAGGGTTTGGTGTTAGTTTGGAGGCCTTGAAGTGAAGAAAATTACTCTTGGATCATCCTTTGAAGCCAAGATACCTAAAGCCATCAAAGTAGGGTTTTCTTTGGCCTTTTCTTTCCAAATTTATTTTGAACATTTCTGATTGTTATTGGTCCGAAATTTTTATTGTATTGGTTTATAATATATGGATATTGATGTGTTAATTTTGGAGGTGTGTTTGGATGATGTTAGAAATCATTTTTGTCAAAAGGAATTTTGGTCCATGCTGCTAGATTTTTGGATTTCTCCTGGTAGGGATTGTTCACAAATTTTCTAGTGTAATTGTAGGTGTTTTTATGAGCTTTAAAAATTATATGTTGAAGCTAACATCCTAGGCTAGATCCACGAATTTTCTTGAGTTCTGATTTGGACTCCTAATGCTTTAAAAAATAAAAAATTGAGATAGTAACTATTCTACTTGGATTGTTGAACTAAGCTGTAAATTTGTCTAATTTTATTACCATAGCAAATGATTGAATTTTCCTTTGAAATTTTTACAAACTGTTGACAATATCTTGAAGTGTAACTATGATTTTTCTTTTGAATTGATTCAATCACTTGCTAGGGTTAAAAATTATGAATTTTGGGTTCTAGCTGAGATTGAGTGGTTTATAACCACCAAATTTGTTTAATTTTGTTAACATAGTTGGAGAAGGATTTTTGTTCTGAAATTTTTATGGAATCTTGTGGATATATTGAGGTGTCATGGAGAATTTTTATAGCCTCTAAATTGATTATTTGGTATGCAAATTAATTTGTGCTACAAAGGTGTGAAATCTGCCCATGTGCTGTATTTGTGCTAATGAATTATATTGGTGACATAATGACATTTGGTTCAAGCACATTGTATATGAATGCATGCTAGTGACTTTAAAGATTGGTTTATGAGACATGATTGAAATAACATTGTGAATACATGCCTACATGTGGCTTATACATGCATTTGGAAAAAAAAAAGTATATGATGCAATTATATGAGAAAGAGAATGTGTGAACTTCAATCGTGTATGTTTTGACACATGGACAAAACAGAAACAAGACTTATGTTGAATGAGGGGAAGGTAAAAGAGGAACTTCCTTAGAGATATTATAGGGGAAGGCAAAAGAGGAATTTTCCCAAAGATATTTTGAGTCAGGAGACGTATTGGCTAGGAAAGATCTGTCGAATTAGAAGAGAAAAAAATGAAGTCCAATAATCAAGTATATGAATGAGCTTAGTCCTAATAAGCAGTTATTTCCTTTATGTGGTGTGATCCACTATAAACACCATGTGGTATAAACTAAGAGTATAAACTAAGTCTTTCCTATGTCAATGAAAAGAGAAAAATACACTGATTTGATTTCTATGACCATAAGTGAAACCAGGTCACTTTGAGATAATTTCACTGCATTTAGTATATGTATAATCATATCATATGTAATCTCTTGATTAGAATTACTTACTAGCTTCATGATATATGTGTCCTAGGTGATTGATTGTTAAAAGCTACCCACTTCGAATGGATGATTGTAGAACTTTAAAATAAAGCTTTAATATGTATTGCATGATTACATTTTCTTGATAAAAATGTGGCTGGGTGATGATGACATTATGATTATATAACTTGGAGTTGCCCTATTGAGAATTGTATAATTCTCACCCTTATGTGTTTTTGTGTTTCCATGTCGCCTCCAGGTTGATCCAGAAAACAATGGGGCTGCTATATGAAGAGCTCGAGATTGTAGCAATTTAGTAGTTGATGTTTTTATTTTGCTACTAAGTCAGTTATATGTATGTAAACGTAATAGGAGACATATATGTATTAAAGCTCATAGAAAAGCTTCATTTTGTACTTAACTATGTATTCAATAAATCTTGTGTTTCTTTGTTATATATTTTAATAGAATTACGCTTAGTTATTACACATGTTAATCGAGCTTGCTATAGATATTTAAGAAATGTCCGTTGATTAATAAGTAACAACTCTTGAGTACGATGTTATGACTTAAGGATGGGTTGTACTTGGATGTTACATAAGCCACCATCTTCCAATTGGTCGCGTAGGAGAAGTTCGGTCACAAAATTAGTTACAAATTATTAGAGACTGAAAATTGGTCACTAAAAATTTAGTAACCTTGAATCTAGTGACGACAATTGGTCGCAAAATCGGTCACTAATTGATTTTGCGACCGATTTATCACATTTAGCAACCGAAATTTCGTCATATCACCTGATTTTCTTGTAGTGTACGGTGTGTCTACTTGAAAACCTCGTCCTATGTAGGTGTCTTTTTAGCACCTTTGTCTACAAGTCCACATAATTGGCAAAAGATTTGTCATGACATCCGAAGGGGTGATGCAACGAGGAAAAAAATATTTAAAAAATTAAATTCAATTGAGTTGCCACCAATTTTATTTAAGGAAAATTTGAAAAACCTTTAATTTTGGAAAAATTGATCTCTTTAAATAAATGTTTTTGAGAGTTTAGTTATGATTCGAAGTCTTTTTAATCTCATTGTACCCATAATACATCAATTTCAAACAGTTACCCAAAGTTTGTTGTGTAAACCAAATAATAACTTTAACAACTTTACCCCACCAAAAAAAAAAAGAAATAAAGCCTAAAAGATATTTAGAAAGAAGAAAAAAATTTAAGAAAATTTAATTTTGGCTTGATAGAAAAATATCTACTCCTACATATCCTCCAATATAATAAGAAATTTAAAGTCATATAATTCTTCTAAAAATAATTATGTTTAGTTAATTTTACTTATAAAAAAGATTTTTTTTAAAAAAGAAAATCCACTTTTACACGGATGACATAAGTGAAACAATAAATGCTTACAATTCTTAGAACCCTTAAGGATAGTCAAATCATACATTAATGTCATAAGTTTGTTGCTGGGATTAAAAAATGACGATACAAATTTCTTTATTATTCACACAAAGGGAAATTTTGAAAATTGGGCACACAAATTAAAGTACCCATGACATTCCTTTTTTCAAGCCCAATGCTATTATTATTTTGACTATTAAAAAACACATATTGCAACCAAAAACTAAAAAACGTAACAAAACTAAAAATCAAGAACACACACTGAAAAAGGACTAAACCAGAAGAAATCTAAACAAATTTTCAGAAGGGAAAATAAGGAAGCCCAATACAAAGAGGTTGTCCAGCCAAAAAAGAGAAAAAAACAAAATAACAAAAGTCACAAAAAAAGGAATAAAAAAAAAACTTAAACTTAGGAGTTAAAACACTACAACGTAAACTAAGGATGCACTTAGATAGGATTCTAAAACCCCAAAATCAAATTTTCACCCAAAAAAAAATATTTTTAATATATTTAAATAATTTTTTAAAAATAATCAAAATTTAAAAAAAATTAGTTTTTAATTTTTTTTTAGGAGCTAAAAATAGTAACTTTTGAAAAAAAATTGACTTTAAGTTTTTCAGTTATATAAAAAATTTAAATTCTATAATTTTTTTTTTTGGTTAAAATCTAAACCAAACGCACCCTAAGTTATATGCCTATATAGAAGTATTGTGAGGCGGGGTCATGGATTGTAAACGAGTGATGAAGGCTACAGGCTGAGGGGTAGTGGCTGGGCATGAACTGGGCAGGTGGTGCAAAGGTTTTTTTAATTTTTTTTTAAATGACAATAACGGAAAATGAATAGAAAAAAAAAGGACAACTAAGTTACCTCATAAAAATGAAAGCATAACTGCAGAGAGAATTACCTCGTGAATCAGAGAAAAATTATTATGAATCGTTCTCCCGTTTCCCAGTTCCCAGTGCGTGTCTATTTGTGATTCTGTCTTACAAAAAAAATTATACCTATTTATATACATTTCTAACCCTAAATATAATTATTGAAGAAAAATATTAATATAATGCTAATTGAAAAAAAAAAACTTGATTTGATTGGGATCAATGAAGATGCTGATTGACATTAAGTAAAACACAAAATCAATATAAAAGCAAGCTTATATCAATTGACAAAAAAGATCCGATTTATTATTTTCCTTTTTTTTTACCCATTCTAAAACTAAGTGCTGACAAGATTTAAAACAAATTAAAATAGTTAATAAGCAGTTTGAAAAAAACAAGCAAATATGACATAAAACACATTAAAAGAACACGTCAGTAACCAAATTGGCCTTAGTGCTGACTAATGTTATGGAGCTCCTTCCCTGACTTGTCTTCAAATGCTGGGGAATGCCAGTACATCTGCAACAAGCAGTAAGGTGTGCAATTGCTATCTAGTTAGTGAGTGTGTCCTGCTCACGAATCTCGCGATGCATTTCCTGTAGCCGCTTCCTAGTCCAGTGCTTCCAAGCCTTGCACATATGGAAGTCCTCATGGGGTGAATGACAAAAAGTTTATTTGGAAGTGCTTTTATTTTTAAATTTTTTAAAATTATTTTAGAAATAAGTTTAAATTTATTTTTTAAAAATAAAAAAATAAAAATCTGTTTGGCAATTTAATTTGAAAAATAGTTTTATAATGGTGAAAAATAGAAAACCTGTTGGATAATTTTTTTAAAAAATAACTTTTAAAATCAATAAAATAAAAAATAGTTTAGCAAATTACATTACTACAAGTGGTAAATTTTAACATAATATTATGTTTTATAGATAATATTTTCATACATACTTAATAAATAAAGTCTTAATATAACTTCTCATTTTAAAAATAGTCTTAATACAACTTGGTGTCAATTTATATTTATAAATCGATTTATAAATATGCATGATTTTCTTGTAGTCATATCCAATTTACAATTTGATCACGATACCTTGCCATTTCCCTTGGCTTCAATTTAATCCTTGTGTTGTCGCTATTGGAATTTACATCTAAATTTACTTAGATCCATGAATAAATATCAAAACCCCACTTAATTATAGAAACAAAGATCAACACGAATTAGCAACCACAACAGTGAGAAATGTTCAAGAGACAAGCAGAGAAAGAGAAAGAGAGAGAGAGGGACTCATTGCTCATAGAGGAGGTTGATCTGGTCACGTGCAAGGCGGAGCAGAGGTTGTGTGCGCCAACGAATCTAGTCTCTTGTGCCGATGCATGGTCTCTTGTGCGGAGACGGTTGCATGCGCCGCGGGTCACATCTCGACCAAGGGTGGAGGAGCTCTCCGCTCTGTTGCACTATTCCTTCCTTATTTCTCTTCTCTCTGCGCTCTTTGCTCTCTTGCTCTCTCTCTCCTAAAATGAAAACACAGGATGCGTGGTTTGTATAGTGACAATACAATAAAACACAAATATTACTAAGTTGCCACCATATTTTCCTTCAGTTTAAAAGAGAAATTAAAGAAAACATTTTTAACCGTTTTGCATTTTCTATTTTTAAAATCATCGTTATGGTTTTTGATTTTTAAAACACGTGTTGAGAATTGAGAAATCATAACAACTTTTTTTGTTTTTTCACTTTTAAAAATTTAAAATAATTTTTAAAAATATGTGCCAAACAGGCCCTTTGTTCTACACAAATAAAGAGTTATTATTATGTGTAGTCTCTATGAAATTTGACATAATATAAAAGATTATTTAATTACAAAAGGGTTGTTATAGTCGAATTTTAAAAAGAAAAAAAGTAAAAAAAATCATAGACGAGTTTATGATCAACTTTTCAAAAGGAAAAATAAAAAGACAAATTACATATACACTAAACCCTAAATTAATTTAATAAATTTTGTCACTAATTCCGTTTGTAACTGTTTGGAATCAAATGGCGCGAGTGGCACCAACTATTACAGATGGAATTATCGATGATTTATAATAATCCGGGTTTATTTTGGATTTAACCCCATTTTTTCAATCCTTTCCGTATTATAGGTGGAAAAAAATCAGTAGTAAGATCAATCAATAATCTGCATGTTTCTAGTAGTGCTCAATTTTTTTGAATCAAATTTTTTTCACGTAACTTAAAGTCTTACTTGATTACATTTACGCCCCTATTTATTCTATGTTGTTAACATTATTTTACACTTTTTGGCCATGCACATGCTTGGTAGTTCATGAGTCCTCTAGAGAATTAGTCATAATCTCATAGGAATGCCAACTCCACACTCATATGGGTGATTTTATCACTACATAGGCATTTTATACACTACTCGTAGGGATTATGAAATTCATTAAATTCATTTAATTTCTCATCTAATTAAATATAGTGTAGCACGATGACTTATATTACTTACACCATATAAAGTGACACATATTTTGATAGTGAGAATTAGCATGTAACTTCTTATTATATATCCATATGAACATTATTCGTGGATCTCCATTCATGCAAGTTGGATTCCTTTCATTGTTAATTTCATATTGGCTTAAATATCATCCCCTTATGTGACATTCAAAAACTTCTTTTCAAAAAGATTACTTAGGGGATTTGCAAGATTCACACTCGACTTCATATAATCAAATGGATATAATTGAATCTTTCAATGGTTGCTTTATCACCTCATATATCTCAACCTAATGTTTCTACTTTTACAAGTATATATCTTATTAACCACAACTACTATTGCCATTTTATTATCACAGTGGCCAAACAAAGAAGGCATTAACTTTATTCCCAATTGAAAAAAAAAAAAATTCAACGACTTAGCCTCATTATGGGCTTGTTCCAATGCAATTTATTATTTGGGCTTATCTCCAAATAACAAGACCATTTGTGGATTTAATCTCATTTGAATATGAAATCGAGTTAGCATCCTTGTCTCATTTTAATTCAACATTATGGCATCCACTATACTCAATATCATAATGTATGGTACCCATCAAATATTTCATTCATCTAGTCATTATGCTGCCTAATGATCATTGTTTGATCTGATGCGTATCTATATATATTCAATCTACACATAACATATGATACATCGGGTCAATCAAAATTCATCAAGCGCACCATAACCTAGTTAACCTCTTGATTCTAAGCTTGAGTAATAGGGTCACCACTATTCTTCTTTAAACTGTCATGGTCATAAGGAGTACCACACGTTTAACATCAAAATGTCCAAACTTTTTAAGAGTTTAATTTCTTTAACATATTGTTATTAATAACTTTCTTGTGACTTAAACACCCAGCTGAATCACACTAGCTTCCCCATGTCAACATATAAGGGCATAAAACTTGTTTTAACCGAACATTTATATTAGTCATTTAGTATAGTATCAATGGAATATATTAGAACTGGCTTTTGACATTTAACTTATTTTCTCAGCTAGCAAATGGTAAATGATATATTTCGGTTCAAGAGTTAAACTACTTATTAGGGAGTGGGTTGAACAAGCAAAACATATTAGGCAGTGGGTTGAACAAGCAATAAGACAAAGGAAATAGCAATGATGAAAGTCTTTGGTGCATCAAAAGGAATACGAGCCTCGAGGGCACCATAAATTAGTATAACAATTAGCACCAATCAACATGAAGCTCTTGAAGCTATAGTTACTTTTTGATTGCGACAATGTTGGGGGAGGGGAGTAAAGCATAGTAAAATGAAGTTTTTTCTTGAAGCTATAGTTATGTAATTGTCGTAAGGCAATGAGCCATCCATTAGGTGAGGAATAGACAAGAACCGAGGAATCAACCAAAATAAGAGATAAAACAACCAGTTACTTGTCCGGTGCTTTATTTAACTATATTGTGAAACAATAGTTTGAATTTTGGTTCAATACTGCTATGAACGAAATGTACTATAAATTAAGAAACGCATATGGTTGCAATAAATTATGAACATGAGGGCAACAAACTAAAGAAATGAAGGTGGAATTTTTTAATTCAACCAAGTAGTTTCATAAAGGAACAACCCCAAATATATATCATTGCAATGTTACATTTCTAAGAGCCAAAGGCTTCTTAAATAGTAAATAAGTACAATAAAATCATGAAATCATTTCTGAGTTTTCTTACGGAGTTCCTTCACCCATTTGAAGCTAATCATAGCCTTCCCGAATTTGGCAACACTATTAGACCCATCCTTGCCCTTCTTCTTGTCTTTCTCCGACGATGACGAGGAGTCAGGGTCAGGACGGGTGTCCCATTGATCAGCCCAGGACATGCCAGAATCCATATTTCCGTTTGGTGTTAGTTTGGATCAAAGAAAACTTTAGATGAGCAACTCTAAGAAATATATATTACATACCTTTCATTTACTTATTATAACCTTTGTAGGATGTGGATCCTTTCCTTTCATCATAATCAATGAATATTTTTGGTAGGAAGTTAGTTAAGCTAGATGGTCTCATTTGGGTCACACTATATCTAAATTAAACGTGATGACACTTTAAATAGCTTTTGACACCTTAATTTTGGTGGCTATGTCATTGTGGTTGGAGAATTTATTGCATTTCTTTATAATAAGTAACACAATAAGGTAATTTTCATGTAGTATTGAACTTTTTGGTTCGTTTGTTTTGAGTCCATTGACTAATAATATAATCTTGACCAAGTCCTCTTGCAGCATTGGTTCAACAAATAAGGTGAGTTTCTTCTTCCTTCCTCCTCTTATTTTCTTATATATCTCTCGGTTCACAATGGCATTGTAAGAGGTTGTCCTCTCCTCTCCGACTTAAACACAACAAAAATTTTATGCCTAAACTAGATCTATTCTCTATATTATGTATGGGGTTATTTAAAAATTTATTTATTTATTATGAATTATTTAATGATTATTTTTTAAAATGCTAAGATTTTATAAATTTTTAAGTAAATACATTAATATATGACAAAATTTATTATTCAATATTTTTCATGCATTTGGTAATATAGTAGTTGCAAATATAAATTCAATATTATTTAAGTGAAATAATTATTTTTAAAAGGTATTAGCTTATCATAATACTGAGATTAGACATTGATATTAAAAATTGGAAAGGAACATAATACAGGTTATATGAAAAATTATTGCTACTTTTTTACATTCACTGACTTTACAAAATAATAATAATTTTCTCAATAAAACCAAATTCGTATAATAAATTTACTTAATATTAATTCAATAAAATAAAAAAAATAAGACACATTTTAAAAATTTCTACCATCATTTAGCAAAGCACAAAAATCACAAAAAAAAAAATTTAAAAGTACTCAAAAAGAATAGAGGATAAAAAATTTGAACATATTAAAAAAAGAGTAAGAAATCTTTTTATGATAAAAGAGTAAAACAAAATAATTTTCCTTAAAATAATGGGTAGAAAATTTAATTTCCTATCAAAAATTTCTCTTGAAAAATAGGAGGGAAACTTTTCTCCTAAAAAGTAGATGGAAAATTTCTCACCCAAAGTTTTTCCTTACTTTTTTCCTCTTCTGTCTTCTCTGCCCCACAATCTTTTTTTTTCTCTCTTGATGTCTTGGGTGTCCCTTATTTTTTGGGTTCAAATATCTTTATTCTAATCTCAATATAGTGCAGATGTTTTTGTAGAGCAGGGAGACACTCTTAAAGATAAAATAGTCTCTTTATTACTCTTTAAAATATTGTACACCCCATGATTGTACTCTCAACACTCTAACACTTGTGCACTACTCACTTAATGCACTTAACACTTTCACTCACGAGGCACACTTGCTGCACTTGCTTTCACTCAATGCTCTACTTCATTGCACTATCTCACTAGCACTACTTCCATTGTACATAGTATAAATGTCCACAATGCCTACTTATAGGCTCCCATTGTTGGTTACAATCACCAACCATCAATTAGCCAGAGCTTTCTAGCATTTTACATTTCTAGACTTTCTCTTTTGGCTTTTTATTATATACAAGTTACAAAATAATTCTAACAACGTCTAATCCCAGTTCTTTTAGTTCTAGTAGTTTCCAACTTAGTGCTAACTATCATTTCTCCCTAGCACTATATCTTCTTCATGTTGAATTTCCTCTTGTAGCCTTTAATTCACTCCTATTTTCCAAGGGATCTTTGTGTGTCTGTCCACCTTATTTGGAATCACCCATCTTTTCTTCTGTCATTCTATCAATCTCTTTAGAATCAGGTAGAACTACCTGTGTGACAACCATCAAGAGGAGGCATCATCAAACACCACATTTCTTGATGTGTAACATTTGTCGGTTGTGGGATCACAACATCTCCATCCTTTTCTCTAATTGTCGTATCCACAAAGATGCAATAAATAACCTTTTTATCCATTTTGCTCCTTAAGTTATCTACAAATTAGAAAGACATAGCACATGTAGTCAAATACCTAGAAATGACTCACCGTGGGTTTAAGCCTCCATAGCTTCTCGAATAGTGCTTGTGGAAGACGATTTTTCACATGTGCTGACTTTCATGCACTTGGCTCAGAATGCTTGGCATAGTTTTGGCATGCAACATGCTCTGACGGATCTTTGTCAAATGGCGAATCTTTCTTTCTGCCACACCATTTTGTTGAGGAGTGTTGGGACACGTTATTTGTCTTTGTATCTTACACTGTTTCAAGAATTCATAGATTTTTTTGAAGTATACTTCCCCCATTGTCTGTGCGAAGACATTGAATCTTGTTTCCAACTTCACTTTCAACTTTATCTTTAACTCTTTGAAGTTTGTTAGTGTCTTAGATTTTTCCTTCATAAAATATACCCATGCATACCTTGAGTAGTCATCGATGAAGGTCACCATGTAACGATATCCACAGATTGAAAGTTATTTAACTGGTCCAAGCACATCTGAGTGAACTAGCTCCACCCTCTTTGGCTTGAAACTTTGAACTTTCGTATGGAAGTTGATGAACTATACTGACATATGGTGCATATGACTTCTCGCACTTCCAATTAAGGGAAGCGCCCTTGAGCATCGTCTTCTTCATCATCACCTTTAGCTTGTGATAGCTAATGTGCCCAAGGCATGAATGCCACAAATCCACTGTTTCATTCTTTTGAGTCTTATCTACATAAGCGGATTTACAGACATTACGTAGATTGACTCTAAATGCCACCCTTTCAACATGTGTCCCAATAATTTTTATCTTGTGTGATGTTTCAGGTCCACGTCCTTAGATAAACCTAATATAGCCCTAAGGTACCTCTGAACTCGCAAGGATGGCGAAATAACCCTTGGAATTTAGAAACAACAACCCTCTATGTAGACAGACTCATTGTGGCGAGCCTCCTCTCGCCAAAGAACTCGCCATGGCGAAGTACCCTCCTCGCCATGGCTAGCACATTGATCAGCCCATGAAAAGGGCATGCTCAGACATTCTTGCCCAGTTGAGCCTCCCCCTTGTCACAATGAGACCCTTAATACTAGAAACCCTAAAAACAATGTAGTTGCATTAAAAACACCCCCTTTCCTTATATAAACATTTTCCCACTTGGTTTTAACCCCCCTCCCCCAAAACTAAGCCTAAGCACCACCACCACCACTCTTAGCTAGGCTTTCTCTTCTCCTTTATCCACCTACTCATTTGTAAGTGATTTTAACATGTTTTGTCAAGATTATTCATGCTCCTTCATGTTTATGTCATTTAGGGTATCTAGGTTTATGGTTTTTCTCAAGCTTGTTCTTCCTCCTTGTCCATAAATCTACTCTAGTATGATTTTTGTTATCTTGATGAGTCTTTTTTTGGTTTTATGGAGACGTTGGTACTATCTCGCTCCCTAAAGCTTTATTGGTGCTAACACCTCATATTCCATCTCTCAAAGTGAGTAGGTTCAAGCCTTTGACCTTTATTTTTTTTTTTATCATTAGTGATATTTTCTTTGCATAGAAATATTGGAATATGATTTTAGAAATTATTTCATCACTAGAGTATGAATTTATGCGAGCTTACAATGAATTTAGAAATTTATGCTTTCAATGTATCATGAAAATTTGTTAGAAAAGCTCATAGGACCATAGTTGTTGCACAAGTGATTTTTGTAAATAAATTATGAGTATGAGTATGAATTATTGGTTGCTATGTTTACCTCAATGTTGTTGGAATTATGTATTCATGAGTTTTTGCCAAAAACAAGGATAAGAATTAGAGATCCAATTATGAAATTTAGAGAACTTTTATTACTTTAGATGATTTTAATTTATAAGGTAGTTATAGAGAAACAGATAGTGAGTTAACGGTTGTATGATCGTTAGCCTTGGTACTAAGTTGTCCGCAGCAATCTCACCCCTATTAGAGTGTTCAAAGAACGAAACTTAGTTAGGTATCTAAATACGGACCTTGTTAGATGCCCTCTAGAGTTTAGACTATATCTATGTACAATATTATTACTATGATTATATATATATATATATATATATATATATATATATATATATATATATATATATATATATATATATTCAAAGATTTCTGTTTCTTTATTACTTTACTAGTTTACATGCTTTACACGAATTATTTGATTTGAACTATTATGTAATTAAATATGAATTGTTTTACAATTGCTACATTTATTATTATTTATATATCCCATTGGTTGTCTCATATGGGGTTACAAGTGAGAGTCTACTCACTTTTTAAATGAAACTCACCCCTCTCATTCCCCCCTTATAGACACTCCGCTTCAGATCCTTCTAGCCTCATCTTCAGGAGCTATAGTGTTCTAGTTTAGATGAGCTTCACTTTGCGATGAAGTGTTTCTAAGTTATGTCATAGAGTGCTCTAGTGATTTTGTGGGTAGGGTCCTAGACCATGCTCATACATTTTTTTGTTACCATGATTTTGCTTGGACATGTAATAAAACTTACATGTTTTTTTATGGTTTTGTATAGAGTAATTCAGTTATATTTTATTACATGATTATGAATACTAGACTTGGTTTCTGAAATGGAATTATATATGTTGATCATGTTTTGAATTTACAAACTTGCATATGTTTGGATAGGAAAATTATATTTAAATATGCATGTAGCATGACTCAACAACCATGAGGTTTATGTGGAAATAGGATTTCCCACATATCAGTCATGTTCCTAAATTGGTCATGACATCTTGTCATAAATCTTAACATCTTTTGGGCCAAACACCATGTACCTCTTTCTGAGTTTGTTATTTGTGATATTGAATGTAAATTTTTCCTCATTTTCAGGTACACAATAGACATTTTGTAAGTGTACCTGATTGTCATTGCTACGAGGTGAGATCACTACTCTTCCAACATGAGTGACTGAAACTCCAATTGTCTGCCGTCACCACTACTCAATTACCTTTGTACTCCTTTGTGTTCTTCAGGTTCTCCTTGTCTCCTGTCATATGATTAAAGCAATCTAAATCAATAATCCAATCCTTGTTGGAGTCAACAGCTAACTGATGAGTTACTACGAGTGCCGCTTCCGCCTTTGGTGACTCCACAAGCTCTTTGTCAATCTTGTCAAAATTTAATTATTCTTCCTTGCAAATGTCTTCTTCTACTACCAATGAAGCGAAAGCGTCCCATTCCTCTTCGCTATCATATTCTTTTTCTGTTGGATGACTTGAGGTTGCAACATTGCTCCACCGACTTCTTCTTGTACCAAAAATCTCATACAAAATGTCCTTTCTTACCACAGTTGAAGCAGGTATTATTTTGTTTCTTTGCCTTTTCAAGTCGAGAATCTTCTCTTTGCTGCTTCCCTCTCATTATTGTTATGTAGACCTTTACTAAAATGTGGCTTCCCTTTTCTCTTTGCTTCTACCAATCAAGAGTGCTTCTTCTTCACTCTTCACCAATACTCCAGCCATTTTTTTGGTCAACGCTTCTTGGTCAGTCAACAAATTTTTTAATTGTAAAAGGGAAGGTTAGGTAGGCCAACCTTGAATGACAGTAATAAAACCTCTATATTAGGGTCTCAAGCCATGAATAATAATCTTTTTCATACATTGGTCAATATTTTACTATTGGAATCTAACTTTGAAATTTCTGGATAGAGAGATTTTACCTTGGTACAATATTGATTGATTGTCAAGTCATCTTGAGTTGTTGACAAGAGCTCATTCTCTAATAATTGTAGCCTTGTGTCATTCTTCTTTGAAAACAACGTTGCAAATATGTTCCACGCTTCCTTCTGCATTGATGCTTTCTATATGTGCTCCAGCATTTCGTCTTCCACCATTGTCTTGATCGCAAACATCGCCCTCTCTGCCTTAATTTTCCATTTCCTCAATGCTTCAGCTGTAGGAGGCAGTGGTCTCACTACTTCCAACTACTTCCCATAGCACTTGGCCTTGAAGATATGACTCTATCCATGCTTGTTCCATCATCCATACACTTTATCCTGAAATGCTCAACTGCCATTTCAGAAGCTAAGCCACAGAAAAATATTCAGACGATGAAAGCGATCCACAAACGTGGAAAATGCATAATAATGCAATGAATGATAACCGCGTTTTTTTCTTCCTTTTCTGGAGTAGTTGGATAATGAATGCAATTAATGGCCAGAGACACAATGGAAAACAAAACAAGAATTTACTTTGACTCAGCCTCACCGGAGTCAGTCAGCGTGCTCATTACTTTGGTCTTTGGCTAAACCAACCATGTTCTGCCACTTTGCTTCCCCTTTGCATAGATTTCTATACTTTTGGTTACGGTTCCTTGTCACATTCATATGAACATTAGGAATGAAATGCACGGAGCAGAAAAGTCTTGTTCATAGGCACTGAACCCCTAGACTTCACTAGTATTAGCCTATTCATTCACTTCTTCAGCCTTGAGTTGTGTGTGTGGTGTCTTTCTCTCTTTTGTAGAAGTCCAATGAGAATTCCATTAGTTCCATGGCTTTCCTTCATATTCTGCTGCTGGTACTGGACACACCTTGGTGTTGCAATCAGTATGGTCCATGGCCAGTGTCTTGAGGACCAACAGTCATTGCTGCTTCAATTGAAGAGCAGCCTCCAATTCAATCCTGAAATTTCCAGGAAACTGGCGTCCTGGAATGACAGCACTGACTGCTGTCTTTGGAACGGTGTAACCTGTGATGATGAGGGACATGTTTCTGGTCTTGACCTGAGTTTAGAATTAATCCATGGTGGATTTGATAATTCTAGTAGCCTTTTCAGTCTACAAAATCTCCAGGTTTTGAATTTGGCTTATAATATCTTCAATTCGGTGATACCATCGGGATTCAACAGGTTGAAGAGCTTAACGTATCTGAATTTGTCATGTGCTGGCTTTGTGGGGCAGATTCCTATAGAGATTTCTCAGTTGACAAGGTTAGTTACTCTTGACATCTCCTCCCCTGTTTCTTTAGGGCAACAACTAGAACTAAAGAATCCAAGTCTAAAAAGCTTGTCCAAAACCTCACTGGGATTAAGCAATTGTATCTGGACACTGTAACTATAACATCTCAGGGAAAGGAATGGTGCAAAGCTCTATTGCAACTGCCTAGCCTGCAAGAAGTGAGCATGTCAAACTGCAATCTCTCAGGACCCCTTGATTCTTCCCTGAGTACACTCACAAATCTCTCAATCATTCGCCTTGATAATAATAATTTATCATCTTCGGTGCCAGATTCCTTTACCAATTTCAGAAATCTGACCAAACTGCAACTCCAGATGTGCGGATTGGGAGGAAAATTTCCAGAGAAGATCTTTCAAGCTGCGACATTGTCTGTTATTGATATATCATACAATACGGATCTTCGTGGTTCTTTACCAGAGTTCCAATGGAACGCACCTCTTAAGTCCTTGGTTGTAAGCGAGACAAATTTATCAGGAGCACTACCGGGTTCTATGAGTAAGTTGAGGCAATTATCTATCTTAGATCTTTCTCATAGCCAGTTTAATGGAACACTTCCCAGTTCAATGTCAAAACTCACGGAACTCACTTATCTGGACTTGTCATTTAACAACTTTGTTGGTCCAATTCCTTCATTCAATATGTCCAAGAATCTCACCCATTTAGACCTGTCAGTGAATTACTTAACAGGTTCGGTTACATTTGCTCACTTCAAAGGCCTCACGAAACTAGTCTACATTGATTTGCAATACAATTTCCTCAATGGAAGCCTTCCTTCTTCTCTATTTGCACTCCCATTGCTTCAAACTATTCAACTTTCCAACAACAAATTTCAAGGTCATTTGGATGGATTTTTGAACATATCTTCCACCACGTTACAGACACTGGATTTAAGCAGAAACAATTTGGGAGGGCCCATTCCAGCATCAATTTTTCAACTCAAATCACTTGGTGTTCTCCAACTGTCTTCAAACAAGTTCAATGGCACAATACAGACAGATATGTTTCAAGGACTTGAAAATCTGTTTACACTTGATCTTTCATACAATCAATTGTCAATAGATGCAACTGTTACTGACTTACGCCTATCTTCCTTCCCCCAGATGAGTGGTGTAAGGTTGGCTTCCTGCAATTTGACAGAATTCCCTCGTTTCTTAAGAAACCAATCCAGGTTAACTTTTTAGACCTCTCAAGCAACCATATTCAAGGATCTATACCCAGATGGATTTGGCAACTTGGCTCCCTTACTATATTGAACATTTCCCACAATTATCTCATCAAGTTAGAGGGACCTATATGGAACACTAGTGCTACCTTGAGTTTCATTGACCTTCACTCTAACTTTCTCCAAGGGAGGCTTCCAATATTTCCAGTGTATGCCGTTTATTTGGACTACTCTATAAATAACTTCAGCTCCACCATTCCAGCAGATATCGGCACATACCTGACTTCCATGTTTTTCCTATCTCTTTCTAGAAATAATTTATCTGGGAGGATTCCTCAATCCTTGTGCAACAGTTCAAACATAGTACTCCATGATTTTTCCCATAATCACTTTCAAGGGACAATTCCAAAGTGCTTAACACAGAGTAAGACTCTTGCGGTCTTAAATCTTCAACATAACAGGCTTGATGGCAAGATTACTGATACATTTCCAAAATCTTGTGCTTTAAGGACTCTACAGCTCAATGGAAATCAGTTGGTTGGCCCAATTCCAAGAACTCTTCAGAATTGCACAAAATTGGAGGTCTTAAATCTTGGAAATAATCAGATTTTTGACGTATTTCCTTGCTTCTTAAAGAAGTTATCTACACTTCGTGTCATGGTCTTGCGGGAAAACAAATTGCATGGTAGCATTGGATGCCCTATGACCATAGGTACTACTTGGCACATGCTTCAAGTTGTTGATCTGGCTTTCAACAACTTAAGTGGCACACTTACACATATCGGTTTCAAAACTTGGGAAGCCATGATGCTTGCTGAAGCTCATGAAGCATTAAAGTTCAATCAAACCCAGTCCCAAGTAATTAACCTGCCTGATTACTATCAGGATTCAGTGACACTTTACATCAAAGGTTTGCAGGTTGAGTTTGTTAAAATCCTATTTGTTGTCACTTCTATTGACTTCTCCTTCAACGATCTTCATGGCCCAATACCAGGAGATCTTATGAATTTAACAGGACTTCGTTTCCTCAACTTATCACATAATGTGTTGACAGATGAAATCCCATCAGCCATAGGGAATTTGAAGCAACTCGAGTCATTGGACCTGTCTAGCAACCATTTTGATGGTGAAATTCCCGCACAACTTGCAAGTTTAACTTTCCTTTCATACTTGAACCTATCTTTCAACATGTTAGTTGGAAGAATCCCAACTAGTACACAGCTTCAGACATTCTCAGAAGGTTCCTTTCAGGGAAATGAAGGGCTATGTGGGCCACCCTTGACAACAAATTGCTCAGACTCACCACTGCGACCGCCTCCATCTGAAGGAAACTCGGATTCTGGGACTTTTGTTGAATGGAATCTCTTAAGTGCAGAATTGGGTTCTGTTTTTGGGCTTGGCACTATTGTTTTGCCAGTTATCTTTTGGAAAAGATGGAGGTTGTGGTACTGGAGGCGTGTGGATGACTTACTTTTAAAGGTATTCCCTCAGCTTGATTTTGTGTATGAACATCGTGGGGGACAAAATTACAGAACTCTGAGATGGAGGCCTTACTGATTTGTCTGAGTGAAAAGCACGAACACAGTATGTAAGTTGCTCTCTCTTTTTGTTTTAATTTCCAGTTTTGTATTTCTTGATCTTTCTTTATTTCTAATCAGTGTCAAAATAATGATTGTGCTAAACAGGTTATCAAGCCTTCCGAAAAGGAGATAACCTGTTTAACACAAATCTATAATGCATGTATCATAGTTGTAATAGGCGAATTGTAATGGGCGAATTCTACTATGGGGCAAATTGAGTTTAGGATTACGTGGGACTAACAGTTTTGTAATGTCCTTATTTTCTCTTGCTCTCTTTCTTCCTTCATTGCAACTACTTCTCCCGTGCCACCTCCTCTTTATTATGCTGCAACATCCTCTTTACGCATAAACATACCATTGCAAATCAAACTTGCAAAATGTCTATCGATTCAAAAACCAAATATCAATCCACATCAAGATCAATAACCCATAAACGAAACAAAGAAAGCTTTCAAGCTTTGAGACATAATTAGATCTGAAGAAAATTGCGGTGTGGCCAGCCATGGCGGCTGCAATGGCCACTGGTAGGGGCTATCCGAAGGAGGTGAGGGCGCAGTAACATCCCCAAATTCATAACTAGATTAAATTAATGATTAAGATGAAAAAGAGGAAAACTAATAGAAATTAGACAAGTGTCATGAAATATAACAAATAATATTAGAATAATTAAATGTATTTAGAGAAAAATATAAAGAATTATAAAAATGTCATTACTTAGTGAAAATTATGAAAATACATTTACTATGTGGAAAAAAAATTACAAAACTACTCTTGTCTTATTAATAAATAATAAAGATACTATTATTTTATGGAATTAGAAGAATACCACTATCATTGTCTAATTATAAAAATATCATTATCTTGAATGAACAAATTACAACATATGCCACTACTTTGATAATTATAACAATGCTATTATACTAATCTCTATACTTGTCACTAAATAAAAATGAATCTAAACCATTGGATTAATGCTAGATAATGGAGTTAGTGGATGATTATGTTAAAATAATTAACATGGGATTCTAATCATAAGAATAAAATATAATAGATTTGTCATGATTTGGTTAAACTAAAATATCTTATAATATCATTTATTAAATAAATGATGGTAAAACAAAATGCAACACGCATACATATCATACCATGCATGACAAAGTACATGAAACAAGCCAAGATTCAATAAAATTTCATATTACAATCTCTTCATGTATGTATGAGCCAAAAACTAGCACCATCATGATAGAAAACAAAATTGATTTGATGAATAAATTTGTATTATAAAGAGCTCTTGATTCCCACTAAAATTGGCACTACACTAGCCACTACTTCTAACATGATGATTGTGCTTATGACTTAGTAATCTAAAACAATTATTACTCTACTCACAAGAGCATCCAAGAATAACAAATTGAAGCATTAAAACCCCTCCATTACACCCTCAAGTCATGGCCTCTTGGCCTATAAAAGGGAGGGAAATGTGTGAACTCATTGCTCATAACACACTCTTACTAGTCTTCAAGCCTTAGAAACTCCCTAAGTGTTCTTTCTCTTATTTTTATCTCTATCATTTCTTTTTATGTTCTTCTTTTCAAAGACCTCTCTTGACCCTCTAAACCTCATCTAATACTTAAACCCTAAACCCAAACATTCACTATCCTTCACAAGAGTTGTAATATTTAACTCTAGTAAGAAATATTTTCCTAAGCACTCAAGTTCTAGAGCCAAGATCCAATGAGGGTCATCCACTCCAAGGACTCTTGTTCAAGCTCAAGGAAGAAGAGAAGGACTCTTTTTAGACCCTACATAAGAGGCAGGAGCTTCATCTTTAATTATTGAAGCATTGTTGGCTTCTAACCTTACCCATGGATAGAATGTCTCAAGCTTGAGTTATTGTCAAAAGTTTTGAATGATTATTTGTAAAATATATTTTTAAATAGCACAACAGGTTACATTTTGTTCTGAGTACTTTTATGATGTTATCATACTCAAATATAACTTAAAAAGATGGTATGTGAAACCTAATTTAATAAAGGTGACATAAGACATGAAAATGGTAGGTGCTAGAATTTCTGTTATTTTTGGCAGGAGGCACTTCGGAAAGCAATATTCATTAAATATGAAGTATCACGAAATGAAAACATTTTTACCACAAACTAGACATATTATAGAACACTCTAAAAAAAAAAAAAAAACCCGAAATGGAGTTCTCTAGCTCAAGATATAAATTTTCAAAGTTAAGCCAAAGATGAAACTCTAAATATGACTTTGTAGTAGTAAAATAGGTGTAGCTAACTCTATAATAATGCAAATGAACTGATTTTAACTTTATTGGAAAGCTAACACACAAAGGAACACATCCATGTATGCCATGTATAAAGCTTTGTATCACAAAAATACAGAATAAGAAATAAAGTTATGGGACATGTGCTGAGAGGTCTAGAAAAGGGATAACTTTGTAAGGGTACGATGACATAATCATAAATGTGTTGTTAATGAAATTACCTTTAATGAAAAGTTTGATGAGTTAGGAATCTGGAACTATTTTTAGGAGGCTGAGATAACAAGTATATAGAAAGCTACAGATTTTCTTATAAAATATGTCAAACTGAAATAGAAGATTCAAGTCTTGTAAAGAGGAAAAGTTTTAAAGATTTAAGTTGCAATAAAACTTCAAGAGGAAAAATATGTATATAACACTCATGAGAGAGCTTGAAAATATATAAAGAACCTCTAAATACCCAAGGATAATATTTTAAATTGTATTAATGTATTAATAGAATACTAAGAGTACAAAGATAACTAAGAGAAAAAGATTTGGTTAGAATTTGTAAGAATGGAAAAAAATACTCCATAATGTGTAAACACTAAGACTTCTATAACTTTTTAAGAACCTTAGGGTATTTGATTTATTGGAATCAAATGATGAAATATTACGTGTGATTTAGCTTGAAAAGCCTACTATTTGATATAAGGATGTATATGAGATATTGTCTATGTGAATGTATAGTGATGAGTTATGAAATGATGAGAATGAATGAATAATTGTCCATGATTTATTTATGATTACATGATGATATGCATACATTCATTTTCAAATGAAAATAAAAGTAAAGCCTAGAAAATTGGCAATGAAAGTATGGAAAAGTGGACTTGAGCTAACCGCATGGCATAACCATTGAGATTACAAAGAAAGAAAATAAAAGTAAAGTCTGGAAAATGGATTTAAGCTTAGCTTAACCCCTAAAACTGTTGAGATTACGACAACGAAAAGAAAACCAAAAGGTTGTGGCGACGACCATGGTATGAGCTCATTACGCTTTAGGGTGGTCTAAGGCATTGATGCATTCATCCGTGGGTGATTGCGAAATATGTTAATGAAAAGAAAAATAGAATGAAAGAAAGATGATGATCATTTTATTGATGAGTAATCATGAAATACATGCATCTCCTAAATTATTATTTCCCATTATTAATTTTATATGATATGCTTGGGTGTATGCTTGATGAAGTACATAATGAATATTTCTGTTATTGTTATAAAAGTAGTTTAAAAGCAACTACACTTCAGCTAATTACATTTGCAAAAAGTTTGATAATTGAATCCTTACATGTTCACCTTTTTATAATAAACCCAAAGTGATTTGGACGGAAATGATGACCCTTTTAGTACAAGTAGAAACTCCTAAGAAATCTTGTATTTCTCACTCTTATATTTCTTTTATGTTATCGTTACGAGGTAGACGAGTCCACTTAAAGCAACGAAGCTATAGCTAAGGAAGGAGGTAACACGTGAAGATTTAGACTTTTCAAGAATTAGCACTCCGATTTTTAGTTATGTTATAGTTGTGAGAACAAACCAGTAATAGTAGAATTTATATTGTTATTTGTAATAAATTATCACTATGGTATATGCCTTATTATGACTTATGTATGAAGTAGTATGTTTCAGTGTATGTGATGATATTTTTACATTTAGTCCCTTATTTTGCTTATGTAAATTAAGTACATGAGCAAAGTAACTTTGATTATCATCTACGTAAGCATTATGTATTTTATTTCTTGTTAAGGCTTAAGCTTTTAAAAAGTAATTTATAAAAAAAAAATTATCCACTATTTTTTCAAGTTATTTTCAAAAGAAAATGAACGCAAGACATAAGTGATAACTAATAGAATTCTGTCACAAGTAGGAAAGGCACATGCGAAATGTCGATTTTTTGAAATAATAAATAAAATAGGAGTTGCCACCAATTTTAATTCTGGAAAAATTGGAAAACCTTTTTAATTTGTAACTGATCTTTTTAAAAGAGATTTGAGGTTCTGAGTCTGATTATGATTAGGAAGTGAAACTGAAACTTACACCAAAATACATCCGTATAAATTCGTTACCCTAGAGCTCATTATGGAAATTTGTTTATAATTTCAATAATATTTAATATTCCCTTAAATAATCACAATTATGTACAAACATGAAATAAAATAAAATAAAATTAAAACAAGGAATAAAAATTAAATGAGAACACAATTTAATAGAAAATTAATTTTGGCTTGATAGTTGTTTGCTACCGACCACTCTTGGTGCAATGAGGAACTCAAAGCCACGTCGTTCTGAGAAAATAAGTATATGTCAATTGATTTTAATTAAAAGAGAATGAAAATATGTTGGTTGATTTTTTTAATTTTTTAGAAATAGATTTTTATTATTAATGGAAGGAAAACATTTTTTAAGCTCTAATTTCAACAAAATTAATTCATAAATACAAATACACAATTAATTTAAACACATTACACATAAACCTATAAAATGATTAATCTAAAAAAAACTAATTATTTCTCATCCTTTTTTATCAAAAATTAAATTCACTCAAAACCAAAGAAATAATTAAATCACTTTTTTTTACATAATTTAATCAACTCTAAAATTAATTTATTTAATTCTATTTGAATGATTTAAGATGGTTGCTAAAACATGTGACAAACTCTCTTTTTGTAAATCACACTATTCAAGGATTTGTTCTAAGGAATTAAATAAATCTTTTTTTTTTATTTTAGATCAAATAAACTCAAATCCAACCAATCAAAATCTAATCTCACACCAAAATAAACAATAAACTAACAACAACAATAATAATGATGATAATAATAATAATAACATTAACTCTCTAATCCTATCATCACACATACACACACATTCAAAAAAATAAATAAATAAATAAAACACCCATATATATCTACACACTCACACACACACACAGATTCTCACACTCACTTACACACACACACAAATTGAGAGAATGAGAGACAGAGGGTGAGAAAGAGAAGGGAAAGAGACTGAAAGAGGAGAGAGAAAGAGTTAGAATGAGTTATTTTATGGAAATTAGAATGAGTTATTTTGCTAGACCTTTTATGCAATAAACAACCAACATGGACACAAATGGATAAACAAATAAATGAAATAAAATAAAATAAAAATGGTACAAAATATGGTGTTCACAGTTGCTCCTCTTTACTTGTTACTTATTGAAAAATATAAAGTCCGTGACTTTGATATTTTACTATAAGAAATAAGTAAAGATATGAACGCATATTTTGTCCAAATGCAAGATGGAAATGCATTGATGATGATGGGCACATGATGACTCAATGATGATGAATATATGATGAGAATGAATGCATGATGACAATGCGAAATTATGTGAAGCATGACCATTGATGACTTCATGATAAATGTACAGTGTTAAAGTGAATGGAATGAAATGTATGTGAAACTAAAATAATGTGAAATTCTAAAAGCATGTGAAATGTAAAAGCTTGTGAAAATGAAATTTGCGTATGGAATTTAAATTTTGTAAAAATAAATGTGAAAGCGAAGGAAATGTGAAAGCATTATAAAGACATGTAAAAGTAAATGTGAAAGAGTAAATGTCAGTGAAAGCATATAAAATGTGAAAGTACGTAAAGATTGTGATAGCATGTAAATGTGAAAGCATTATAAATGTGAAAGTATTGTGAAAGCATGTAAATGTGAAAGCAGCATTATAAATGTGAAAGTACGTAAATGTGAAAGCAATAAATGTGAAAGCATTGTAAATGTGAAAGCATAAATGTGAAAGCTTGTAAATGGTGAAAGCGATAAATGTGAAAACATGTAACTGTGAAAACAGTAAATGTGAAAGCATATAAAATGTAAACGTGAAAGTAGTAAATGTGAAATTTAAAAGACTTGTGAACTATGAAAATTGTGAAGGCAAAATTTTGCAAAGATGTGTATGTGATGGCGATATGATGAGTGATGCAAAATTGATGTAGTGATGATGTGCTCAGGACAAGAATGATGACAATAGCTATTAGCTATTAAAATTGCCCCAGTTTGGATATCTTTGCATTGCTCTTCAAGAAAGCTTTTGTCTATTTCCAAATGAGCCGTCTCTTTAGATGAACGTGTTATGAACTTTTCTTTGCAGTTTCAAACATATCTCCTCTTAGTGACACTTCGACGTTCCCTTTTTGCCCAAGTTTCATTGTCCTCACTTTTGCTTTGATCACCGTCTAGATTTTCAATCACGGACATCCATCAAAAACCCATATTTAGGCTGTCCTCTATGAATCTCTGCAGATTGTCCCGTTATTCAATTCTAATCCACAGTCCCTGCCTGACTTATTAGTTGAGTTTTGTTAGCAAATTAATCCCTTGATAGTATCTCAATTATAATATCATGATTATGCATAGTTTTAAAAGATTTTTGGTAGAAAACAAAGACACAGAGGAAGAGAAAGGCAATTTATTGGATTTCAAACTGGAAAGTATGTAGGATGTCAACAACTGTAAAGAAATGAAGGAGGAATAAATAAAAGTGTTTGATTCCATGTGATCGACCCATTTCACTAATTCATTGGTTACACTAGACTCGAATTTCATGTTCACAAGTGTATCCTTTGTTTGTGCTCAACAATATGCCATGATCCACAAACATTCAAATTGCCCCGTTCATGCCCCACATTGCTTCTGATTATTGATCTTACCTTCACCATTGCATAGGCCGCCTTTTCAGGTTTTCAACCTAGCAATTAAAAGTTGTCTTCCCCTTTTCAATTTGCTCTTTTGTGCTCTAATTTTTGCCTAGGTTGCCCTTCAGGGCTTTCAACCTAGCGAGCATTTTTCTTTTCTTTTTTTTTTCATTTTTTTTTAGGCAAAATATTTTTTCATCTGAATTGATTGGTTTAGCTAGTACTTTGCCTTCTATATCAGTCAAGATCAATGCTCCTCCAAAATGCATCTTTGATATAAGGGCCTTCATGTGTGGGTGCCCACTTGCCTCTTATCCTCTTGATTCGGCAAAATTTTCTTCAGAACAAGATCGCCTGGTTGGAATGTTCGAGGGCGAACATTTTTATTGAATGCTTTCGCCATCCTTTTGGTACAACTGGCCATGGCATACCGCTAGCGTTTTTCCTCAAGCATATTCAACTGCTCATATCTCATTTTAACCCACTCGGCTTCTTCCAATTTAGCTTCTGCTAAGACTCTTAAAGATGGTATTTCCACTTCTATAGGGGTCACTGCCTCCATTCCATACACCAGCGAATACGGTTGCCCCAGTTGAGGATCTGCAGAAGTGCGATAGGCGTGTAATGCATAAGGCAGCATGTCACTCCAATCTTTGTAGGTGACCACCATTTTCCCCAAGATCTTCTTGATGTTTTTGTTCGCCTTCTACAGCACCATTCATCTTTGGTCGATAAGGAGCTGAGTTGTGATGCTTGATCTTGAATTGCTCACACAGTTTCGCACCTCTGCATTATTGAAATTAGTAGCATTATCTGTGATGAGTCTTTCTGGAGACCATACCTACAAATGATGTTGTTCTTCAGAAATTTCACAACCACTTTCCGGGTTACATTGGCGTACGAACAGCTTCTACCCATTTGGTGAAGTAATCAATGGCTACTAGAATGAATCGATGCCCATTGGATGCTTTGGGGCTAATTGGCCCTATGACATCCATGCCCCACATTGCAAAAGGCCAAGGTGATGTAAGAGTGTGCAACGACAGAGGAGGAGAATGGATTCGATTAGCATAGATTTGACATTTGTGGCACTTTGACAAACTCTATGCAGTCTTTTCCATTGTGAGCCAAAAATATCCTTGCCTGAGAATTTTCGAGACAATGTGTGCCCATTAGCGTGAGTTCCACAAATACCTTCATGGACTTCTGATATGATGGAGTTAGCTTCTGGAGCATTAACACATCTCAATAAGACTCCATCATGATTCCTCTTATACAAACCTCTCCAGAGGAAAAATGACATGGATAGCCGTCTGAGTGTCTTTCTCATTCTCATTTGCTAATCCTGGATATTCTCTCCTTGATGAATTTCTTGATATCATAGAACCAAGGTCGACCGTCACTCTTCTTCAATGTTAGAACAGGATGCTGGTTCTCTTCTAACAATTACTTGCAAAGGTCTTACTTCCACTTCTAGATCAAGATTGGTCATCACAGCCAAGGTGGCTAAGGCATCTGAAACTGATTCTGGTCACGGGCAAGTAATGGAAACTGACATCCTTGAATTCATCTTTTAAGCTCATAAGGTGTTCATAGTATGACAGGAACCTATGCTCTTTGACTCGCCATTCTCCATTGACCTTAAATGATTAGGGCTCAGTCCCGTAAACCTCCAACTCTTGCACCCCAAGGGATATTGCTGCCTTCAGGCCCGTTATACATGCTTCATATTCGGCCATGTTGTTGGTACAATCAAATGCCAGTTTCACAGCAATTGGAAACGCTTTCCATTAGGGATATTAAGATGCTCCAACCCATTCCCTCTTATGTTGACTGACCGTCAAAATACATTTTCCACACTAAGCCCTCTTCTTCCTCATTTTCACTGTCTCTTCTACAACTGCTAGGACGTCTTCATCAGGAACTCGTGCTCCATTGACTGATATTCTTCAAGCGGGTTCTCAGCCAGGTGATCAGCTATCACGCTTCCTTTTATAGATTTTCTTGTCACATACTTGATGTTGAATTCTGCTAGAGCCACTTGCCATTTGGACATTCTCAGGGAAATGTGTGGGCTTTCAAAGATGCATTTCATGGGGTCTATCCGAGATATGAGCAAGGTCGTATAATAGAGCATGTACTGTCGTAATCTCTTCGCTGTCCATACCATGCACAACAAGTCTTCTCAATAGCCAAATACCTAGACTCACAGTCATTGAACTTCTTGCTCAAGTAGTAAATGGCTTGCTCTTTTGACCAACTCGTCATGTTGACCCAGGACTTGCCCCCATAGACCCATGCAACACTGTGAGATATAGTATGAGCGTCGCCCTGGGTTGGCGGAACCAAAAGAGGTGGATTTGACAAATAGCTTTTAACTTTGTCAAAGGCTTCTTGACATCTATCATCCCATCTACCTGAGTTACTCTTCCTCAATAGCTTGAATATCGGCTCACAAGTACTGGTCAAGTTAGAGATGAATCTCTATGTAATTCAAACGAGAAAACCTCGCACCTCTTTCTGTCTTGGGTGCTGGCATGTTTTGTATGGCTTTGATTTTGTCTGATCTACCTCAATGCCTTTCTTGCTAACGATGAACCCTAACAACTTTCCTGGAAGCTCCAAAGGTACATTTTGCCGGATTCAGCCGAAGTTTGTAAATTCTCAATCTTTCAAACAGTTTTCCTAAGCATGCAACATGACTCTCTCCATCTTGTGACTTTGCTACCATATCATCCACATACACCTCCAACTCCTTGTGAATCATGTCATGGAAAGGGTCACCATTGCTCGCTGATACGTTGCTCTAGCATTCTTTAGCCCGAATGGCATCACTCTATAGCAAAATACCCCCCACTGTAACAAATGATGTTTTCTCTTTATCCTCTTCTGCCATCAAAATCTGATTGTAGCCTGAATAACCGTCCATGAAAGAGAATGACTTCTCTGTTATCAACTAGTACATCTATATGAGGCAGAGGAAAATTATCCTTCGGGCTTGCTTTATTCAAATCCCATAATCCACACACATTCTGACCTTTCCATCTTTCTTCGACACTGTACTATATTGGCTATCCATCTTGGGTAGAGTGGGACCTCCAAGAAGCCTGCATCAAGTTGCTTTTCGACTTCAACTTTGATTTTCAGTGACATTTCTGACTCATCCTCCGCAATTTCTTTCGTTTAGGTTCCATTCCTTCAATCAATGGGATTTTATGAGCCACTATTTCTGGGTCCAAACCAGGCATATCTTTGTAAGACCAGGCGAAAATGTCCAGGAATTCATGGAACAATGCAATCATCTCTTCCCTTTCCGGATTGTCAACTATCTTTACTTCTTTCTTGTCTTCATCAGGACCCAATTCAGTTTCAATGACTTCATCGTGTGGATTTATCCCCTTTCCATTGAATTTATGATTTTGGCAAATTGTTGGCATAACTCAGGATCTTCATCTTGTTCATTTTCATTCGAGTCCATTGTAATGCAATAACCAGTTAACGGGTTTTCACAATCATTTGCATAAGATGAAAATTCTAAAGGAGAAGGATCCCTGGAATTGAGATGAGATCCGAAATAAGAAAGAAAGAAAAATAAATAAATAAACAAGAAAAACTTAACAAGAAATTGGAAAAGAGAAAAGTTTAACAAGAGAATGGAAAAGAGAAACCACGCATAATCATTATTCAATTGAAATACAACAGAGATGACTAAAGCATCCATTACTCAATGGAAAATAAATCATTCAGGGTGCAGATTCCCAGTTATTCACTGGCTTCGAGGCTAGGGTCAGAGCTGAGATTTCCTTCAAGGGTGCTAACAGTTTCATCTTTCTATCACCATTACCTGTTGCAGGTGCAGGAAATGTATCCCTAATATGTGGGATCTTCTTCTTGGATGTCTCAAAAGACCGCTGATCACTTGTAGCTTCATACCCAAGGCCAAGTTTTCCAGGATTGTCAGGAGTGAGATTGGATTCTTAATTCCTTGCAGTTGACTCCCTAATCCTTTTCCTTCTTCAAATCCACTTTTGCGCATTATACGAATGGCCACTTGATGCGCATCACCTTTTGATTCCATGGGTTCAGCTATCTCCAGGTTTTGGAATGATACCTCGAGAGTGTCTTCAGGAATCAATGTATGGCACTGTCACTGGCTTAGTCACTAGCAATTCTTCCCCTTTGACAGTAACAAGTTTCGCCATCTATAAATTTTACTCTCTGATGAAGTGTTGAAGGGACAGCACCAGCCTCATGAATCCAGGGTCTTCCTAGCAGCATCGTATACCTCAATATCCATCACCTGGAATTTGGTCACAAAAATAGTGGGTCCAATTTCTAGCGGAGGTCGATGGCACCCATGATTTCCCTCATTGATCCATCAAACGCTTTCACAATTGTCTCGCTTGGTTCAATCATAGAGGAATCAACTGGCAATTGTTGTAGTGTGGAGTAAGGGAGCACATTGAAAGCTGATCCCCGTCAATCAGTACTTTGCAACATTACAGCCTTGACATTTGAGGGTAATGTGGAGTGCTTTGGGCGCCCCTGCGGATGAGGGAAAACCTCGCTTTCATGAACGTGATGGCATTGGTCATTCTGATTGCATTTACTATCCCTTCAACCCTATCAGGGGTTATGTCTTTAGACACATAAGCTTGATCCAACACCTTTTTAATCGCATTGCGATGAGCCTCCGAAGATAAGATTAGAGAATAGAGCGAGATCTTTGCTTGTGTTTTCTTCAATTGTTCTACCACATCATACTCACTCGTTTCATTATTTTCAGGAATTCTTCTTCTTCTTCTTCTTCCTGGCTCTTTCTTTATTCTCTTTTGCAGGCGACACTTGGGCATTTTTCACAGGTGTTGCTTGGGTTTTCAAAATTTCTCTGAGTATAACACCTACCACTCCGAGTAATTCCCCCTATTCCTGAACATTTGTAATAGACTTGATGCAGAGGGTTCTGAACAATCTTCATTGCCATATTCAGACTTTGCGGTCAGGATGAGAAGGCAAACTAGATACTTTGAAGAGGGTACTTGCTTTGGACTAGGAGATGTCATTCCAGACATTACAGAATTAGATTCTAAGGTTCATACCTCCATGGAACCGCATGGTTACTTTCATAAGAAAACGGCTTAGGCACCTTGAAAATGAGTGTTGGCTCATAATTGTAGACTTTATAAACAGGAGGTGCATGGTGAATCATGTTGATACTTTGTCTATTCCCCTTTGGTATCTCAAGCACCCCTAGCTTAATCATCTTTTCAATGTAGAGCTTCAACTGTGGACATTCCTCTATGTGGTGTTTCATTTCAGAACACTCACAAAATAGATCATTTTCCTCTCCTTTCACCGTCCGTTTGCCTTTATCTCCTTCAACTTCCATCTCATAACCTGCCTTCCTCAATGTTTCCAAGATCTCCTTCATTGAGAGCTTGTCATTCTCTACTCCTTGACTTTCATGTTTCTCATAGCAAATAGAATTCACTTGTCCTTCACTATGATTGGGGAACGGGTTGTTTCTTATGTGCGGCTTTGATTCTTCTTTTAGCTTGATGGCACCTCAATTAAACGCCATACCGCACTTCGAAACCCATAACAATCTTCGATTGAGTGTCCCTGGAGTTGGAATGATAATCGCAAGTATGGTTTGGATTGTACCACCGAGGATATGGTGGCATGAAAGTTTTTCCAGGACACGGGCCTAACAAGTTGTCCCTACACAACTTAACAGCTCGGCATGGCTCATATGGAAATCGGTAAAGGTCTATTCTCCATCGGAGGCCTGAGCGTTGTTGGCATTGAATGGTGGAGGGGTTGTAAAGAGATGACTCGTTTGGTAGGCTTGGGGTTGTGTTTGGTGAGGTCTAGGTATCATTGGCCGTGGATATGAGACATGGTTGATTTGGTGTGGTTGAGGTGTGTATGGTATTTGGGGTGAAATAGCTCTTGGAGATGGATATTGTTGGTGTGGATAAGATGAGTATTGTGTGTGTGGGTAGGTTGGATATTGGTTTGGTCGAGGATGGGTTGTTGAGGGTGGATGTAGTTAATGGTGTTCTCCTTCTTCTTAAAATGGGGGCTCTTCTTGTGTTGGGACTCACTTGTTTCTCCTGTTACTTGCTCTAGCTTTCCTTCTTGGATATTGGTTTCAATCCTTTCTCCGATTTCAACCAAATCCACAAACTCTTTGACATGGGTCCCAAGCATGTTCTTGAAAAAGGACCTTCCAGCGTACGAATAAAGTAAGAGCACATTTCTTGCTCTAACATTGGGGAACAACCCTTCCAGCCAGGGCCCTCCATCTCTGGGCATATTCCTTGAAAGATTCATTCTCTTTCTTCCTCATCCCTTTTAACTGCTCTCAGTGGGTGCAGCATTCAAGTTAAACTTGTATTGGTTTGTGAAGGCCTGAGCTAAGTCTTCCCAACACCTGATTGAGTTCGGTCTATCTGCATGTACCACTCCCATGCAGCCCCATCTAAGCTCTCGGGGAAAAGCTTATTAGGAAGTTCTCATCTTTTGACCACATTCCCATCTTCGTGCAATACATGCGTAGATGCATAATCGGATTGGTGCTACCGTCGAATTTGATGAGCTCAGGCATCTTAAAGTCCTTGGGAATGACTACACTAGAAGCTAAACACAGATCATTGATACTCATCGGGCCATAGGGGCTAGGCCCCGCAGCATTCGAAATTGCTCTTGCATGCTTTCCTGTAGTTCCTGTTTAAGCTTTAGCCGTTCCGCCTCCTTTGCAACCTCATTAACTGAACCATTATCGTTTTGCTTATGAGGAATAGACTCTTGATTGTTATCATGTCCTGGTGGGAGATCTTCATGCTCATCGTTTTCATCATTTCCTTTGGCCATATTCATGGTGTCAATGATGAATTGTTTGAGTTCTGGTCAAGCATGGACTTCATCATGTCCTTGAGGTCATCAATTTCTTGACTTAGATTCCTTCCTTGGTCATTGTTGTTTCCAGCCATAGCCTTTTTCTTGCCTTTATTCGTCTCGGCCTTCTTTTTCTAGCTCTTTCCTTCTCGACTCTAGGGCGTAGTTCGTACGCTCTCTAGCCGTACACTAGTGTCAGACAAAGCTTTCCTTGAAGAAGCAATGTTTGATGGTAAACTTCTGCCAAAAAGTTAAAAAAAATAAAAAATAAAAAATGAGCAAATAAAAATAAATGCTAAAAGACCTTTGATGGCGAGGAACAACATCTGTATTGGACAGCAATGAACTTGATTCATATCGCATTCAGAGGACATATTGTCCATAAGAACGGATATGTGATGGACAATAATATAGGGGACTATCATTCCACAATATACTTTGTTAGTAGCACACTAGCAATGTAAAACTTGGTATTCTTTCTTACATTCTAAGGAAGGAAGAATTTCCTATAAGACAAAATGTAATTGATAATATATCCAGAGATTTTGCTCCACAATGGATATAATCTTGCACGCCATTCGAAGAAAAGTAGGGAAAATCGAAAGATGAACTTGTGTCATTTATTCAAAAAGTGCAATTACATCATAGTTGAGTCAAGAATAGTCATTCTCTTTCTTTTACAACCTCTAGCAATGCCCCTACTCATGTTCATGAAATCATTCACTTCACTAGGCAAATGAAGCTTGAGATTCTTTTGAACCTCTTTCTCCGCCCTTTCAAAATGATAGATGAACTTTGAAATATGATTGTCTAGTTTCTCAGTTAATCTTGCATGTTTTTCCTTCCACTCCTCACTTTCATTGCCCAATCACCAGCTTGTTTCTTCCAAAATCTACCTGTCTTCTGACGAAGAAGTTGATTTCTACATTTCATGAAACGGGCCCATTCTTGGTCACATTCCTCCTTAGCCTGTGCTAAAGATGTATTTAGCTTCTCTATCTTTAGCTCTAACTCTGCTTTTTGTTCTTGCATTTCAGCTTCCAACTCTTCTTTCATCTGTTCTTGTTGTTCAATCTTCATTTTTAGTTTTACATTTGCCTTGTTCTGTTGGTTAATGCGCTTCACAAGTCCATTTTTCTCTTTAGTCATTGTATGGACCTTATTTTCAAGGTTCTGAACCTTTGCCTTTCCTTTTCTTGTTTCGGATATCAGCAAGCTCATCTTTCAGTTGCTCAATCAGCTTTTCTTTCTTCTCACATTGACTTCGAGCAATGATAGCTTCCAACTCGCCTGTTTCTGTTGTTCTAGAAGTTTCATTTGTGCTTTCAGGACTTCCATCTGTTCAGCCAATGATCATTCTTCTTTTCGTGAGGAGAGCTAGGGCTGCCTTGAGGTACTTTTCTTGCATCCCTCCATGTGACATACTCATGGGTCCTGATCACAAGAGGTTTTCCTAACTCATCTCTCCATGTGAACATTCCTCCAGGCTTCTTTAACTTCTCGTGATAACATTTTAGTGTGGTCACCTTCCTTGTACCAGAAGTAGAGTCCTCCAAGTTGTTCTTCCGTGGTTTCTTTTGTGTCCAACAAAGTTGTTTGAGTGCTATTGTCGTATAGGATATGCAACCTCTTGGACCCATCAATGGTATATTATGATATTTTCCACAGCTAGAATAATGTCACCTCTTTCATGTTCATACCATGGACAAACCCACTTGAATGATCGTTCCTTAATGGTATCAAATTCAGCCCTCCATTCATGGTCTTCTTTCGGCTTTCTTGGGATACGATGAAAGCTTCTTAATGGATCTGAAACATTTCTGATGTGATTACCTGCATACATGTGTGTGATGATCCACACATATAGGAGGTGTAAGCAACATCGAAGCTTCCCTTTTTGTTTGTTGGAGAAGTTTAATGTCAGAAATGTTTCAGCCAACACAGCAGGAACTTGATTCCTTTGCTTATTTTCCAGCAAAGAAAACATCCATGGAGCTTGATCAACTATGTTGGAGCAGAGAACAATACCAGCCCATAAATAGCAAATGCCAGTACTCTCGCAAAAATAGTCCATTCTTTTTGACGCCCAACTCCTTCAGATGTTCTTCTATGAATGCTTTAGTCACTCCTTTTGAATCTGCATGTCCTTTATTTCACTTGAACCATGGTACCCTAGTAATTCCCGAATTGCTCTATTATTTTTGCATCTAAAGTGTGTTGTTCCAGATGAAAATAAATAGAAGTATTTTTCTCACTGGTAATTTCAACATGCATGCATACTCTTCGATGGTAGGAGTGATGTCCATGTTTGGCAATTCAAAACATCTCAAAAGGTTCAATACTGAGCTAGAGTTTCGAGAGAGTTTCCACTGATATAAGCAACAAATCCATAATGGACCCATATTTATTCAAGAAGGCTCTTCGTTTTCATTAGGAAACAATTGACTCAACTGATGTAATCTCTCCAGAGAACTAATATTTGCCATCACATTGGAATGCTTCTTCAAGTTGGATACATTGCTAGTTTGTTGTGCTCTTTCCATTGTTTACGTCTAATATGATGTTATTCTTCGGCCACCAGTGGACCTTTTTAAAAAGGAAGAAAGAAACAAAAAAAGTAAATAAATTAGATGTATGTCATAAATAAAATAAATATGTATGCTACATAAAAAAATGCATGTGATATGACAATTAAAATATGGTTTTTCTTTTTATGCTTAAAAATAAACATGCTTGGTGAAAAAAATGTGGATGTTATGCATGATGGAGATATGAATTGCTTATGCAGAACAACACAAAATAATCATGAATGTTATAATGCTTATAATAAATATTACATGATACTAAAGATGCATGATGTAATAAGAAGTACTCCCTTGTGTCCTAATGAGGTGGAACCTAATGTTTGCTGGTTCTAGGGTCAAACCCTATTTAAGGTGGCCAATTAAAGTCGTTCTAGTAATGCAGCTTTTGGATGGATCTAGACCCCTAAAAGTTATGGTCCCCAAGTTGCCTTTATCAATAAGATAAAGATCTAGTTTCATGAGTTAAGAAGGACATGAAAGTCACAATACGGCAACCCATAGTTCTAGTAACAACCTAGCGGATGAGTCAACGAAGGGAAGCATAAGCCTCACAATAACAACGTCAAAACCCCTCTTGCCTATGGTTTTCCAAGGCTCGGGTATAGAGCCCAAATAGTGTGTGAGGACAGTGATAGTGAAAGTGTGTGTAGGGAGCATACAAACCTTTCAAATCCTATATACACAATCCTACAAAACAAAGCAAAACAGCATATATATACAACAGTCCTCTATCCTAAGGTTTGAGTAACAGATAAATAAGCTAAAGCAAAAAAAAAACATCATATATACAAAAGTCATCTATCCTAAGGTTTGCAATTATATCCAAATAAATGAGAAGAAAATAAAAAGATAAAATAAACAATTATACAAATAAATAAAAATAAAATAAACAATTATATACAAATATTTAAGAAAGGAAAAAAAATAAAATAAACAATTATACAAATAAATAAAAATAAAATAAAAATAAATAATTATATACAACTAAATAAAAAAAAAACAAGTGTGATGTAAAGGGAAAAATAAATGTTATAAAGTTATAAATTATTTGCATAATTTACTCTAGTAGGCTTGACTCTTTTTGTGTCCCCATGGAGTCGCCAACTGTCAACGTACCAGGAGGGCACATGCGACGAGGATGTCGACTGATTTTGAAATAATAAATAAAATATGAGTCGCCACCAATTTTAATTCTGGAAAAATTGGAAAACCTTTTTAATTTGTAAACTGGTCTTTTTAAAAGAGATTTGAGGTTCGGAGTCTGATTATGATTAGGGAAGGGTGGAAACTTAATCCCACTGCACCCTAATACATCCGTATAAATACGGTTACCCTAGAGCTCATTATGCAAATTTGTTTATAATTTCAATAATATTTAATTTTCCCTTAAATAATCACAATTATGTACAAATATAAAATAAAATAAAATAAAATTAAAACAAGGAATAAAAATTAAATGAGAACACAATTTAATGAAAAATTAATTTTGGCTTGATAGTTGTTTGCTACACCGACGTACCCTCTGGTGCAATGAGGAACTCAAAGCCACGTCGTTCTAGAAAATAAGTATATGTTGATTGATTTTAATTAAAAGAGAATAAAAATATGTTGGTTGATTTTTTTAATTTTTTAGAAATAGATTTTTATTATTAATGGAAGGAAAACATTTTTTAAGCTCTAATTTCAACAAAATTAATTCATAAATACAAATACACAATTAATTTAAACACACGACACATAAACCTATAAAATGATTAATCTAAAAAAAAACTAATTATTTTTCATCCTTTTTTTATCAAAAATTAAATTCACTCAAAACCAAAGAAATAATTAAATCACTTTTTTTACATAATTAAATCAACTCTAAAATTAATTTATTTAATTCTATTTGAATGATTTAAGATGGTTGCTAAAACATGTGACAAACTCTCTTTTTTTAAATCACACTATTCAAGGATTTGTTCTAACCGAATTAAATAAATCTTTTTTATTTTTATTTTAGATCAAATAAACTCAAATCCAACCAATCAAAATCTAATCTCACACCAAAATAAACAATAAACTAACAACAATAATAATAATGATGATAATAATAATAATAACATTAACTCTCTAATCCTATCATCACACATACACACACATTCAAAAAAAAATAAAATAAATAAAACTCCCACACACACACACTCACACACACACACACAGCACTCCCTCACTTTCACTCACACACACACAAATTGAGAGAATGAGAGACAGGGGAGAGAGAGAGAGGAACAGAGAGACTGAAAGAGGAGAGAGAAGAAAGGGGCGGCGGAGGAAAGGGAGAGGCGAGAGGGATGAGGCCGCACGGCGCTCCGGGGGAAGGCGGCGCGACCTCGCTGTGGCTGCCATGCGCGATGGCCGGCGGGGAGAGGGAGACGGGCTTCGCGATCGAGGTGGAGTACGCCTCGGCCACCGTTGCGTGTGGTGGCGTGTGCTGGCGGGAGGAGGACGGTGACTCGGATGGGTCTCGGTGCCGCCAAAGGGAGGCGGTGCGTGGCCTGGAAGGTGGCGAGTGGCTGGGAGAGGGATCGCGATGGCTCGGTTACATGGGGATTGATCACGCGGTGGAGGCTGAGGGAGGTCCGAGAAGACCGTGGCACGAGGGGGAGAGGTGGAGCCATGCGAGGAGGAGGGGAAGGAAGGTCATGGCGCGGGGGGCTGGGTGGTGCGCGGAGGAGGGGAAGGAAGGCCATGGCGCGGGGGGCTGCGGTGGTGCGCGAGGAGGAGGCGGAAGGAGAAGGTGCGCCCGGCGCTGGGTGGTGAGCGGATTTGAACGGAGGGGGGAAGCTTCAGATTGAAGGGAGAAGCCCGATTCGCGCGCGGCTGGGTTTGGTGAGGACCACGGAGGACGCGACGGCGAGGAGAAAGGAAGCGGCCGGAGGCGCATGAATGAGGCATGCACGGTGGTTGGTGCGGCGGTTGGGAAGAAGAGATGGCGCGGTTGAAAGGGAGGAAGAACCACCAAGCTTCTTAGTTTTTATCCTTTTTATTTTTCTAACTTTTATTTTTTATTCTTAGATTGATTTTGATTTTGATGTGCTGTTGCTTGGTTTTGTTTCTGGCTTGGTTCTTGAATGGATTTAGGTAAATGTGGTGATTGTGATAATTTCAGGTTGTGATGATGGTGGTGATGGTGTGGCGGAATAGTAACCAATGGAGGAGCTAAATGCGTGTGTAATTATGAAGGAAACAAAAAGTACAAATTTCTAGCATGATACAAATGCCCAGATTTTGTAAGAACAAATTTTTTATACCTTTACTGATATGATCTTTTGGTATTGTTTCCCCCTTTATTTTAATTAATTCTCCGTTTATATAGCCGTTCCCTCTTGATTGAATTTTATCTGTTCACCTTTGCAGGCTGCTTAGGAGCCAAGCTCATCCCCCAAAACCATCATCAGGAAAGCAAATTTATCTTTGCCAAGGACAAAGAAAATATGATGATGGTGCTGCCATTTTTTTGACTTGCTTTTTCTTTTCGATTTGTGTCACAGTTTCTTTTTCCTTTTGTTGTATTATTCACGGGCTAACGACCACAGGACTTGCAAACTTCTTTTTATTTTTATTTTTCTATTTCTTATTTATTTTTATTTGAGCTGAAATGAGGCTAACAATAAAATAAATGGTTGGTAAACTTAAATGGACTAAAATAAATTGGTCTAAAGTGGATCATTTTATGTTGGCTTAAAGGAAATTAGAATGAGTTATTTGCTTACTACCTTTTATGCAATAAACAACCAACATGGACACAAATGGATAAACAAATAAATGAAATAAAATAAAATAAAAATGGTACAAAATATGGTGTTCACAAATTCAAATGCGAACTTAAGCGTAGTTGGATTCTACTAGGGTGTTACACGGTGGAGGAGAAGGTGGTGCCGCCTGTGAAGGCCGTGCGAGGCTAGTATGGCAATGATGATGCACTCCACCTAGTCATTTTCTCTAATGTTATTATTAGCAGAATCTATAACTGAGGTTGCGCTTCCACCGATCCACAAAGGAGCTATGGTAGAAGCTCAGAGCTTTACAGAACCTTCATTGAGAGCTTTATACCCCTTGTAAAGGTCAATGTGCAGAATATTTTATCATCTTTTCCAAATTGTCCAACCCATTGTTGGTTTGGTCCTAGATTTCTTTTGTGTTTCCATGATTGATGTGGGAGAGGAATAGGGTATCCTTTCTTATCTATACATGACATCAAATGCAAGGTTTTTGGCTTACATGTTTTAACAGGAGTGAAAGAGAAAAGGAGGTAGAAGAGAGGGGAGGGGCGTAAAGGTGTTACAGTATTTGGAGAGAGGAAAGGGCAAAATAAATAAATCATTGATATTTTTAATTTTTATAAATATTAAAAAATAAATATATATTTTAATCGCATCAATTTTTCAGTTAGATTCATATTTGAATGATTGAGATTAAACAAACTCAATTTGCCCAATTGTAGAACTCACCCATTGTAATATATGGCAATCAATGAATTCTCCATGAGGAATGCTAAGTTTGGGACCACCTAGACCATGTAATATAATATTAGGAGAAATTGAATGAAAATACATTTTTATCCTTATTCTCTTTTTCTTCCCTAGCCTTCTTTTTCCCTCAATTCCTATCCTCCTCCCTTCCTACTCCTAGAATGACTACCACCACCACGAGCTTAAGCCCAAGTTGATGACATCTACCTCCACTAGGCACCGATGTCTTTCATTTTTGTCTATGCTGTTTAATAATCTTTGTTGGGTGGCTGGTGACAACAGAAAAGGGGAACAACATCATCTCTACAATAATAGTTTAATGATAAATTATTGGGTTTGGACTAAGCTTGGCAAAGTCGCGTACATGATTTTTCAATACGTTGATGTTGATTCCTATGGTGGAGGGTACTCAAGCTGGGTCGTGACTATGACATGAGAAATGTGAATTGGGAGTATACCTCTTAATGTTACGAGGAAAATGTTTATGACGTGGTTGATCCCAAATTAAATTTCATGTTAATTATAAATCTTTTGTCGAGATTCTTCAATTTCTTTTTTAGGTAAATAACATAAATCACCCTTGAAATTTAGTTAAATGCTAGAAATCACTCTGTAGGATAATAGTCGATAATATAACGATTAATAATATTTTGCGCTAACATTTTAATACTATACATATGTTGTGTGACATTATATAAGATATTATATTATATAATATACAATTATTATCTTACTATTACCAATAACTCTAAGTAAATATTAAAAAAATAATAAAATAAAAATATTTATTAATTGCATTTATATTTATTATAAATATCTGTTAATTTTTATTATTTAAAATTATAATATACAATAAATTTATTTTGTATTAATTTTAATATTTATTATAAATTAAAAAATTAAAAAAATATACAATACTCTATTCCCTTCAAATACTTGAATATTTTTACTTGTATTTTTCATCATATGATAATAATAATAATAATAATATTGTTATTATTTATTAGTTATAAATTCAATGGGCAAAGTGCAATTTAACGACACCCTAAGGGTAGTTTGTGTTATTTGCCCTAGAAAATAACTATCCATAATCACAACCACCAATCATGATTTGTCATTTGGTTTAGGATTATTGACTATTGGTGTAAAACTATTTTATATTGTTAGTATATAGAAATTAAGCTCATAATTTTTATGCATTGATATTATTCAATAAAAATTAAAAATCAAAGAACTATTATGTCATATTGGATAATTAGGGAAGCTTAATGAAATTAATTTTAAGATACTTTTAGTGTAAAAGAGTTTTATAACATCATTCAATCATATACTTTTATTTATAAGACTTTTAATTTAAAATATGATTGAGTTAAACACTTTTATTAATATGTTAATATACCTTTACATAATTAGATATTTATGTAAACCTTTTTTTCACTGGTGGTAGATATAAATTAAATTCATTTAAAAGAAAAGATGAACAAACAATTCCTTTAAATTCTATTAAATAGTTTTGATTTCTTTTAAATGAAAGTAAATAATTAATTTACTAGTACATTAACATTATTCCCTGGTTTAATTTACAAATTTGCTGACATATATTTTTAATCCCTGTAAATATAGCTTATTTTGATTTTATTCCCTTAAAATTTTTGTTTTGTTTTTTGTTCCATCTTTTTTCCTTTCCTTTGTTTTTTTTTTTATCCTTGTTGTTCTTAATTTTGTTCCCAATAAAATTTTTCTAATATTTATTTGGTTATTATAAATATTGAAAATTTAATTTTTTTCCTTAAAAATATTTTAATAATTTCCCATAAATTTTTATAGATATCATCACTTAATATTGAGTTTATGCAAAAGAGAAGAAAAAATAAGACATAACGATAGAAGAAGGAGAACAAAACAAAAACAAAAATTTTAGAGGGGCTGAATCCTAAACAACTCATATTTACAATGATTAGAAACATATTTAAACCTAAAGATTTGACGTAAATGCACGACAATGTATTGAAATAATACGGTGATTGACAATATGTTTATAGGTCATTACATTAAAGATTAAACTCTTAGGGTGTTCGTTTTAAGTTACACTGATCTATTCTTAGAAATAATTGCTTGAGAATGATTTATTTCTATATTTGTTACCACTTTAGTAAAATTATTCTAGGGTATTAGTTATTCCCATGTTTTAATGAGATTTTTAATGAGATTCATTTCCATGTTGAAAGATGGGAATAAAAAGTCTCATGAATGCTTGGGAATTATAAAGTACAAATCTTAAAATATCCCTTGATAATAATAATAATAATAATACTATTAAATTAAATATGTTAGTGATATTTTAGAAATTATGATATATATTTTTGGAATATGCACTATAAAACAAATAAATGTTAAATTGATTCCTAGAAAGTTCAACAAATAATTCAAGATTGTTTAATATTAAACAATTTTTTTTCAAACTGGAGGAATAACATTCTAAGTATTACATTTCTGAGACCACAATTTCAAATCTTGAAACAAATACCCCTTAAATATTAACTCTAGGGTATGTTTGGTTAGGGGTAAGTTTTCATGAATAAATTCTATATGTAATTTCACATAAAACTCATTTATAAAAATTTATCCCTCATTTTTAATCCTCAATTAAACACACCCTTATTTTATGTTTTATTATGAGGTAAGAATAAATGAAAATCTTTTTGAATGAGTTCTATGTGTATAAAATCATGAAATTTTCACACCATCTTATATTCCTGATGAGAGTAAAAAAAATTGAAAATTTTCATATATAAACCCTATACATGAAAAACCATTAAAATTTTAACCATATCGTTTTACCCCCCCCCAACGCCCCAAAAAAAATCGTAGTAAAAATAATGATTTTTTTTAATGATTTAACCAGATGAAAATTTAATGATTTTTTTTATTAAATTCATCCATTAAATTTCATTTAACTTTAATTCTCTCAAAATGCGACAGGCGTGTCCTCCTCAGCCTCATCACCCTATATTCCCTGCCAATTATCCTCAGAACGTACATTGACACAGAAAAATCCTGAACTTACCTTGTGCTCTGCTTTGTCCTTGGTAGAAAAGTAGTTTTTTTTTTCAAGAAAATTATACCCAAAACCTTCCTTCACTTGCAAACTTCCAAAATCCTACAACACACAACAACCCCACCTCAATTTCCCTTCACCCCAACTCTTCCGGAAACAATTCAATTCAATTCAATACAAGACAACACGATGGCAATTTAGCAGGGCTGACCATGTACTTATCAGAAAAACCCCGCCCCATCGATTTCTACAAAGAGGAAGGGATGATGGAGGTTGTGTCGAACGGCGGCGACCTCCCTCCTCCTGCGGCGGCGGCGATGATGGTGGGGGAGAGCAGCGGGGAGGAGCCGGAGCTGGAAGTAAAGGCTCCGAAGAAGCGGGCGGAGACGTGGGTACAGGAGGAGACGCGGAGCCTGATTGCTTTGCGGCGCGAGATGGACGGCGTGTTCAACACTTCCAAGTCGAACAAGCACCTCTGGGAGCAGATATCGTCCAAGATGAGGGAGAAAGGGTTTGATAGGTCTCCGACCATGTGCACCGACAAGTGGAGGAACCTGCTCAAGGAGTTCAAGAAGGCGAGGCACCTGGACAGAGGAGGAGGAGGAGGAGGGAGTAGTAGTGGTTCCGCGAAGATGTCTTATTACAAGGAGATTGAAGAGATCTTGAGGGAGAGGAGCAAGAGTGTGCAGTATAAGAGCCCTACCACTCCCCCTCCTCCTCCTCCGCCTCCTACCACCAAAGTTGACTCCTTTATGCAGTTTGCTGATAAGGGTAATTCACTCATTTCACTCTCTCCCTTCCCTTTGTTTGTTGCATATGTGTTAGTGTTGCTGTCTGGCTGGAGGTAGGGAGTAGGCTACTGTTTATATATATATATATATAGGCATTAATTATGAGAGTTATGATTGGAAGCGATTATGGGAGTTATGAGGCCTTAATGATGAGAGTCATGATGGGGAGCAGTTATGAGCTCAGTTATGAGCTCAATTAGAGGTGATGATATTCAACACGTGGGTGCTGAGTCACCATCAAGAAGGAGGGATGGCTAGGCGACTGAGCAATAGGAATGGGAGGGGGTGCCTGAGCTGAAAGGCTAAGCTACGCCGATCAGGCGGCTCTCAGGTAATGGGAGTGCTAAGTAGGTTGAAGACCGACCGATACACAAACCTAGCCTCGAGCTCTAGCGAGAGCAAAGAGGCTAAAGGTTCAAGTAGGTTGACCAACTGATCCAGTTTGTGAATTAACTTTTCCTTGGAAAGTTGTTCCGAAGTGAGCTTTGCCTCTAATGTAATAGAGTGAATGGGTATCCGCTCTTAATAAGCAAATTTTGTAGTAGGTCTTATTGCACCCGATTACCTTACTTGTAAGCACAGTGGCTAAGTAGGCGACATTTTCCAGTTTGCAACAAATTTTGGTCCCAAAAACAAGGTATCTTGGTTTAAATTGCTGATTTTGACTTGCTTTAATTGGGCATTTGTACTTTTAACTCTTCCTCCTCGTTCTTGCTTTGTGAAACGTAAATCTAGAGTGAAGAAGAAACCCTCAGTTGTCCTGTAATTAAGAAGTTTCCTTGGAAGTGGCATTTATGTCTTGGTTGACACACACATACTCACATTCAGCAGTGAGCCTCAGCCTATATTCATTGGTCTTAGGTTTGGTAGCTGTAGTATCTATCTCTATGCCTATGATATATGGCATAGGACAGTATGAATCAATACAATTATAAGTTTCCTAAAGGGATTTTACTTCTACCCTGTTGAGCGCTCACACTCGCTTGAAGCTGTGGTAAAATGTCCCAGGTTGTCATTCTCGAGTCATGCATTTGGTTGTCTGCCAAGCTGCAATTTCACTCTGTCTCTAGAAACTTGTTTTTGACTGGTTATGTTGCTGTACAGGGATCGAGGACACCAGCATCTCTTTTGGGCCTGTTGAAGGTATGTCATTGTAATTCAACTTTAAGGTTCCTACTTTCTGCTCTTTATCATGTTCACTTTCGTCCATGATTATTTAATATTTAGTATCTGTAGCTCACGAATCATGTTAGATTATAGTTCTATGTGGCATTTTTGGTTTAGTTCTAAATGGTTTAACTGGTAGAAGCATATACTACATCCAAGTCACCTGAAACATGCAGTGGAATTCAAAACTATTGTGAGGATAACCATGCTGATGTACTTGCATCCATTGCATGGGAATTTAATCATTACTGTAGATTACCATATAGCATTCTGGTGTATGTGTCTTTTTCCAGTAAATGTTGTCATTTAATGATGAAATATTGCTTTTAAGGTCCAGTCGAAATAGGAATTCAAACTCTACTCTGTAGGAATGTTCTAGTTGTGGTTATCATAATTTTCTACGGGCTCATTTCTTTTATGCGAGAGTGAGAGTGGGTAGTTATTTCTTCGTATAGTTGGAGAAAGTATTCTTACTGGTTGTTGCTTAGCATTTACTGGTAGTCTAAATTAAGATGTCTAGGAACTCATTAGATATTTCGTTTTTCACATAGTAGGAGGAAGTATTCAAACTGCCTATCTTTCATTACATTTTCTAAATTACAGTGTCTGTAGTTTGCAGCTTTTATGTTTGGATTAACTTATTTTGTGTCTAAAACAGCATATAATCAAAATCTTTATGAGAAAGGCAAAAAAGAAAAGGTTAATTTTCCCTACAATAATCAAAACCAACATGCATTTAATACTAATTATAACTGTTTTAGCATTTTGGGCAAAGAAAAAAGAAGTTTCTACCAATATGGGAGAGGGTGTGTTTATTGAGAAGGAGTTATTTAGATATATGTTTCCCCTGACACTCTTAGCATAGTAGTAGACTAGTAGTTGTTGCCACTTCATGTTTTTCATAGTACTCAAATACTTGGCATTTAGCTACTGGAAGACCAACACTCAATCTTGAGAGAAGTTTGGATCATGATGGACATCCTCTTGCCATTACCGCAGCTGATGCTGTTGCAGCAAGTGGCGTCCCCCTTGGAATTGGAGAGAAACTCCTAGCAATGGTAAGCTATATAAAGTTCTGTAGTTTGATATGTGCTTGCTCACCAATGAAAGAGAAAATGGTAAATAAAAGTTAATCATCTCATGTGCTGTTTGTATTGTATTTGTAGAAGCAGCCTAGGTCAATGTTTAGAAGTTAGTTAGTTTGTTGAACCTGAACAATATAGTAAAACCAAATTATTAGTTCTATAACCCAAAAAAATTACAGAAACAAAAGGACTAGTTTATCCCAAGTTGTTACTTAGCGTAATTACTTCCTTGTTTCTGCTTCATGTTCTTCCTATTTTGGCAGGCGGAGAAAGTCAGCCATGCTGTGGAAGGGTTATATCGGTCAAATGGGGTGATTATACAAGACGAATAGGTATTGATGGCTCTTCAGAAGCCATCAAGGAGGCAATTAGGGCAGCTTTTCGGTTGAGAACTAAACGTGCATTTTGGTTGGAGGATGAGGAGCAAATAATCAGAAGTATTGACCGTGACATGCCTTTAGGAAATTACACTCTTCACCTTGATGAAGGTAAGTTTGACTCAATTTATTCTTCTAGAACTGTCCTGATATTTGAGCAAATATAATGGTTTCATTTTACCTTGATAATGTCTATAGGGGCTTTAGTGTAGTTTTGAATTTACTGTATTGAGTTTTGGAAACCCCCTGTATCTTACCTGAAATATTTTGATGGTGGTTCAACATTAAAAGTACTTCTTTCCCTTCCTTCTGTTGTTGGAAGATTATGGTTGCTGTAACACTAAATTATCATGTCAGGAATGGCTATTAAAGTATGCCTCTATGATGAGTCTGACCATATCTCTCTACACACCGAAGAGAAGATCTTTTACACTGAAGATGATTACCGTGATTTTCTGATTTTACGGGCGTGGACAAGTCTAAGGGAATTCGATGGCTATAGAAATATTGACAATATGGATGATCTTCGACCTGGTGCCATATATCGCGGTGTGAGTTGAGGGCAGGTGCATGGTATGATCAATCTTCAACTAATTGCTTAAAATTCCTAGAGAACTGTTGTGGGGCTTGTTTATATCTTTGGGATATGTGCGGCGTGAACCTGAAACTTTATTTGTTTTGATTTATCGAATGCTGTTTATAGTGTATGTTAGGAAAACAAAAGAGGTCCTGTGCACAAATTCTGTTCCAATCTTTGGCCTCAACATGTATATAGTCTAGATTTTATATAGGATTCTTCTCATCATTTTCTTTTTGGTATTTGCTTCCACTTCTATGTAGTTCTTTTGGGCAGTTGCATAATTTTCTGACATGCCGCACAAGCAGAGCCTTCTGAACCCTGATGACTGTTAACTTTAGTCAGATGACTTTTGTCAGGAAACTATGATTTGTCAGGATTCCTTAGTTGATACTGCATCTGAATTCTGAAGGGAGGCAAGCTGTGATAAACCGTTTATTCACAAGCAGATTGGTCTCCTTGAAAGTGGCAACATTTTTAAAGGGAGCTATTGGGGTTTTTGCTAGGAAGTGCAGTGGTGCGTGTTGAAGGCCTTAACAAGATTAAGTTTATAGCGAAACTGTGACTCGTGTTGTATGTCTCACATTGATTAAACTCATTGAATTGTTACAATAACACTCTTAAGGCCTTATTCTAGAAGCTTTTAAAACGGATGCAAGAGGTATTTCTGGGAAGATTCAGAGGTGACATGAGGTGGTGCTGCTGCTTTGCCGTGTACATGTAGAATGTAGATACCAAGTGCCAACCAACCTGTGTGGGCACATAATATGAGTGCTTTTTTCGGTCGTTGGATTGAAGCAATACTTGCTTTGGTAATAGCCTGAAATTGTTTTTTACCTTTTATTATTATTATTATTATTTTGGTCCAGTTTCTTGTATTATTTTGGTTTCTTGGATGATAGTTGTAATTATTTTTGGGCCAACTGTTCATACTACGGTTTTACTCATCAAGCCTTTCTTTTTATTCTTTCTTGCCCTTTTTGTTTGAAGAAAAAATAATTCTGTGCTTTGCCGTAAGAATAAGAATGTTCTGAGTTTCTTGTTCCAAAAAAAATCCGAGTTTCTTTGTTAATAAACTAAATAAAGCTGGATTATGGTTTCGTTAAATTTTTTTTTTTTGTAATCACGACTCACGAGTGTTGTCACAATTTCTGGACATAAAACTGATTTAGAGGTAAAATTCTTTGACAATAATTTTCATATGGATGGGATTTATTTTCTCCACAAAGTAAGTTTTGTACATTTATGTTGGGAGTGGTTATTGTTACACCTTTGCATCTATTACCACACTCTTTTAGTGGTATTTTTTTATTACTATTCTTAAAATGTCCTTAATCAATAGTTATTCTAGCCTTTGTCTGCACCCTTATTTATAATTTACTTTTTTAAAACTTCAAAAAAAAAATCATGACATTATTTTCCTTGATATTTTTAAAATAATTTTAAAATCAACTCATTGCTACAAATCTAGACATATATAAGTATTATTGATATGAAGAAAATGAATAATAATTTTAAAAATTAGGGCTCGGATGGAAAATAGATATGAATGTTGATAATGAATTTCAATTATCTAAGTATAAGATGTGACTTTAATAAGTTGAACGGATAATGGACTAGAGATTTGTTGTTCGGGTTGTTACATTGAAAGCTTGTGTAGAAATATTATTATTTTTTAAATTTTATATGAATTACTTTAAAAAAGCTTTTTATGTCATGTCTATATTATATGCATATTGTATCTTAAATTTGTACATGTTACAATTTGTTCTTCAACCAAACAATTATCCAACAACAGAGTCAAAAATAAAAATTAATAAATGTGTAGGTCATTATAGTTTAATTAATTTTTAATTAAGTCTATATAGTTTAAATTTTGTTAATAAGGTTTTTACATTGTAAAATATTTGTGATCAAGTTCCTAAAGCAATCTATTGCTAAAAAAGCTAACTAAATACAACAAACATCTAAAAAGCTAACTAAATACAACAAACATCTAAAAATCTAATTGATTATTCACAGGACTTGCACTCTTTTGATAAAAAAGAATTAAATTTTAAATTTTTATTATGATAGGTTACTTAAAGACTTGATTATATGAGCTTTATAATATAGAAACTCAATTAAAAGCTTTTAAATCATATAAATGTAATTAAAAAATTTGATGAAACTGTAGATATTTTCACACTTTTTATTTAAAAAATCCACATATGGTATAATATAAAATTTGTGAATAAAATTTAGAATGTAAGGAATATAGTATGAGATGACTGGATGTGGCAATAGAAAATACTAGAATAACTAACAAGGACATTGTAGGAATAGTAATGAAAAGGCCACTAAAAGGGTGTGAAAATAGCCACTCCCATTTAAATATAATAAGCTTTCATGACAATTCAATTATTGAATTATGTGATATATTAATAATTAATCATGACATCCACCAAAAAAAGTAATTAATCATCACAAATTTTAAAAAAGTTGGATAGTAATAGATATAGATATGTAATTTAATAGTGATATTTATTTTTTAAATATATTATATGTCATAATAGATTGGAAGGATAAAGCATCAAATCCTTTTAAAATTGAAATTTTTTAGATTTGATTTATGGACTTTTAATTCAATGGTCAATAAATGAAATTTTGTGTTCATAAAAAGTTAAGGGTATGTTTGATTGCTGGAGCATAGTGAGCGGAATAAAATGAAAATAGAATTATTCCGCTTCATTGTTTGGATATGTCAATGGAATGTATCAGAGATTATAAACTTTTTATCCTATAATACGCATAAGTTAGAATGTATGTAATATTAGTAATTAGGGTAATTAGAAATATAAGGAGATAGTGTAATTAGATGGAATGAGCTCATCTATCTCCATTTCACTCTACCCAACTTAAACATATCCAAATAATATAACTACTTAAAATTCCACTTCACTCACTCTATTTCAACCAACTCCATCAATCCGAACACTCACTAAGGTAGCATTTGGTTTCTGTTCAGGACATTGGAGACAATAGAGATTGAGATATAAAACACACTCTCTCTCGTGTTTGGTTGAGCAAGATATGACAATTGTCTCTATCTTATTTTACAGGGACAAGAAATAAATACATGATAAAAGATAAGGATAAAGGCATTTTACCCCTCTAACTTTAGATCATATGCAATTTACGTCACTTTTCAAACGCGCATCGCGACACCTTAAACTTTCTAAACTATGCAAAACACCCTGGTATAATTTTGACAACTAATAAACGTAAGATTTATGTGCACTTAACCCCCAATGTTTCTAATTTGTGTAACCTTATACCTCTGTGAATATTATGTGCATTAACCCTATGATTTTTTTATTATGCGCAACCCGACACCCTGACTTAAAGTTTTGCACTATTTGAAAAGTAGGGTTTTGATAGTTTGAAAGTTTAGTGTTGTAATGCATGTTTGAAAAGTTAGGTGTAAATTACACATAACCTAAAATTCAAAGGGTAAAATGCATATAATCCTAAAAGATATTGGGTACCCCTATTTGAACTTACCAACCATCGCATCGCCGCAAAATGCCACTGTTGGCTTTTCATTGTGAGACCATCCATGATAGTGAGGACAAATAGGAAAATATTAAATATGTATATGAATATTATTGAAAAAAATATTAAATTTCTATCTTTGCATCTGTTATCCTCCATTTTGAGGTACAGAAGGTTTTTGTATTTTGTATCTCAAGACAAAAAATTTTTCTACTCTTTATTTTTGTCTTTACAACTAAATAATTTTATATTTTTAGGATCTATATATTCTATCACGAGACAAAAAGTAAACATTACCTAAAATATTGAATGAAATAAGAATAATATAACTTACTGTCAAAGTGTATTTGATATGGGATAAAAGTGGAACAGCTACCAAACACATATTTGGGATAGGGTATAAAAATAACATAAAAATTCTATGGATAAACTTCACTGTAAAAATTTTCATTTGATTTTTTTTTGGTTATCTGCCAATTACACCCTTGCTCTTATTCTCACCTTAAAATCCAAATACCTCTTCTACCCTCAATTGGTCTTACCCATACGGCCATACTACATCATACTCAGTTACTCACCGCCATGTAAGGGTAATTACGCAACATTAATTTCAAGCCCTCCAAAACCAACAAAGCACAAAGCACCCTTATCCTATCTTCAATTACCCCTTCTTCTTCTACCTTCCCCAACGCCTTCACTCTTCACTCCCAAAACCCAAACCTTCCTTCGTAACACAGAATGGCAACCACTCTCTCAACCCTCACCCTTCGATTCCCCTCACCTTATCCTACACCCTCCCCTAATCCTGCGCACCTTCCCACCGCCACCAACAAGCTCTCCCTCCACTTCCGCCCCCTCTCCCACCGCGCCACCCACCTCCGCCCCCTCGCCGCTGTCGCCGTCCCCGAGAAGATCGAAGAGCTCGGCACCAAGATCTCTGGCCTCACCCTTGAGGAGGCCAAGATCCTCGTCGACTACCTCCAGGACAAGCTCGGCGTCTCCGCCGCCTCCTTCGCCCCTGCCGCCGTAGTCGCCGCACCCGGCGCTGGAGCTGCTGCCGACGCCGCCCCCGCCGTGGAGGAGAAGACTGAGTTCGACGTTGTGATCGAGGACGTTCCCAGCAACGCGAGGATTGCGGTTATCAAGACCGTGAGGGGATTGACGAGCCTGGCGCTGAAGGAGGCGAAGGAATTGATCGAAGGTTTGCCGAAGAAGTTCAAGGAAGGGGTTTCCAAGGATGAGGCTGAAGATTCCAAGAAGCAGCTCGAAGCGGCTGGTGCCAAAATCTCCATTGTTTAAGGGTTTGTTTTCTTAACTTTATTTTTTGATAATTTTGTTTGTTGGTATAATGTGTAATTTGATTGTTCCTATGGCTGGATTTGAATTAAAATTGTTAAAAAAAAAGGGATGGAGCTTTATTTTTCTTTTTAAGCCCTGCATTTGAGGTGTTTGTTGAAATGAGTATGAAGTTTTTTTTAATTATTATTATTTATTTAACAACTTAAGATTCTATTACCATTTAATTTCTCTAACGAGAATTGGTGAGAAAATGTAAAAAGAAAGAAAGAAAGAAAGAAATTACCGAATAATTGAATTGCTGAATCGTGCAAATTGTGTTTGAATTATACATGTATTGTAAAGTTCATTCTCATTTGTGATACACTGTATGATACTTATGGCTAGCATGTTAACATCGTGAGATCCGAATCATGAATCTTAAGATTCTAATTACTATGCTGAAAGGCAATGAATAGCGGGTTAAGAGCATGGCTGATTTTGTGCTTTTTATGAAATCTGTTGGGCTATGCAGTGGGATTTCGCTTCTTTGGCTTCTCTAAAGTCTAATGTGCACTTTAGACTTTTGATTGTAAGGTATATAATTATCAGATTGATTTATCCAATACGAGGTATTCTTGTTGTGTATGAACTTACCACTCTACGATGAGGAATACCCTGCGTAATTTATCCAACCATTTCATTTGATATTTGATTGAGACTCCTTTAATTGAATGCAGATCTTCTGATGTTTTTATTTATTAAGGTGACTTAGTTGTGTAGTGTATATAATATTTGCAATCATCTCTAATTGATGATAAGCAATTGAAAAGAAACACGGTTAATGGTGAACATTTAACATAACTAGGTCATGTCAAATGGTACTTGTTGGAAGGTGGGAAACGTTGGTAAAGGGAGCTGTTGGGTTTGCTAACGCTGCAAGGTGGAAATGTGACTTACTTTGTATGTCTCACATAGATTAAACTCACTGAATTGTTACAGTAGCACTTGAGGCCTTGTTCCGGAAACTTTTTAAACGGGTGCAGAAGTATTTGAGGAGAGATTCAGAGAGGTGTCAAAGAGGCAGCTGCATTGCTGTGTACATGTAGAATGTAAATTCCAAGCGCGTTGTGCAGTAAAATCATACATGGATGTTTATTATGGGAGTGAGAGGAGCAAATCTGGTCTATATAATCATATATGGATAGTCATGATTGAAAGTTAATTAATGTAATTAGTGCTCAAATGTTCATTTAAAAAAGTCACATGACTATATGTTTTTATGTTGACTGTTCATGTAAGATCCAATAATTAAGATTCAACCTCTCACAATAAACTACTCATCATATGATATGCTCCTTATATGTATATGTATTTCGATACAAAGTAAGGCCAGAGGCCCACCTTATTATATCTTTTAGTTATGTTATTTTTAGGTAGGGCTAAACACTCCAATTGATAACTGATAAATGCAATTACTTAATTTCGATACAATGATAGCATAAAAAATGTTTTATACTATCATGTAATCACATATTGATATTATTTGTAAGATTTTTAAGATATTGAATTGTTGGGCTAAATACTTTTAAGAGAAATGATTTGATTTGTTAATCAAATTTGAGCTTCAATCTTAAAAAAGAAATAAGAAATAATATCATTTATCAAATCCACATTTTCTTCCTTTGTGTTTGAAATTTTGATAGGATTTTAGGGGAATTGATTTGATTTTAAAGCTTTAACACAAATCAAATCAATTTATTACCTATTTTAAATTTTCCAAAGACAATCCATTGTATTTTAAATATATAAGAATTAAGTCAATTCAATTCCTATTTTACTTAATCATTCTAACCATATGATTTAACTTATAAATCAAATCAATTTCAAATTAAGTCAAATCATTTCAAATATTACCTTATTAGTGTGGCAATAAATGTTAATGCGCTACTACCATGTAAGGAGTTAACTTTTAATTGGCATCACGTTGGTTGGTGTAATAATAAATGATTGGATTTATGTAAAAATTGTTTACATTGCAGGACATTAAAATTAAATTTTTAAACAAATAAAAATTTTAATTATAGAAATGTCGAATTGACATATTGATTTTATAATATCAGTTAACATTACATGTGACAATAATTTGATTGAAATTTATATTTATTCCAACTATGATCACCTCTAACTCATTATCTATAAACTTTTTTGTTTCTCTTTTTGGATTATGCAATTCACTATAAGTTTTCTCGCTTTTTAATTGAGATATCAGGGGATATTGTAGGAGTCAAATGATCTCTTTAACTCATTGATTTTTGCTGTTATATTGCAAGGATTTCAAGTTATTATAAAAATATTTGGTAATAATATCCAAAAAGTTTGGGTAAGCGGATAGCACTTTCACTACCCACTTTTGTGGCCAGTCTGGCGGTTTAGTACTTCTTTTTAAATATAAATTATCTGTGCAAAGTAGCAGTTGTTCAGTATTTGGCTAAATAATAATTTGAGTCTATATGGGCTTTGGCCCCTTTGTGAACCAAAAACTTGCAATAGGGGCTAGAATGAAATATTTCTTGCGCATGATAGTAAGGAGTCAATTGTTTGCAGAGCTACATACTTGATAAATGGTCTATTATTTGTTAGGGAAAATAATTTTTTTTTCTCTTATCCTTATTTAATTTTTCAATTTAATTTTTTACTTTTACTTTTGTTCAGCTTGTTCTCGTATTTCAAATTGTTTTTCAGTTTAATTATAAATCACTATTTTGATGAAAAAAGGCGAATATAATACAATTCACATCAAATCCATATGTACGCCATGTTAGCATTTTGTTAAAATTGTCTTCTTATATTTGCGTGTTTAGTTGTGAATTTATAAATTAATTTTAAAATAAAGTGATTTATGTATAAAAATTACTCTAAAATTGATTTTAATATAAAGTAGTAAACTTTCAGTTCTCCTATAATCAATTTAGAGACAAGAATCAATTTTGATTTATATAAACCAAACATCATCAATTCTAAGCTCTTAGAATTGATTTTGATGGTTGTAAAGGTGGAACCAAATATGCTATATGTCTCACCGTATAATTTTAAAATAAAGTGATTTATATTTAACAATTACTCTAAAATTGATTTTAACATAAAGTAATAAATTTTCAGTTCTCCTGTAATCAATTCTAGAGACAAGAATCAATTTTGATTTATATAAACCAAACATGATCAATTCTAAGCTCTTCGAATTGATTTTGGTGGTTGCAAAGGTGGAACCAAATATGCTATATGTCTCACCGTTTAACCAGTTAGAAACCAATAAAGTTAATCATCATGAAATTTACAGAGTCACTTCTCATCTTTCTCATCTCACATCTTGCATATCTTTTGTGGCTGTAATAATTGTTCTGCTTAGTTTCCACAATCTGACTTAATACACTAAAAATGATGCACTTTTTCATAAAACTGAACATTAGTCCAACAAGAATTCTGCAATGACTATGGAAATTCACTGATATTCCCCTTACATGGCAATTATTTCTGCCACAAGAAGTTTAACATACAGAAGCGAGTTTTAATACTCCAACAATGTTGACCGACCATCCACATTAGAATTTAGAAGTAACACTCATCTAACACAATGTGAATAGAAAATTCACAACTGACACCACTCGAGACCCGAAAGAAAACACAGAAGCTGAACAAAATGACAAGAAGAAAAGACACATATGGGATCTCTACTCATCCCATTCATCATTCTTGTATGATACAAGAGTGTCAACCTTATGAATCTGCATATCCAAAACAAAAAATTAGTGATGATATTAATATCCAAAGCAAACAAAATAGTAATGCCATGTAAAATCACCAAATTGCAATTTCAGATTCACCTTGGTATCAAAGGAATGCAACTTCACCATTTGTGGATTTGCAATAAGCTTTGGATCACTCTCAATCCAAGTGAATGGGACTGCCACATCTTTGTCAGTGTATGCTAACACGTCAAAGACACCTGGAACATCAGGACAGTGCAGCCATGGTCAGTTTCTCTACCTGGGGACCATAAGTAGAAGAAGGCAAAAGCATTGAAGATGCACAGTGCAGAATATGGTTCTTACAAGGTTCATCCAGGCATGGCAAATAGGTGATACTTGAAGCAATCTGCCTCATAATAGCTTGTATCTCTCTCATGATTTCTTTGTCACTCTTTTCCCTTGGCACGCTGAAAGATCAAAATTTAAAAGTAGATAAATAAGTGAACTTAAATGATTATTTTGAAGGTCGAATGGTTTTTAGTTGTGCCAAGTTACCCACCCCTTCTCAACAACCTCACTGTCAGTCTCAATGCTGAAGTTCCACCTTTCAAGGACCTCACTGGTGGCCTTGCTCATTATAACAAGGACAACCCTCTGCAACTTGCCAGCTTCAAGCCATTCTTTATTTTTTTTCAACATTGAAAATTCAGACAGCTCAATCGTCAGCACTGGTAACAATAATATCACAACCGAACTACCTCACTCCCAAATTGAATAGGTAACTAGGTATTGAAAGCATTTGCAAGATGAGTAAATGAAATTAAGTTCAATCAATCCCATTCACTATACTACATAGCCAAATTGATATGAACATCTAAGATTCACAATTCTTCAAACTTGTATCATGAACAATTCAATCCGATGCAATAGTTGGCTTTGATAAATAAAATTTTGATTTTAATTATAAGCTGCTTGGAGATAGAATAAACTAATCCAATCACATACACAGTTCCAACTAAACAATGAATTTATTTCAATTTCTTTCAGTCATAAACCACAACATGAGAAACAAGCAGTTAGAGGACTCTGTCAAATTACCAGAGAGCTGAGCGGTTAAATTGGCAATAAAAGACTTGACACCCTCATCTTCAGTAAGCAACATAGGGAGACCATATTTCTTCACTTTCACAAAGCTTTCTTCTGGATAAACTCCACGGTTGTAAAGGATGCTGAACAAATTCCCACCCAAACACTTAAATTATTATTATTATTATACAAAGAAGAGTTATCCCTAAATTGTATACATGAATCACTTACATAATTCATTATTACAAAGTCAGGGACTAAATAGTAAGATATTGAATTTCAGAGATCAAAGTGATTTACAAATACAATTTAAGAGCAAAACCGAGTATTAGCTCTATAAAAAAAAATTTCCAATCGGAAGTAAAATTGGAATATAAAAACAAAAACTATTGCAGAACACAGAGGATCAAACCTGTTAGCAGCATATCCTGATACAAAAACAGCACAAAAAAATTAACAAAAAAAAAAAAAATCAGCCAGAACTCCTTAGTGTGAAAAATACCAAAGAATGCAAAAATGAAAGAAATCAGAGAAGAAAGGGGTAGCCCATGAATACCGAAGAACTCGCTAACAATTGCTGCAGAACCGCGAAGGGTGATTATGTCTTTGGCAACCGTTCTCGCGGCCATTCCCTCTTTCCGTTAATGAAACTTTTCGAGTCTAGTTTTGCAACTATGAGCACCGAAGAACGTTGAAGGGTTTTCCAAGTGTTAGGGGAAGGGAAACAAACAGCGATGATTCTTTTTCCCCCTTTTTTTTCTTTTTAAACTTCGAGTTTGGAATTTGGTGAACGAGGAATGGGCGCTGGGAAGAGTTGTGTGTGTAGAAGTGGTTTGAAAAATGGGGAGAACAGGGCAATAAATTAGGGATTGAAAAAGAAACAAGGTTTGAAGGGAAGAGCAGCGTAACGGCTAGTTTCTTCTTCTTCTTCCTCTTTTATTTTTTTGGTTTAAGTGTGGGCCTTTGTTGGGCCTTGATTGTTTGCCTTTTTTTAAATAAGCGTGTTTAACGGTCGAGTTTAGGAATTTTTGCCTTTTGCGATCCCCGTTGATTCTGCGTGCACGTCTGTGTACACGTGGGTCCTTAGATACCACGACCGTGTATACCTATAAAGGTAAATTATACTCACATCTCCTTAGATTTGTGAAAATATATCTTACATTCCTTCTAGTTATCTAACATACACTCACATCCTCTCTACTTGTCAAATTTTAAATATTTATATTACAGTTACACCCCATTCACAGAACACTTGTTAATAAATTTAACAATGACATTTGTGATATTAAATGTTTTTAATTAATAAAATTATCAAAATACCCTTACTCACTCTATTAATTTTAAGGGTATTTTTATAATTGTTAATATCACAAAATATTACGAAAATGCAAGGAAGAAAATAACAATATTAAATTAAAGGTATTGGTTCAAAGGTTTAAAGGTCTGAAGGTTTAAATAAAGTTAAACTGGAATATAATAAAAAATATATATAAATATATACATATAATTAATAAGAATATAGATAAATATATTAAATCATTAATGTTAACATAATTAGCAAAAATATATTTATAGGACTATAAAAATAAACATAATTTATATAAAATTTCTCAGTTTTAGCCTTCAAACACGGTCACAAAGCATTTAAAAATAATATTTGTTAGTGAACGAGGTTTATGGTGAGAACTTGTAAATGACGAAGAGAAAGAATAACAACCCAATAATTTTTGTTAGTGCCCTTCTTTGGTTCTATTTTTTTTTGTTTTTGTTCTGTGGTTGCCATAAGATATCAATATTTAAGCATTGAAAAAAATCTTTTAAAAAAAAATCGGTTCAATTAGTCCGCTTTGCTTTCCCCTTTCCCCAATTTTGACCTTTTGATCGCTTTGACTTCCTCGGTTTTTGGAGCTTAGGATCACTAGGTGACCGGTTCTGGTGAATGGTTGGATTGCTTGTTCTCAATTTTTCTCTTCCATGCAAAAATGTCATTCTATTAGGTTTACTAACGGTTCTCTATAAATGAGAGGTGTACTTAATATAAATACTTAAAATTTGACAAGCGGAGTGTGAGTGTAGGTTGGACAACTAGAGGGGGTGTGAGTTGTATTTCACAAATCTCAGGGTAGATGAGTGTAATTTACCCTGTCTATAATCTATAAAATCTATAAAATACTAGTGACGCCATGCTTAAAGTCCTATTTTTTATTATTTGGAAATTATTATAATTAATGCTAAAGATTACATATAGTAACTTTACCTCAATAAAATAAATATTTAAATATAACTAGTTAAAGTTTACATTTTAAATGTTAAGTCTTGTCTAGCTGCATTTTTTATTTTAAATGTTAAATTTATATTTTTTATTATTTCCAAGAGATTTTGGAAAGAAATGGTCAAGACTAGAGTAAAATCTGAAGAAAAAGAAATGGAAGAGCAAAATAATTTCGAGATGTGCACGATCAATAAAAGTTGGAAACTGCATGCATTAAAAAAGAAAAAATTTGGAAACTATCACAAAAGGTGGGGAACATGGGGCGAAAAAGGGAAAAGAGAGAGTGCTATAAATTTTTGACAAATTAGTAAATATTTCAACATAAACTATGTTTATGGACTTGAAAGTGGATTTCAATTCAATTAGGAGACACCAAAAATAGTTATTTCCTGAATCCTCTTTATATAATCCCCTTTGAGTTAGGGCTCCCTCATGCACGAGTTTTGCATGATTTTTCCTACCCCAAATCTGCCTTCTCATGTTCTTAGGTGTCTTATGTGTTGTTTGTAATTCTATGGCAATTGTTGGTGCCATTTCTAGCTTCCAAGGCCAAGTGGATAGTACCCACGCACTCTCCTGAAACAATGATTGAGTTTGAATTCATGACCTAACTTTTTATCATTACAGTAATGTTCTTAATGTTATGATTGCTACATATGAATTTAGAAGTGAAAATAAGTTATAAACATGATTTTACAAGTTATGTCAAGTCTAGCAAAATTATGGTTTTTGATTATAGCATGAAAATTATATTCTAGAAAACCATGAGACCATAATTGATATGTTGTATGCCATGAAAATATTTTATCCACTCAAGAAAAGATTTTACCAAAATTGTTAGACACATATTATGGATCGATGAAGTTACTGTGTTTTCAAGATTTTGGATTTCTAGATTAAACTTCTAGAATCTCAAGTTAGGTTTTATTGAAAAAAATATTGAGTTGAGTACAATTTATCTCATTGAAGGCATGCTATTATGATTTTAGAATTATCATGTTTATGAAATCATGTTATCTTGAAATATGATTTTAGAATTTCAAATATGCGATACGAAAGTATTGAATTAAGTATGATTCGAAACATTTACCAGACACATACTCTGGAGGTTTCTAGAATCACCATGTTTGAAAGTTGTTGATCTCTTGGATGTGATTTCAGAACCCAGTTATGTTTGCAGTCAACTTGTTAGAATTATATGAGTTTAGAGCTTTCAAGGTTTTAAGATTTATTTAGTTTATGTGTAATTTAGTTTTGAATAGTAACTATAGAGAATCATACAGTGAGTTAACGACTATAAAATAGTTAGCCTTAGTACCAAAATTTCCATAGAGGACAATATTGCCCTTTAAGTATTCAAAGAATGGAATCTAGTTAGGTGTCTGCCTTATAGGACCTCATTAGGTGCCCTTTCTAGTTTAGAGATAGAGCAATTATATTTATTTTTATGTATATTTATCATGTTCAGAGATTTATGTTTCTCTAATAATTAATGCACCATGAATCTAGAAATGTTTCCCTATGTAACTATGTGCATAAATATCAAATTGATTTCTATTTGATGCATATATATATATCCTATTGGTTATCCTATGTGGGTATGGTGGGTGAGAATACTACCTAGACTAATGACTTACCCCTCTTCTTTCCTCTTTAGTTATAGTTGCATATTCGATTGTTGTTCAGCCACCAACTTAGTAGTCCATAGCTGTTTGTAATACCCAGGTACACGTGTCTTTAGACAAGTTTCGTAAACCCTAGGGTCCCCTAGGACCCACCCGTGTAGCCGGAAAGCCCTGGATGTGTGAAGGGCTAAGGGTTGGATTTTGGGTGAGTTGCTACAAAATTATACAAACGGCCTCGCTGAGCGAGCCCTCTCACTCAGCAAGTATGAGCCTCAGCTTTACTTGCCGTAGCAAGCTTTACTCCCTATAGCGAGCAGGCCTTGATGTTAGGCATGTTGAAACGATGTAGTTTCACTAAAAGAGCCCCAACACCGTTTTTTAAACCCCATTTTTGGGCTCCCTTCCCCCATATCCGAAAGCCTTCTTACCTAACTCTCTCCCAACCTCTTATCTATCTCTTCCACTCAAATCCTTCTCCTTCCAAGATCAAATGTAAGAGTTTTTGTAGATTTTGTCATCTCCTTCCTCTCGTTTCATATTCCATGGTTTGAGCTTTGTTGTTTCTTAATTGTTGTTAAGTGGGGGTTGCTCCCCAATGTTGTTAGGGTTTGTTAGAGTTATCTAGAGATACCCATAGATGTCTATGAGTCTTTGTTGCTCTATGGCAATTATTGTGTCATTCCAAGCTCTTAAGGTCAAGTTGGTGGTGCCCACATACTCTTGGCTTCAAACGGTAAGTGGGTTCAAACTCATGGCCTTACTTTTAAGCATTATGGGTATGTTTTATGCATGATGATTATTAAATATGAAATTAGGGATGAAAGTATGAATATATATGATTTTGCAAGCATGGCAAGCTAGCCAAAGATTATGATTTTGAGTATAGCATGAAAATGTGTTTAGAAAACCATGGGAACATGATTGATATATTGTATATTATGGAAATGTTTTATGTGCAAGCCTAAGAGATTTATTATAAGAATATATGACTTAATTAGTTGTTATTTCATCAAACATGTTTTAAAAGTTTATGATATCTTTATGCTTCAAGACTTGAGATTTCAAATATGATTTTGGAGTATGAGTTAAGATATTTTGGCAAGAATGTCAAACAAAATATAACTTAGTTTCACGAATGAAGATGTTATTATAATATCAAAGTTTTATGATTATGAACCTTTCCATTTCAAAGTATATTATTAGAATTGTTAAGGTATGAAAATATGTTAGCTGGAGAAATGAGATTTTATAAATCTGGTTTTTATGATACTCAGAAGTATGAAATTTAGTATGATTCGTAGTAACCTAGATACATATTCTGTGGGTTGGAAATCAGACCTTGCAAGCGGGTGATCCCTTGGGCATGATTTCAGGAGGTTATGTTAAAGTCAGTTGCAGAGTTATATGAGTCCAAGCTTCAGAGTTTCAAGGGTTTTCATATTTAAATGATTTTATATATACTAGAGATTTTATGATTTTAGGAGTAGAGTATTTATATATGATAGAGTTTTAACTCTAGAGAGAGCTTAACACAGAGTTTTAGAGAAATAATGTGTTTTTTATGATTTAGAGACTAACGGTAGCTATAGAGAAACAAACAGTGAGTTAACGGTTGGGAAAATGATTGTTAACCTTGGTACCAGATTGTCCTTAGGGGCAATCTCACATAGCAGAGATGGAACCTAGTTAGGTGTCCGATTTGGATCCTTGAGGGATCTTAGAGATAAGAAATTTGTTATGCCATGGTTGACATGCATAACTAAAGATCCATGTTTCTCTATTAGAGTATTGTTAACTATGTTTTAAGGAATTATTGATGTTTTTAGAGAATATTTGATTTAAGAGCTATTATGTATATGAAAAATGATTTTTCATTAGAGTAAGAATTTAGAGATGCTTTCTATGAATTTATAAATAAGAGACATCTTTCTATATAGTTATGCACATAATTATCAAATGATTTATGATTATTGCATCCATATTGCATTATTGTATATTTCTTGGTTGTCCCATGTGGGTGATGGGTGATAGCTTACTCACTTAGTCCGTTGACTCACTAGTCCATTGACTCACCCTCTCCTTTCCTCCTCATAGCTAGGTCCAGATGTTGTTAGCCTCCTGGTTGTCATTGGCTATTCTAGTGATGAGTCTTACTTTGGAGTAAAGCTTAGTTTAGATTCTTGTTAGAGTAGAGTGCTCAAGTAGATGTGTAGGTAGGATTCAAGCTATGCATTATTTTCAGAATATGTATTTAATTGCAATATTTGAAATAGTTATGTATATGTTTTTAGTTTACAAGTATGGATTTGAAATTATAGAGTTTGGCAAAAATTTTGTACAAGCTAGAAATAAATTTACGATTATGTTCAGGTGTTAGACTGATTTTTATGGTGTGATTAAAATATTTTTAGAGCTTTATATATCAAGTATTTTAGTTTTATGATTCTAGATATAAAGTTTTAAATAAATATTTAGATGAAGTTATGTTTCAGATTAAAAACTATGTTATTTTATGCATATAGAGACTTGAAGGTGACAAAGCTTACGTGGAATGAGATTCCTCACATGCTGGTCACGTTCTCTAATCGGGTCATGAAATTGTTTCAATGGTGAGCTTTACTTTGCACTTGAGACTTAGTCTAGGACTATGTTAGATTAGAGGGCTCTAGTAGATGTGTAGGCAAGATGACCATGTTAGAAAAGTGATCTCTAATCTTGCAAAAATATGAAAACAGAAAAGGAGCTTTGTTAAGTTTGAGATGTGCATGCACTATCCTTAAGGATTATTTTGTCACATAAATCCCCAGGATAAAGGTTCTTTTGGTACTTTCTAGGAACTCAAGAATTGCAATAGAGATATGTTCTATATATTGCCCAAGAAAAGAATAATAGTGAAATAGTGTAATTAGAAAGTATGACTTTTCTTCCTGTTATCATAAAACCATGTTTATCTATATATATTGTCAAAATAATACTTTTCCAATGTGAAAATGTTGATTCCAACAACCATGTTTCTGACGTTGGTATTAACAATTAGAAGGGTAAGACTATATCAACCATCTAGTGTTAAAGAATATTTAAGATATTGAAATTAGAAAACAATCAGATCACATGATTGGTTTTGATTTTAAAAGGAATCAGTTGCTATAAAAACTGATACATTGCCATATTTAAGAGATTTCAGACTAGTAAAGATAAAGGCCATTTTTAATTTTAATGATATTGAATATTTTGATTCATTCTCATCAATTTAAAACATGTTTCTAAATGGTTCCAATATTAGTCTAAATAATTAATTAAACCTTTTGAAATATATTTATATTTTCAAAATACAACAATCTCCCACTTATTTCAAAAGGTTTTTCCTTTAAAATAAATAAATAAAATCCTGGGTTATACATGAATGAAAATGCTTTGATTTGGTGTCTTTTGGACTATGAACCAGACCTAGATAGAAAGGACTTTAAATTACAATGTATTGGTGAAGTTTTGTCCACTTCTATGAACCAAACATTTCTAGCATAACTTAGAATCTTCTCTGATCACATTTACACCCTCAAAACATATCGCCATCGTTGTTAATGTTGTTTTGCCCTTTTGGCCATGCTTATGCCTGGTTGTTCATGAGTGCTCTAGAGACTTAGCCACAATCTCATAGGAGTAGTCCCCACTCCTACACTCATATAGGTGATTTTCATCAAGTGTATACTGCACTTTATACACCACCCATAAGGGATATGAAATTCATTAAAAGCATTTAGGTTACCCTTTCATAAATGTAGTCTAACACAACTCATATTTCTCACACCATAGGAAAGGACACATAATGTGCTAGCAATAATTAACAAATGACTTGTTATTACCCATATGAACCTTCTTCCTGGGATCTCCATTCACAACGGTTGGGTTTCTGTCATTGTTAATTTTCAAATTGGCTTAAGTCTCATTCCCCTCGATGTGACAATTATAAAATTCCTTCCAAGAGACTTAGTCAAAGGATCTGCAAGATTCACTTTCGACTTTACATAATCAATTGATATAATTCCATCTTTTAGCAACTACTTTATCACTTCATATCTCAGCCTAATGTGTCTGTTTTTACAATTCTATGACTTGTAATTCACAATAGCTATTGCCGCTTTATTATTCAGTGTACAAACACATGAGGCATTGGCTTTATTCCTAAAGGAATATTACTCAAAAAGTTTTTTAACCACTCAGCCTCATTAGGGCTTGCTCCAGAGCAATAAACTCTAATTCCATGGTGGACTTCGCAATAATTGTTTGTTTAGCTTTTCCAAGTAACAACACCACCTCCAAAAACAAACACATAACCATTAGTGGATTTAATCTCATCTGAATCTAAGATCTAGTTAGCATCACTGTATCCTTCTAATAGTGGGATATCCACAATACTCAATACCATAATTTATGGTACCTTTCAAATATTTCATCAATCTAGCCAATGCGGCCCAATGATCATTGTTTGGGTTATGTGTATATCTACTCAATCTATACATAGCATATGCTATGTCAGTGAGCAAAATTTATCAAATGCATCAAACTCCCAATAATTTGTGCATACTTAGATTGGGCAACAGGTTCACCCTTATTTTTCTTTAATTAAGTGTTAGCATCATAAAGTGTATTCAAGATTTGACATTGAAATGTCTAAACCTTTTCAAAAAATTTTCAACATATTGATCTTGTGATAATATTATACTATCACATTTTCTTATGACTTTAACACCCAAAATCATGCTTGCTTCATCCATGTCTTTCATATCAAATTTTGATGCAAGAAAATTCTTTATTTCAATTACAACTTCAAGAGTGGTGCAACAAATAAGCATATCATCAACATATAAGCAAATAATTACACATTCACCATTGATCAATTTAGTATACAACACTTATCTACTTCTATAGAAAAAAACCATTAGAGATTAATGTTTGATCAAATTTCTCATACTATTATTTTGTTGCTTGCTTTAGGCCATATAAAGACTTAATGAGTTTGCATACTTTATTTTCTTGACCAGGTTCCATACACCCCTCAAGTTGTCCCATATAAATTTCCTCTTCTAAATCTCCATTTAAAAAAACTATTTTTTAACATCCATCTGATGAATAACTAATTTATGAATTAACGCTAAAACAATTAAAACTCTTATTGAAGAAATTCTTGCTCCGGAGCAAAAGTATCAAAATAATCTATATTTTGCTTTTGAGTATAGCGTTTAGCCACTAATCTAGCTTTGTACTTTTCTATTGTTACATTTGGTTTATATTTTCTTTTAAAAATCCATTTACAACCTATAAGTTTTGCTCCTAGAGTCAATTTACTAAAACCCAAGTGTTGCATTTTTTAATTGAGTCAATTTTAGATTTAATTGCTTCTTTTCAAAGAAGTGCATTAGAAGAACTTATTGGTTAAAAAAAGGTTAGTGGATCACTTCCTACAAGATATGTGTAAAAATCATTTCCAAAAGAGGTTTATTTTCTTTGCCGTTTACTTCTTCTTAAACCTTCACTTGTGTTATCATTAATATTTTGAGAAGAATTTTCAGTTGATATGCTTGTATTTTGAGTTGGTATTTTAGGAACAAATTCTGATTTTAAAGGAAAAAGATGTTCAAAAAATTCTGCATTTTTTGTTTCAATTTGTGATACCCTAGGTACACGATCAGTAGTCACGTTTTGTATTGTCCCAAAGTTCCCATAGGACCCGCGGCGGGTCCTGAATTTTTTACTAGTCTGGATTCTACACCTCCTTGGAGGGCTATATGATAGAACCATATTCTTGGAATTAAAAGTCCCGGTAATGGTTCCTAGAGGAAAAATAAGTTGAAGAGTGATTTTTAATGAATTTTATCAAACCTTTAAGCGTTTAATTTTTAATCTACAAGTTTAGAAAATAAAAAAAATTCTCGGATTTGAACTAAAACCTAAATTTTGGATTCTGAGTTGTTGGGATTTTAAATTTTTAGATATTTTATTTGAATCCAAATAGGGGGTATTTCCTTATTTACATTTATGTTTTAAAGTTAAAATGATTAACTTAAAATTAAGAAATGTAAATAAGTGAACTTCCTGGAAACCGCCCCAGTCATTTCACCGCCCAGGCGGTCAGCAAAGGCTATTGGTAGAGAAAGACCTGGAGACCGCCCAGGCGGTCAACGAGAGAAGTGCGATATAGCTGGAAAGAGGGACCGCCCAGCGGTAAAGGTTTATAAAAGCCGTGTTTCGAGCTCCAAACGCGCGAACGCGTTCCCTTATTCTTCTTCATCAATTTTCTTCTCTCTCTCAAATCCATCATTTCCAAGCTTCAAGGTGAGTATATGCTGTTAGATTATGTCTTTATTTCTTCATAATATTGAATTTGGACCGATCATTTCTTTCATTGTTATCAAGTGGGAGTCCTCCCCAATTTTGTTAGGATAGAGCCCTCCAGAGATTATTAGAGTTTAATCTAGAGTTATAATTGCTCTATGGCAGTTGTTGGTGTCATTCCAAGTTCTCCAGTTGGTGGGGCCCACATACTCTTGGCTTCAAACGGTGAGTGGGTTCAGATCCTATGATCCTTATGTTGATCATTAGAGTTAATTTCAGGAATTATGATATGACCATATGATATTAGAAATAAAAGCATGAAACCTATATATTTTTGAGAAACTCATGGGACCATTATTGTTAAAGTAATTTTTATTAAAGAGCTTGAGTATGAATATAATTATATTTAGAGATTTATAAAATATTGTGATGATTTCCAGAGTAGAAAATAAGTATATGATAGAGTGATAGAGAAAATAAATATTTTCATGATTTAGAGAATAGATGGTAACTATAGAGAAACGAGTGAGTTAACGATATTCCGTTAACCTTGGTATACCAAGTCGCCCAAGGCAGAGAAATCAGAAATGGGACCTAGTTAGGTGCCCAAGTTCAGAGATTTTGTTATGTTACATGAATTGTGCATAACAGGAGGTTTTGTTTCTCTAATAGAGTCCTGTTGTTTATATTTACAAAGAACATTAGTTTTTTTGTTATATTGTTTACATAGATGAATATGATTTCAGAGATATTGTATTCACCAGTTTGATGATAATTTATTTTCTTGATTGTCCCATGAGCGGGTTATGGGTGAGAGCCTACTACGAGTTTTAGATGAAACTCACCCATCTCCCTTCTTCCATTACAGATATGTTAGCTGCGGTCCTTCTCCTCCACCTCCTCCCCAACAGGAGAGATTTTCAGTTGGTGAGCTTCACTTTAGAGTGAAGTTGCATGTGGTATTTTGTAGAGATAGAGTGCTCCAGTGTACATTGCGCAGGTCCGGACTATTAAAATAATGCATGTTTTGTATTTTCAAGATTATGATTTTTTTTATGGTTTATTTGGTATTGAGAGCAACTAGATGTTTGTATTAGAGAGATATATATATATGTATATATCTAGAGCTTGATTAAGAAAGTATTTAAATGATTTAATTTCCAAGGAGCTAGAGATTTATATTAGAGACAAAATTATGTTTTGGAACTGGATTTTATTAAATTAGGCATATAGAAAGACTCAGAGGTCACGAGGCTTACGTGGAAATGAGATTCCCACGTGCCGATCATGTTCCTAAGTCGGGTCATGACACAATTATAGAGTTATGATCAATAACATAACTTTTTAAAACCAAAAACCTATAAGCGCACTATGTTCAACATATCCTATGATCAAATAATCAGACGATTTTGATCCTATTTTTCTTTTTTAGGATCTGGTAACATGACTTTAGCTAAACATCCCCATACTTTTAAATATTTTAAATTTGGCTTATACCCTTTCCACAATTCATATGGTGTTTTATTTGTTTTCTTATAGGGAATTCTATTTTGCAAATGACATACAAATAATAAAGCTTCGCCCCAAAGATTTTCAGGTGCATTAGAACTAACTAAAAGAGAATTCATCATTTCTTTTAAAGTTCTATTTTTTCTTTCTACGACTCCATTAGACTGGGAGAATATGTATTATTCCTTCTTTTTCACAAAAATCATTAAACAAGATATATTCTCCTCCTCTATTGATCTTACTCTTTTAAGTTTCTTATTTAATTGATTTTCTACTTCAGTTTTATATATAAGAAACATGTCAAAAGCTTCATCCATAATTTTTTTTTATTAAATATACTTTAGTATATCTAGAAAAATAATCTATGAATGTTACATAATATTTTTTACCTCCTCTTGTAACAGTTTGTTTTAAATCTTATAAATCAGAGTGAATTAATTATAAGAGTTCAGTTTCTCTGTGTACAAATGGACATAATTTTTTAGTTAATTTTGATTCAATACATATTTCACACTTTTCTAAGCATGAATAAGAAAAACTAGAAATTAATCCTAAACCTTGCATTTTTTTAATATAATGTACACTAACATGTCCTAATCTTGCATGCCATACATTCATAGAATCAAGCATATAAGGAGAAGAACATGCATTTTCATTCGTAACTTATGAAACATTTAACATAAATAAACCACTATTATAATAACCTTTTTCCCACAACAACTCCACATTTTGGGAGAACAACTTCATCATTTTAAAAAATAACATTGACACTAGCTTTAGCCAATACGATACAAATATCAAATTATAACACATTTCAGGTACATAAAGAACATCACTTAAGGAGAGCATTTTTCCATAAGTGAGTTTTAAGTTCACTATTTCTTTACCAAGAACTGTAACTTTTTTAGAGTTGCCATACAGCTTCCTCTCCTTTCCCCACAATATTGTAAGAGGTAAAAACATTTTTGTTTGTACAAACAAGTCTAGTAGCCCCAAAATCTACCACTCAACATTTTTCTTTCATCACTAAATTAGTTTTAGCTAGAAACAACCATTATCATATCATGTCCAAAATTTTCAGAAGTATAATACTTACCTGTGCACTGGCCATAGTCAATTTAAGGGTCTCAAAGTTTTTGTACGAGTTATCTTGAATGAGGTGGAACCATCGATGTTGTGCCAGTCAATGTTTTCTGGCTTATAATAAGAACCTAGACAATGAAGGATAAAAAACGCAAAAATATAAAGATAACAATAATTCTTAATAAATAACACGAGATGTGAATAAAATAAAAAGATAAGACTAATTCTTAAGATTGTTAGAAAAGTGATCTCTGATCCTACAAAAATATGAAAACAAAAAAGGAGCTTTGTTAAGCCTGAGGCGTGAGTGCATTGTCCTTAAGGATTATTCTCATAGTAGAAATCCCCAAAATACAGCATGCTCTTCTAATTTTCTAGGAACTCAAGAACTGCAATGGACGTATGTTTTGATATATTGCCCAAGAAAAGAATAATAGTGAAATAGTGTAATAGTGTAATTAGAAACTATGACTTTTCTTCCTATTATTATAGAACCTGTTTATCTATATATATTGTCAAAACAATACTTTTCCAATGTGAAAATGTTGATCCCAACAACCATCTTTCTGCAATGTTGGTTTTAATAATTGGAAAGGCTAGACTATATCAACGGTCTAATGTTAAAGAGTATTTAAGGTATTGAAATTAGAAAACAATCAGATTATCACATGATTGGTTTTGATTTTAAATGGAATCAATTGCTATAAAAACTAATACATTGCCATATTTAAGAGATTTCAGACTAGTGAAGATAAAGGATATTTTTTTATTTTAATGGTATTAAATATTTTAAGTCATTCTCATCAATTTAAAACATGTTTCTAAACGATTCCAATATTAATTTAAATAATTAATTAAACCTTTTAAAATATATTTATATTTTCAAAATACAATAGACCATGCATTCTAATTTGAAATTATGTATTTAAATTTTAGAACTTATTATGACATTCTTCAAATGTATCCAATCTTCTAGTATTGAACCAATTTTCAGATTATGACTATGATAATAAAATATAACAATTTATATTTTCAAGAATTGCAATAGCACTTGTTAAATTTAATTAAGATGAATTCATACTTATGTATGTTGAAACATTTCAGTTTTATGAATTCAAATATTATGCTTTAAATAGAAAATTTGATGATAATTTAGATTAAATTATGCTTCAAGTATAAAAATCATGTTAATTCATGCATTTAGTAAGTCATGTTACCTATGAGCCTTATATGGGGACCTAGTCCTTCACATACCGGCACTTTTTCTAGTTTGGTCGTGACAATCTATTACTTGAAAAATTATTTAAATAAAACCATGAATTGGATAACAATGTAACAAACTTTTATATTGTCAATGCATTAAAAGTAAATTCTTATTTTTTTATGATTTTATTTTTGTAATATTTCTTTTCATATAATATCAAATATATATGTATATATATAATATTTCTTTTTCTTATAATATTCTCAACTTCCATATTCTTATCACAATACATGTAATAAACATAGAAAACATACCAAAGCAATATTATTTACAAATAAATTTTAAAAAAGTATAATTAAAATTATTAGTTTATGAAAATTATTTAATTTTTTATTATATAATTATATTTTATATGAAATGCGTTATACTATTTATCGTGTATTATAAATTTGTGTATTAATTTTTATTAATTTATGTATTTTAATATTATTTTAAATATTTAGTTAATTTCCATTTGTTATTTATTTAAAATATTTATTATTAAATTTTTAATTAAAATAATTATTTAATTCTAAAATTTAAAATTATCTGTCATTTCAATATATAAAAAGTGACTATGATAGATAAGTTTATTTAATACATTGTAGGAATCAAATAACATGAAATTGGTGCCTAGAAATTAAATTCATTATTTATTTTATAATTATTTTATTATTTAATATATAATTTGTAAAAATCAAATCATAAAAGAGAATACACGAAGCACACCACTTATAAAATGGGGTAAAGTGTAGATTTTTCAAATAAATTGGGTAGAATGTCATTTTTTAATACCTTAAGAGGGTAAGTGTATTTTATCTTTTTTTTTTATGATCTCTACATATAGGTGAAAATCAACTTTGGCAATATAATAGCACAAATGATATTATCAAACTATACTACGAATTAGTTGAAATTCAATTCTATTTTATTACTACTTGATCTTCAACTTAAGTTTGTTTCTTCTTATTTATCTCTGCCAACAAAAATCCTCTATACATATGTTCATCACATGGACATGGATACACAACATACACACCAGAAATACACATGTAAGAGAAAAATATGACTGGAGTCTAACATTCAATTTAAACCTTTCATTCCTCTCAATAAACCTTTTTGAACTTTTTTTATATTATCAGTTCAAAAAACACTTTTTTATATTATAATAATTAAATTATTTAGCATAAGAGTGGTTGATAACTATAAGAAAATTAAAATATAACTAAGATTGTGTTTTGTAAAATAAAAAAATACAGAGAATATTTGTAAAGATTTTTACATGATTAAAAATCGATCTCACTTAAAATATTAAAATAAATATAATAATGATTCATTTAATTTAATGCATCAAAGAAAAGTTTGAAAGACACATGTGAATAATATTCTAGAAAAATCAGTTTGATATCTATTTAATTTCAAATATCCTCTAAAAATTTATTTAATTTCAAATATAAGTTTTTCAATTATACTTTAAAATACTATAGTTATTATATTAATTTAATTGACTTGAATGAAATTTATAAATATACATATTTAAATATAATTTTTAATCAAATAAATAAAATCATTAAAAATGTGTTAAATATTATTTATCAAATAAATAATAAAATTATAAATATTTAATTTATCGAGGGTGTATTTGGTTTACATTCTAATAGAATTACTTTTGAAAGAATTAAAGTTGAAAAAATTACTTTTAGTAAAATTAAAATTAAAAGAATTGATTTGTATTGGAAATGATATTTTAAAAGTAAATTTAAAACAATTGTTTTTGTTTGGAATGTATAAGATAAAATTACTTTTGGATATAACATTACTGAAAAGACATGGTATAGTTAATTTCAAAAGAAAATAAAGTAAAATGTTAACATGGATAATATAGTAAAACAACTTTTCAATTTGGTAGAAATAGAATGAAAAGTATGTTTGAAGATGCTTTGGGCAAAAGTAATTTTGAAGGCTCTAAAAATAAAATCAAAACATAATGGACTTTTCACCTAAACATTTTCAGTTCATTGGAAGTACTTTTGACCATCAAAATTGTAAAGCATACAGGCACCTAATATGTTATGAAGGAAGAAAATTAACTACTGTCAAAATTAGATCTCGCGCTCTCTTATTTTCGTGATGCTATATTTTTTTACTAAGCCATTGGGGTTGAATTTCTTACTCTTTACGCGTTTTACAAATCTAAGTGTGTGTTTCTAACTTTAAATCTAGAGATTTTCAAAATTATAAAAAAAAACTACCTATCTATCCGTTTTACTACATCATATTTATTTTGTGCAATTGAAACATTCTAACTTATCAATTTTATGATTTTTTATATTAATTTTTTAGAAAAAAAAGACTTCAATTTTTTAACATTAAAATATTTTAAAAAATCATTTCCATAATTTATACTTCTTTGAAAATAATACTAATTATTTATTGATTTTTTAAAAATTAAATAGTTGCATTACTTTTTTTATTGAAAATAATTGTGTACGTAATTGAAGCACTACTCCAATAATGAGATGATGTAAATTAGGATTATTTATGATTTTTTAACTAAATATAACATATATTTTAAAATTAATATTTTAATTTGCCAAAAGAATGTACAAGGAAAGGAGGTTGTGAATTTATTCAGTCTTTTTTATTCATTATTCTAATTTACTAAAAAGATGTACATGGTTTTGAATGACAAAAACCCGTTGAAACAAGTACCTATGAGGATTACCAACAATAGGATAGAATGAAGACATGTTTAGTTTTTATGGGGACGGGACGAAGTTCCTATTTGTTAAACAAGGGAATGGAGAATTAGGTCCCCGCCCCATGAAACCCGCCAATTTTTTCATTGATATAAATGATTTAAATATCCACTTATATACATGCAAACACACACATATATCTTGGTTTTTTAAAAACAAGTATCCAAACAAATTTTGGTTTTTTATCATTATAAAATTGTTTTGAAAGTTAAAACTACCAAACACATGTTTTTGTTCTTGTATGTTTAAAAATAGAATTTAAATTGCTTTTTTAAAATAGTTTTAAAAAACTTAAAAATAAAAAATTTTCAAAGAAGCCCCAATCTCGTCAATGGTAAGATTTGAATGATAAAATATAATTTTTTAAATCAAATATTGTCAATTACAATATTTTAATAACAAAATATTATTTTTTAAATCAAATCTTGCTAATGACAAGATTTGGATGGTAAAATTATTATTATTTTAAATCAAATCTCACTAATAGCAAGATTTAAATAATAAATGATTATTTTTCAAATCAAATTTTGTCAATGACAAGATTAACTATATTCATATAAATTTCTCCATAACCCCATATATGAGAAATTATTAAATTAAAACATCATATAAAAAAAAAAAAAAAAAACGAAGGGTCCTAACAGTATTGACAATTTTCCACAGAAAACTAGATTGCCAGCATTGGATTGTAGCTAACTTAATGCAACTGTTGTGAGTCGTGACACCAGTGGACTAATATAGGTTGCTTAGCGTTGACTCGCAGACCAAAAGTTCACACTAACGTTATCGTACCTAAGCTCAAGTCAAGGAATTTTTTTTTTTAATTTTTATTTCATTTTAGAATAATCTGAAGTTGCAGATTGTTTTGGCTACCAAATACGACAAGACTATTTTAGTCTATATTTTGTAGGGTACTTTGTAGGGACCAATTGAAGGGGGACGTAACATACATTCTCTACCTTGTCTTCATCATGCATTCTATTTTCAGTAGTGAGAGGCTGTATCTGATCACATTGTAAAGGAATACTAGGTTAGCTTGTATCTCTTCTCTAGTTGTTTGATTCGTTTGAATTTTCCTTTAAGTTTATCTTCAGCTTATTGCGTTTGTTGTTATCATGAGGTGGACTTCAAGAGGAAATCTTCTGTTGTTAAATGATATCTCCTTCTTTATCTAATCATTTATTGACATGTAAAAAAATAAAAATCAAAATAAATTTAAAAATTTATAAGTTACTAAATATATAATATATATTTTATACATATTAATAAATAATTATGGGATAGAGAAAGAGACACAACTTGGGATAGAAAATTTTCATCCTTAGTTGAATCTGGATGATAGGCCAAATCACCAACCAAACTTGTCTTCCCTTTGGCGTGCTGTATCAGCTTAATTAACCATTGGCTTCATACTAAAAACAAAAGACCTTTGGCTTTAAGGATATTGCAAATGAAGTTACCCTCAGCTCACCAAAGTTGAATGAAGAACATCGTCATTCCGACGTAGAATACAAATATTCTATGTAGAATGGGGACAATAGAAATAAGACAAATGCGTTTGTTTCTGATTATTTGGGCAAATAATCACTTTTTTTGTCCAAAAAAATCACATTTCGTATTTTTGAATAATTTTTAAAAAATAATCAACATTTCAAAAAGATTATTTTTCAGCTTTTTTGTAGAAGCTAAAATTAGTAGCTTCTATTCAAAATCAATTTTTAGTTTTTTTAATTATATATAAAATTTAGCTTTTTCAATTTTCTTTCCTCTATTGGCGAGAAAATAGTGAGGGGAAGAGAAATGGTCTACTTTACAATAATATCTTTTTAAAAGATTGAGGATTTTATAAGGTTACTTAGTGATATAAAAGATATGTTAAACTTGGGAGTGTGGTTGAGTGGAAATGACTCATTCACCTTTAACCAAATATCAGGTTCGAACATTTGGGTATGACAAGCTTAAATATCCAGGTCAACGTCCAACCTTTGAGGTGCTTACAAGCTAGCAGAAATTAGTCACCGTGCTCGATAGTGAATATTCGTCGTGGAACCAAAAAAAAGATATGTTAACGATATAAGTGTCATTTTAATATGACTCCTATTTTGGTTTTCCTTTTTTTTCTTCATCTAAATATATAAAAAGAAAATCTATTTTTCTCTTTATTATTTTTTTGTAATATTCCTAATATATGTGAAGGTCCATTCTAGGTAGAGAAGGCATCCAACATGTTCCTAAGAACTAATTATTTTTTCACCATATGTAAGATGCAAAAAAAAAAAAAAAACAACTGTATGCAGAAAATGAGGATGTATATATGGCGATGATAAAAGAATGAAACAATGAAGAAAAATTCCAATACAAACATAATTTGAAGAACTAATTCATAGGCACTCTTACAAAAATGCAAGTGAGACTCATGATAGCAAGTATATGTTGAATAAAGTTGATGTAACTTATTTTTATTATGAGTGTGCTTAAATAGTATGCGTTAAACTTGTGCCCATACAGAAATTTCTCAATGGTGAAAGTAAGGGAAAACTACTATTTTGACACTTGAAATATTTTGTTGTTAACAAGATAACTTTCAAAAGGAATAATTTTCACTTGTAGTCATCCAAAGATCAATTTCATTTGATAAATCCAATCAAACACCAAGTGACCTCTCACTACAAGAAATGCATGGCATCCTGACCGGTTTTTCAATTGGTTAGATTAGTACCAATGGGTTTACTGACGACTATATATACTCATTGGTAACCTAACCGGTATTGACGGATGTAAAAATGAAAGATCAATCAGTACAATTGTATTAGAGGCGTCACTAAGGTCGTTAGATAAATAATATTACCGACGGGTATTGTTAATTTTATCGACGGGTTTTAAAAAATAAATTTTTTTTAATTATTTGCTACCGATGGGCTTACCACATGTGAGTATTTTAAAAAAATTTAATTTGGAAAAATATTTTACTACCGATGGGCTAAGTTTTTTAAATAACGATTGCATTGCCATGTGTAACTCATCTATATAAATTATCCAATTGTTTGGTATTTATTTATTTATTTTTAATTTATATAATAATTTAATTATCAATTAAAGTAATATTAATTAAGAAAATAATGAAATAATAATAAAATAAACAAAGTGATGAAATAAATAAAGTACCAGAATAAAATAAATACAAAATGTGATAAACGTAAAAAATATCGAAAATGAAATAAAAAAGTTAAATAAAGACTTGCTAAACTCCTCCTCGTTGGCGTCGGCGGAGCATCGTCATTGTCAAACCCGTCGAAGTCGTCCGCACCATCAAACGTGAGGATCATGAGGCATGCATGTTTCTAAAGAAGCTCATCACATTGGTAGTGATCTTCTTCATCCTCTTTGAATTTACTCTTTTCTTTCTTGCCTTCTCTTGCTCCTGATGCTCCATGGATAGCTTAAGTTGTCAGATCTCTATGAGCTCCTACTCCACTCCTGCTCGCCCTGCTACCTAGTCCTGCTCGCACTTGATCAATGCAATATCATCTTTATAATGAAGCATGCACCCTTTCAAACAACAGTTAATCTTTATTTCCTTCAACCCAAGTTTAAAAACTAATTTTTGCAAGCCCACTGATAAAAGAACTTTGTCTTTGGTTCCCTTCAGACTTAACACTCAATATCCGAACTACCAATGACAACTTATGCACACAATCCACCCATAAAGATTGATTGGTAGCTTCTAGCAAACTCTAAACCTAGTAGCACCTTGGTTGAGCTCCTTAACTGAAGGTTATGAATAATGAGCTAAATTCAAGACCGCGGCATAAAAAACCATCTCTTACTATCTAACCAGATTTCTTCCCACAATAGATTACCCACATCGTGTCGAGCTATGTGGACCCCACCAAACTACTTAGTTTAAAATATACCCACTTAATTCCCTACATTAACTACCTCCCCATGCTCAGTCCAAATCCAATAGTTAGGAAGAAATCTCACTTGTACAAATGAACCTTATGGTATCATCATTGAAATACTTTCTACATTTGCACTTATTACATGTACATTTAACTTTTGCCTCATCAATGGATTGTTGTGTTTGATATGATATCTTCACAAATTCTTCAACATCACTATAAAATTTCGGTTTAGTCCCCTCTATTAGGATGCAATCTATCGTACATCTATGACCGGTTTGAAGGAAACATTACGCATGTGAGTAACCCTAGACCTTACAATTTTTAAAGATGTCAAATTATTACTTTTAAACACACAATTACTTTTAATCTTATTTCCCTAACACAAAATTTCAACAGTATCTCCACTTAAATTAGGAGCTTTCATCATTAAATATTTCGCATTCAACAATCATAGACATACAATTTTTTAAAGACGTTAAATTATTGTATTCAAACAAAATTCAATTGCTTTTAAATTTTTTTTAATACAATTACTTTTAATCTTATTTCTCTAACAAAAATTTTCACAAAATTTTGACAGCATTTCTACTTAAATTAGGAGCTTTTGTCATCATATATTTCAGTAAACCCTAAATTGTAGACATAAATTTTTTTAAAGACATCAAATTATTACTTTTAAATGCATTCAATTAGTCTTCAAATTTTTTTAAGACAATTATTTTTAATCTTCTTTCCTTAACAAAAAGTTTAACAAAATTTCGATAGCTCTCTTAAAGAAGGAGCTTTCACCATCAGATATTTTAGTGCATTTAACAATCATAGACATTATTAAAGGTCAACAACATAATAGACATAGTTAAATAGTTATATCTTAACAATTGCATACAATTCACATAATCTTAAAAATTATTCTAGAGTGCATCATTTTCTAACTCCACAACATGCATCCTGCAATCTCTTTAAACACAAAGAATCCACAGTAAACAATGCAAACAAGTCGAGGAAGGACCTTTATGCCCTTTCCCCTAGTCACGCAAACCCCATTTCCTATAACTCTATCCTTGAAAACATAAATCTCTATCCTACATACATATTAAATCATATAAATAACAAGGATTTCATTGCTCACATCTAATGTAATGAAAAAAAACACAAAATCAAAAAGCTCTCTATATACAACCAAATCCAATCATGAAAATTCAATATGAATAAATATTTAATTTTACACACTTATAAACATTTATACATAGAAAACATAAAATAAAATAAGGAAAAAGATGACAAACCGCTCTAATGTCAACAAGTCAGTAGTGCCATTCTCTAACCTAACTCCTATATCAGCAAAATAACAACAATGATTACTCTCTAATGCAACACAACGGTATGGGCACCCATAAATGACGGAAAAACTAAACCAAATAAAAAAAACTAAACCAGTTAAAATGCTCACCAACATTCCTAAATTGCAATGGTGGTCTTTTCGCGAATAGAGCTTCGACGGTGGCAAAAAAGCGATGACAACGTATGGAGAGAGATAAAGAGTGAAGAGAGAAACTGATTGGGAAAAAGAAAGGCATGGTTCTAAAATATCGTGAGTTACCCAGGTTACCCACGAGCTAATCTTGGTAACCATTTAGTGCAACGGTGCATTTTGCATCTTACTTATTACCGATGGGTTTTCTGATGAGTATGTGAAATTCCAAGGGTTTGCGCGCCAACGTCTAATATTTCAAAAGCCTATTGGTAAATATAAAAATTATAAAAAAAATTACAAAAAATTATATATATATCTTTTTTAACGTTTACCGTCGGTATTTAATAAAAAAATTTAAAAAGATACTGAAATAATAAAAAAATATTTTAATCACTCATCGATACTTCTAAAATTTTTAAAGAATTACAATAAAAAAATATCCTAAATCGGTAAACCCGTCGTATATTAAGGGAAAAATAAAAAATAAACTATTAAATACCCATTGGTAATTTAGTGAAATTAAAAATAAAAAATTAATTAATTTTTTAAATGACCAATCAATACGCCCGTTAGAAATTAACCCCGCAGCTGTGGTGTACACGATGGGTTTGAGCTAAAAATTATTGTTGAACCAATCGGTAAACACATCGGCAAACCCAACGAAAATTGTGCGCACCATTTGGCACATAGTAGCGCCATTAACTACGACGGGTTGTCATGTAAAAGGTAGCATGCCGAATTCACTTAAAAGTTAATAGGACCTATATATAAATAATTATATGTTGAATAAAATTAGGTTTTATTTGGTATTATGGAGGCTTTTAAAATGTTGCTAAACTTTTTGGGCTCTCAAAAAGTTGCTAAGCAAAAGTATTCTTCCAAAAAGTATTACCAAACTCATCCTAGGTTTGATTTGGTATTCATGTGGCTTTGAAAAGGCATGAGCTCTTGGGCTCTTAAAAGCTCTCTTAAAAAGTCATTGTAGCACCATATAGTAAAATAATATAAAAATTACTTTTAATAAGTGGAAGCCATTTAAATAGTGTTTGACATTACAAGAAAAGCGCATGAAACTAATGGTTTTACCGACGGGTACGAATTGTACCATTAGGTATATCGACAGGTATGGGCTATTGATATTTTTGCCATCAAGCTATTATTATTGACGGGTTACTGTTTATAGTTAATAATTTCACGGTGTGTAGACAGGTATAAAAAATAAAACTGGTCGGTACAATTATATTAAAGGTGTCACACAATGGCGTAGGAAATTAATATTCCTGACGGACGTTTCTAATATTACCGACGAGAGACTTAAAATAATAATAAAAAATTATTTATATTACCGACTCAATTCTCGACGAGTTGTTTTTTTCATAATTATTTTATTTTACCAAATAATTATTTTACCAATGGTTGAACCCGTCGATAATAGTTTTAATAATTTTTTTTTTGGTTAGTGCTATTGCGGTTTAATACGTTACCTATATAGGCTATAGATCGCATTTAATTATTTTTTTATATAATAATTCAATTACCAATTGAAATGATATTAAGTGAAAAATAATAACTGTTAAGTAACAAACTGATACAATAACAAAAGAAAGTATCGTAAATAAAATAAAAAAGAATAAAATATCAAAAATCTATACAAGGGATGATAGATGAATAAAGTATCAAAAATAAAAATCTAGCTAAAGTCCTATTGGTCTTCAACATTGTCTCGGTGCCATCATCATCATCGAACAGCGGAGTCATTTGCGGCATCGGAGGAGAGGAGCCCTCAACAATGGAGGGAGAAGAATAAGGGAGCATCTTGCGGAGCCAAAAGATCCTGAAGCTTGCATATCCCTAAAGAAGGCCATAACATCTCCAGCGACCTTCTGCTGCATTTTCTCCTGCATTTCTGAACTTGATCTTCTTTCTTAGCCTTTTCCCGTTTCCTCTCCATGGACAACTTCACTGTCGATCTCCCTAGCCCTAGCTCTCTATAGCTCTCTCTCCTGCTCCTAAGCTCCTGAAGAAGCTATGCTGCTTTTCCTCTTGCTTGATAAGCTGTGCTTGCTAGAGCATCTCCTGGTTTAGCATGCACATGCTCCCTCAGGCGTCATCCCCAATGGCAGACCGATGGAAGGATGGGGATCTCCTGCAGGGTAGTACCATATCCGTATATGCGACCCTGTATGGGCCACGACCACCTGGGTCCATACATCCTCATTTGGAGAAGAAGGACATCAGCATGGACCTACCATCAGCCATCTAGGTCTAATTGGGTCTGCGCTTGCTCCCAAGGTCGTGAACTCGCACTAAAAAAGAGAAAAGATTAAAAAACATTGTAAACAATAATTAAGACATAAAGGGAAAAAGTAATTAAAAAAAAGTAAAAAGATAACTGAAGTGAAGCTTACATAAGTGGCCTCGGAACGAGGATCTACCCAGACCTCTCCGGAATCCACTCCCGCCACCCTTTCTGGTGTGGGTCTCACAAAAAGGCTATCCCTAGGTCGAAGGCGGTTTAACCCTCGCTACAGATATGCATAAGAAAGTCATAAAAACATAGTATTTGCCATAATTCAAATGTAATAAGCTAACATTTAAAGACTTAAAGATTTACTAGACACTTTCAAGTACCCTCCTGGGTGCTCAAGCCATTGGTATGAAATGACCCGCCTTTTGGGATGCCTAGTTTGTCCTCCTATTGTCCAACCTGTCCTTGAAGGTTGGTTAGAGGCCCAATGGCACTGCAATTTGCTAAGGGTGGCATCACTCAGCCATGAGTGGTTCATGTTCGTGCATCATGTCTCACAAGCGCTTGAAGACCTAATCCTCCAAGCCCTCTAATGGCGACCTCATGCTCTGGCTGAATATAAAATGTCCTCTGCATGCACAAAAATACAACATATTAGTAACCATAACCAGATAATTAAATAATATAAACATATATAAATTAACAAAGGCAAATAGTTCATAAAATTACCTTCCACTCCCGCCACCATACCTCACTGAAATCAACAGGGATGTTAGTCAGGTGGGCCACGATGGTTACAGCATCTATATAACCTCCGTGATCCTATGTGACCTCAGCAAATGGGTCAAACTTTACAAAAATATAAACATTTTAAATATCATATGCAATGCAAAATTAGAATGTAATAGAACACTTATACAATAACTTACCTATCTTTACCATCCAGCCTAATCTCCAGAGTGGTTTACCGTCAAGCCCAAGTGGCCTACCATCTCCCCAGAGAGCCTCCCATCCAGGTCCGGGCTAGTGACCTGCTTGAGAACGCAGGAGTATGGTGAGATGCGGGCTAGGAGTGAGGGCGGTGGAGGGCTAGGGGAGGGGTCACTATTATGGATGGGTTGTGACTGGGAATAAGGGGGAAGTGCGGGGTCAGTGTACCTAGGAATGGGCATCATCCTAAAGGAATAGGTGGTGGTTGGGGACGTTGGTGGAGGTGGTGGAAATGGAGATAGTGGAGGTAGTGGAAGGGACGGTTGCGGAGGTGGTGGGAGGGGAGGTGGCGGAGGTGGTGGGAGGTGGAGGGAGGGAGGAGATAGAGAGGTGGTGGGTAAACCAACCTTCCAAGGTCGACATTTGCATCTACCAACCATACTGAAACAATTAAAAGAGACAAAAAAAAAACATAAATTACATCAAAAAATTTCAAATAATTTTATAACAATATTGCACATAATATTAGATCCAGTACTTGCTCTGAAAGTTCAGGGCGTTTTCATCATTACTTTGTTGTTGATCATTATTCGAGTTATCACCATTACTATCACTTAGTTCATCTTCATGATTTCGCACTATGTGATTACTTGTACATTCAATTATGTCAACTTCCGTAGTTGTCAATGGAAGAGGATATTAGGATTGTCTCCATCAACTCCTGCCCTTGAAGGCGATGGATCGTTCACCTGATAAGCATCTTCAACATTATCTTCTTCTATTTCAATCCTACCTCTTGGTTTTGTCTTGTTCACAACTCTCCAATGTGACCTACTTTTCCCCGAATAAGACATATAATAGACTTGTGTAGCATTTTGGGCTATAATAAACGACTCATATCTTCCATATCTTCTACTGTGGTTGATTTCAATGATTTTGTAATTGCTATGTTGTTGTGTCCTAGTGAGTCGTGTTGATCATACCATTCACATTTGAATAACATACATTTTTTCATTGGCTCACCAACATACTCAAACTCAAGGATTTCCTTAACGACCCCATACCAATCATATTCTCCGTCCCTAGCATCACCTTTAACACAAACACCAATATTGTTGGGTTTTTCCACACCCAATTAACTGTGTGAAACTTGTACCCATTAACATAGTACATGAGCCAACTTATAACTTTATTTTTGGGCCCCTAAGCTAGGTTAAGCAAATGGGAACATGTTACACCATTATTTTTGTTATGGACCTACATGCATTAAATTCGAAATGTCAAACTAACTTGTATCAAACAAAATTAACTGAAAAAATATATTAGGTTACATATTTTAACAAATTAGACTTATATGTAATCTAAACCAATATGGAAATTGTTGAAGAGAATCAATTGTTCAAAATTTCTGTTGTTGAACATATATTGTAAGTTATTGTAAGGATGCATAACATCTCATGAAAGACTTAAAAAAAAAGAGTTATTGACTTACAATCTGAATGGTTACACCTCATCATAATTTAGCAAAATGTGTAAGTGCGTAGAATTTCACTCATCGGGCTCGCTTTTTCTAGCCTCGAACCAAGTTAATTGAATACGGATAATGTTGGTGGAATAAAACACTCCCCTCCATCGTCATTACGACCAACCCGAGTTCGCCTAGATTGAACATGTGGCTGAAAGTAAAATGAGCAAAAATTTATTGATCCTTCGACTTAAGACCTATTTTTCACGGTTCTTTTACATCCTCCTACTTCTCTTTCAAATGGATACATCCACCTATATTGAACCGGTCCACACACTTGTGCTTTATATGCCAAATGTATGGGTAAGTGTTCCATTGAGTCAAAGAACTCGGAGGAAAAATTCTCTCTAATTTGCACAGAATTATGGAAATATTTTTTCCATGATCGCAGATCATCAACCCTAAGAGAAGAAGAGCATAAATCCCTGAAATACTAACTTAGCTCGGTTAAGAGCTTTCAGACAACTTTAGGTAGCTCTCTGAATGCAATTGGAAGCAAACATTCCATGAAGACATGACAATCTTGGCTTTTCATGCCAACAAGCTTATCATGTACAACAATGACGCACCTACTTAAGTTAGAAGCGAAACCATTAGGTATTCTCAACCCCTTCAACCACTGACAAACAACCTGTTTCTGAGTGGAATTCAGAGCATATCTGGCTTTTGGTTTATAGAAACGACCATCTCTTAATTCTTGTAAATGCAAATAAGGATGTGTGCAATATTCAGCTAGATCATGCCTTGCTTTGTCATTGTCTTTAGTTCGATCTGTGTCCATTATAGTATTCATAATGTTGTCAAACACATTTTTCTCAATATGCATGACATCTAAACAACGACACACTAAATTGTCCTTCTAATATGGTAACTCCCAAAAAGTACTTTGTTAGGTCTAATTATGATATACCTCATACCCTGGCCATCGCACTATCTTTTCGACTTCTGTTAATTTTGGGAAATTCTTAACTCGATCCCACAATTGGCGGCCACTTACTTTAACTGGAGGCTCTTCATGGTCAATACAATTACTTTTAAATCCATATCTACTTCGCCTATATTACTTTTAAATCCATATCTACTTCGCCTATATGGATTATTAGCATCTACTAACCTCTCGTGACAATCAAACTAAAAGTTCTTTTCGCCATGTTTCAAAGTGAATGTCTTAGTATCCTCTATGCAAATTAGGCATGTTAATTTACCTTGAGTCATCCATCCAGACAACATTCCATAAGCTGGAAAGTCATTGATGGTCCACATTAATACGGCCCTCATCATGAAATTATGCTTTATTGAAATGTCTTAAGTAAGAAAATCCTAGCACCACAACTCATTCAATTAATCAATTAAGGGTTAAATATACTCATCAACCTTAGCTTTTGGATTATCATGACCAGGGATTATACATGTTAAGAACAAATAGGGATCTTTCATGCACATTTCAGGAGGGAGATTGTAGGGTATAACAACTACAGGCCAACATGAATAGGGTTTACTAAATTGGTTATTCAAAGTAAATCCATCTGAAGAGTCCCAATATAACATTTTGAGGGTCAAAGGAAAAATCAGGATATTGTTGATCGAAATAATTCCACGCTTCACTTTGCAATGGATGCGTCATCACACCATCATCCCTCTGATTTTCACTATGCTACCTCATATGAGAAGCTAAGCTCATTGACATATAGAGTCTCCTGAGTCTAGGGATTAAGGGTAGATAGTGCATTCTTTTTTGAGGGACATATTTATACTTCCCACTTCTACGTCTTTTAGGTTTAAACTTAGGCTCTTAACAGAACTTACACGTAGTCAATGAAATATTATCTTTATAATAAAGCATGCAACATGTCAAGCAGCAATCAATCTTTATTTCCTTCAATCCAAGTTTAGAAACTAAAATTTTAGTTTGACAAAAATCTTTTTGAATTACATGAGGATTCGGACTTAGCTCACTTATTAGTGCAGCCATGATTGAAAGAACTTTGGTTTTGGTTCCCTTTTGACTTAATGCTTAACATTCAAACCGTTAATGACAACTCAGAGGGCACACAATCCTCTCAAAAAGGTTAATTGGCAACCTCTAGAAGACTATAAAACCCAGCGGCATCTTGGTTAGGCTCTAAACTGAAGGCTGCAAATAATAAGTTGCAAATTCAAGACCGCAGTATCAAAAACCATCTCTTGATGTCTAAGCAGGTTATCCTCCTAGAACACATTGCCCACATCGTATTAACCTACATGGATCCCACCAGAATTGCTTCCAATCTGAAACATACCCACTTGATTTCATGCATTAACTTCCTCCATGCTCGGTCCAAACCTAATAGTCCAACAAATCCCTACTTGAACAAATGAAGACCTTATCGTATCATCATCTAAATACTTCCTACATTTGCACTTACTACATGGACACCTAACTTTTACCTCATTAATAAACTATTGTGTTTAACATGCTACCCTTATAAATTTCTCAACAGCACCATAAAATTTTGGTCTAATCCCCTATTAGGAAGCAATCTATCGTACATCCATAACCGGTTTGAAGGTAACATTGCATTTGTGATAAACCCTAAACTCTACAATTTTTTAAAGACATCAAGTTATTACTTTCAAATACAAATTCAATTGGTATTTAAATATTTAGTACAACTACTTTTAATCTTATTTCCTTAACAAAATATTTGAAAATTTTGACAACAACTCCACTTTAATTAGAAGCTTCCATCTTACTTTAATTTTCTATCCTTTAAAAAAAATTTAACAAAATTTCGATAGCATCTCTCTTTAAATTAGGAGCTTCCATCATTTGAAGTCTCTTTTAATAGGTCTTTAAAAAACACTCAATTGGTCCTTAAGTTTTTTAAATATAGTTACTTTTAAGTTTTTATCCCTTAAAAAAGTTTTAACAAAATTTCGAGCATCTCCCCTTAAATTAGGAGTTTCCGTCATTAGATATTTCTTTTAATTGGTTTGTAAAACATATTCAATTGGTCTTCAAGTTTTTTTTTTATATGGTTACTTATATTCTCTTGTCCTTAAAAAATTTTAATAAAATTTTGACAGTATATCCCCTTAAATTAGGAGCTCCTGCATTTGAATATTTCAATCAATTCAACAATAAAAGATATTATTACAAATATCAACAACATAATAGATTACATATAATTCACATAACCTAAAAACCGTTCTATTATACATCCCCTTATAACTCCACAACATACATCCTACAATCTCCGCAAACACAACGAATCCCAGAAAACAATACAAACAAGTCAGGGAAGGACCTCACGCCTTCACCAAGTCATGTAATCCCCATTTCCTACAACTCTATCTTAGAAAACATAAGTCTTTATCCTACATACATATTAAACCATATAAATAATAAGGATTTAGTTACTAACCTCTGCACTGGAAATAAACAGAATGTGCAAGCTATCCACGTCCAACCAAATCCAATCCTGAAATTCCAATATGAAAAATTTGTATATACACACACTTATATACATAAAAAAAACATAAAATAAGATAAGATAGTTAGAATGGAAAACCGATCTCAGTCAATAATCGCTATAACCCTCAAATAATACTCCTACATTAAGAAAAAAACAACAATAATTACTCTCCAATGCAATAAAACACAAGCCCTAAATACAACATTATGGCCACCTATAAACAAACGAAAAAACCAAGGCAAATCGAAAAACTAAACCGATTAAAGTACTCACCAAAAATCCTAGATCGCAATGGTGGTCTCTATTTGTCAAACGGAGCTCCAATGGAGGCGCACGGTGGGAAAAGGCTGCGGCGAGGGCTAGAGATAAGTGTGAGAGAAGAGTAGCGGACGAAATGGGGAAGAAGAAGGTGATCTGGCCAAGATATCCATGGTTACCGACGGGTACGCGAATAAGTGAAATGGTGCGTTTAATATTTTCATAATTACCGACGAGTGTGTGGAACACCAAAGGTTGCACTGCAACATATCAAAATTCAAATACCCATCAATACACCCGTCGGTAGTGCAAGGTATAAAATTTAATTGTGAAATCAAATAAAACACTCATCGGTTAGGTAGTCGGTAATTAACAAAAAAATAATAATTAATCCTGTCAATATATGTCGGTTATATTTAATAAAAATTAATTACAAAATCAAATTAAATACCCATCAGTTAGGTAGTCGGTAATTAAATAAAAAATAAATTAATTAAATAACAATAGATCAGTAAACCGTCGGTAAAATAATGACAAAATAAAAAAAATCTAAATTAAATAAGCTACCAGTCGGTATATTGGTAATAGTTGATAAAAATGTAATTAAAAAACAAAATACTAAACCAGTCAGTAAACCTGAAAATAATGCGCCCATATGACGGAATTTAGCGTCATCGTTTATGACAGAGAAATTGAAAGGTATTTAAGTAAATTTATTTTAATTAGAAAAATACAATAACCCGTAGAGATACGTCAGTAGTTACCGACGGTACGTACCTATTGGTAACATCCATCGGTATCCCATGAATTTCTAGTAGTGTGATAAATATTATTATAAAGTTTTTCTAAAAATATTAATATGATTATAATGAACTTGAATATTTGTGGGAAGAATAAAATATTAAAAGTCTTAATTAATGGAAAGATAAAATTTGATTTTTATTGAAATTTAAAGGTTATATTAGTCATGTGAATTTTTTTTTAATTGTAGAGAGTATAAATCATAAACTCAAAGCACATCATGAGGTGCTCTGAAAAGTACTCTAGCTTTTTTAGTTTGCCAAATTGAAAAAATAACTTATGATCTTTATAAACTAGAGTACTCAGCCAAAGAAGTATTACCAAATCTACTTTGTGACCCACTTTAATTTTATGTAAATATGAGGTGTTAAATTTGTTTCTATTAAGTAATATCTCATCTATAAGATTAGTGGGAAGATAACTTTTTCCCCTCTTTAACAACCTGCTTGTTTCCTCTCTTAAAACGGCACCCATAGTAATAAGGCAGCTTTATCAAAAAATAGTAATAAGGTAACAGTAACACATAATTACTTTGCTAGCTGGTCAGATATTTTATTTCGAATAGATATTCTAAAGAGAGAATATTCTTGAATGATCTTAAAATAAGTGGAATGAAAAACAGCAAATAGTGGTGACATATATACTCAGAATGAAGACATGCATGACGACATAATATTAATTGAGGTCAGGAATAGTCAATTACAGAACGAGAACAGACAGGGTGATATTATGTAGTATAATGGTCTTTTATTTGTTTATATAAGTTCCAATCAACCTTGAAGCATCCCATTTAGACCCGCCTCTTAGTGAGAAGCTGCCTTCAGCACCGCTTAATTCTCTCCTTTTTCCCTTCACGCCATTATCCTCCAAAAGCCACGTGCATGCTTGGCTCTCTCTTCATATTTCCACAGGTTTGTTAATATATAGTAATCGTTACTTAAAACAAAGGAGAAATTTTTGAGATGTTTTGAAACAAACAAAATTTTTATTACAAGTTACTTATTTTTGGAGCAAGTGAATCTCGCTCTTATTTGTTAACTTGGGGTTCTTATGTTTGAGAAGATAAAGAAAGTAGGGAAAAAGATACACAATATAATGATAAATTTATCCAGAATTTTGTAATCAAAATGATGTGTGTTAGCTGTTTGATAAATCAATGGCCATGTAATTTTATTTCATTTAATTATTATCATGATTTCTATAAAAGATTTTTTAATATTTTTGAAAGATAACTCTTCGAAATTTCTTATACTATTATTTTTTTTTAACCAAAAACTAAATTAATATATATAAATATTTTAAAATCATGGAAAAAATGTAATCTTTTAATAAATGCTTAAAATTTTCAATATTTACATAATAATTAAGAGTCAAATTATAATAATTTAAAATAGAAAATTTTTATATTATTTTGTCATTTTATAAAACATAGTTAATTTAAATCAACTTGAATAGATGAAAAAAAATTATACATTAAAGAAATGAAAATATAAAAGGAATTGTACATCAAAGATAAATAAAAATATTATGCTGAAAAAAAGACAACAATATCAAGAATAGACACAACCATGTCATATCACAAAATAATCTATTGGGACTTTTTTAATGCTAATTAATCTACTATTCTAGATAAATGCAAAATAATAAATTGATTTCTTATGATGTTTTTATTAAAGATATAAGAATCAAATTAAATTAAATCCAAATTAATAGTGGAATGTTTGAACTTGTCTGATCATGCTATGCATGATTTGAATTTCCTTTAATGAATTCATTCAAAGCGACTTTATTAACATATTATATTGTTTTTTATGTAGGTATTAATGTATTGTTTGATATTTAATATATTTGTCTCATTTTACATTAAAAATAATATATTTTTTAATTAAAAAGTAAAATGACTTTAATTTAGTATGCCTTTTAGTATATATTGATATTGATATTAATAACTATAAACAATACCATGAATTTCTTATATTTATGATTTATACTTTTTTTCAAATCACCATGTCCAATTAAGATTTTCAATTAAAATTAGGTAAGAATCCCTATTCATGTAAAGTAATAAATTATTCTTTGTGGTTTTTTTTTATCATAAATAGAGTGCAAATATATCTGTTCAAAATAATTCTCCTTTAGTAAAAAAAATATTATTCCTTTACATTAAGTGATTTTGATTTCCATTAATACGGTGAAAAAAAATAAATGCAAATTTTATAATTGATTTTAACTTTTTTGTTAATAATATTAACAAATTAGAATAAATGGTAATTTTCAAATTACTTTCGATTGTTTTTTTTTTTAATCTAGGTCAAAGTTTGTTAAGGTCATTGTTTTGTACTAAAAGTATAATAAAGTACAAACAATACTCATTAGAAAAATTCATATCATATCAAATAATATTTTTTCTGCGAGAACTATCGAATAATATTGATAACATATCTAATCAACGTTAAATAAATGTAAAGCACTAAAACCAGAAAAGTATAGATTAATATCTAAATCATAATCATATTCATATCATAAAATAATACTTACTAGAAGACAAAAGAAAATAGACCAACAAAGAGAGGCACACCATTAAAAACAACTCAATGACATTCCCACGTCAAAAGATGATGAAACAACCGCCTACATCAGATTGCCTTCATCTTTGCAGTATCTTCAAACTCACAAAAGTTGCTTAATTGGCTAGAGTATAAAGAGGAGGGCTCATCAGATTTGAAAGACTGTTAGGATCCATCACCATCAATAAGACCAAACATCAAATTCTGAAATAAAAGATGTGGAAATATTTTTTTTTTTTAACTTTTATAAGAACAAAAAATATGATATATCAAAATATTCCATAAATAAACTATTTAACACAAATCATCCAACAATCTCACTGATAAATAGTATTTCAATTTTTATTAAAATACCACAAAAATTATCAATATATCAAAAACGGCTGTTGAAAATTGCCAATATATCAAAATATTAAAAAAAAATTGTCCAATTGCCAGTATATTACATGAGTTCAAAATACATAGTAAAATATAAAACAGATATAATTAAACAAAATAAACAATATTTTGAAATAAATTAACCTTTACATGACTATGAGTGTTATGAATGAATTTTACCTATTTCAAAAACTTCTTTGTTGCCTAGCACTTGTAATGAAGGAGTTTGTATCCTTTCCATTATCCAACAATAGTTCTAAGATTGGTTATGCTTAGATAAAATTGTTGTTCAATCTTAAAAAAAAAAAAAAAAGCAACACAAATAAGTGACACTGGTGAAATGATGTGGTGGGGAAGACGGCTCTATTTTTATCTCATACAATGTGTAATATGAAAGTGTAGAAAGAGATATACAGAGAGTCAAACGAAGAAGATGATGAATAGTAGTTTTAGATTATAGAAAAAATAAAATAAAATAAAAAACAGCAAATTGGACGTGCCCAAAAAAAAGAAAAAAGAAAAAAACATACATCAAAACCAATGTAGAGTAAAGATGGCTCTTGAAGTATAGTTGTGCAGTGCTTAGTGAAGTAAGATGAATGAAATATAATAAAAAACCTTGTTTCTTCACACATTACTGACATGAGAAGAAAGGAACGAAAAAAATGAAGGGGTATGATCAGGCAAAAGAACAGTTAGAAAGTATTTATAATATATTTCGAATTTAAAATTTTAGATAAGTGAAAATAAATAAATATATTCAAATGATTTTAAATTTGATCAAAACTCATTTATTATGAATTAATAAATTGATTTTATACATTTATATCACAATGTCGATTTATTACCATAGTTGTCAAATAAATATGATTGATTTGAAAATATTTTGATTGAATGATTGCCAAATTATTGGAGGAAGCATAGGGGTGGGGTGAGTGTTTTAAAGATAAATATAATTGAAATTGAAATTAATTTTTCTTTCTAATAAACAAGTTTAAATTTAAAAATTTAGGAAAAATAGAATGAATCATAGTTTAACACTTCAATTCCTCATTATTTTGTCATACCGAATTTTTATTAGTATAGATACTTGTTGTCTACTTCTAAAATTAAGATCATATCAATATTTTTTTAAAAAATATGAGCAATTAAAAAGGATTTGAATACTCTAAAATAAGGATATCACTTTAGAGAGTGAATTGAGGGGATTTCACCATTGGATTAATAAAGGTAGAAATAAGACTTTTTCACTTATTGATCTAAGAATGAAACTACTCACTTTACTTTCTAAAATAAAGATCGCACTTTAGAGGATCCAAAAACCGAAAAAAGTAAAAAGTGTGTAATAATCTCAAATAAAATTATTATATATACTTACTAAATTTGGAAATAGGATAATAAAAACATAAGAAACTTTATCAAAGTTTTTCATTGCTACTAAAACTCTGAATATTCTGATACACTTCCAAATCTTGCTATTATTATTCTCATTAATTCTTCTCCTTCCTATTACTTTTAATGAATTACAGAAGGCATTCACTGCATTATTCTGCAGGAGCTCTATTTGTTTATTCTTAATCATGGCCATTTTGGATTCTGTTTTGGGAGTGGTCAATATGGGATTCTTCTATGCGATGTTGGTATGGCTTCTGGTTGACACCTTGAGAGAAAGCAAAAGAAGTAACCATGTTCTCCATTCAAGACAAGGAAGGACACGATGTTATGCTGTTTTTGCCACGACCGCTAGTGCTCTCTTCAATGCTATTATCTCAGTTTTGAACATAGCTTTTGCCTTTCATGAATACAGCAGCACTAGAAGAATCATAGGATATAACACTCTTTCTTTGGCCTTGGCTTGGGTTTTAGCAACCATAGTTTCATTATATTCAATGAAGAGAATGCTGAAGGGGAACAAAAAGTGCTGGCCCCTTGTGCTAATTCTCTGGTGGGTCTTTGCTACTGTCTTAGATGGAATCTCAGTGTGCATGAAGCTAACAAAAAACACCAAAACCATGAAGTTGTGGTTTGAGGAAAACATAGTTGATGTGGTTTCTTTTCCTTTGTTGTTACTTCTCTGCTTCAATACAATTGCAATGCCAATGTGGACATGGAGATTCAATAATGTGGAAGAAGAATTCTTGCTTCACAAGGAGTTGCCAGTGCAACCCTCTTTGGAAAATGATGATGAAGGGACCTTCACAAAAGCAAGCATGTGGAGCCACCTCATGTTCATGTGGCTGAACCCCATTTTCAAGAGGGGCCGAATTCAAAAGCTTGAGCTCCCTCATATCCCTCATGTTCCTCATTCCGAAACAGCAGAAAGTGCTTCCTCCTTGTTGGAAGAATCGCTTCTCAAACAAAAACATGAAGAGGTTTCTTTGACGAAAGCTATTGCCCACTTTATCTGGAAAACCTTGGCCTTCAATGCAGTTTTTGCAGGTAAAACTTTGTAATGCACATTAGTCACCGAATTTTGCGTATTAAGTGTTGAAGGGTGATTGATGTAAATAATAAGAGTAGTGTTATGGGACACCTAATTAATTACTAATATATATTGGATAGTGTGGTGAATGGGGACTACTATTGCATGATAAGATAAGTGTTTGGATGTTCAAGTAACAGTTTTATGTAGAATATATGGTGTGTGAATTACTTGCATCATTAGTGGTTAAAAAATAGAGATGTGATATGTGTATGCATTCACCCACACATTGTTTCGACGCACGAAGCAATTTCAAGCTAAAAATCATTTACTTTATTTTTCTATTTTCTTTTGATTAAAACACCCTATATTTCAACAAAGGTGTCTGGATGTGCAACACCCTTACACCCTAATACTTGCTGCATGTCTAATTTTGCACACCATGATTATGGTGTATTTGTTTTAGATTTTTTTATTTTTTTCAAACTTTTGAATTGAAGTTGAGATAAGTAATTTTTATGAAAAGTGAATTTTTTATTTAAAAAAAATCAAATTTTTTTTATAAAAAAAAAGCGCTGAAACAACCGGATCCTTACACAGGTAATTTGCAAGTAGGTATGGGGTGATTGACGTGTATTGCTTAGTGATTAGCATACATATTATTTGGTAACTAGTATTCACTATGTGGTGGTTAGTGTAAACATAGTGTACAAAAAATGGTGTATACCATTAGAAAAAATGGTATATGAATAGCAAAACTGCTAGTCATTCATGCACTTTTTGATACAGTAGTCATTCATGAACAAATTACTAATTTGTTTTTCTGATTTATGCTGGCTAGGAGTTAACACGATTGCCTCTTATATGGGTCCCTTGTTGATCACAAATTTTGTGAATTTCTTGCTGGACAATGATGATAATTCAAGCAACCGATATGGACTGATTCTAGCATTCATTTTCTTCCTCTTAAAGACGGTGGAGTCATTGACTCAAAGACAATGGTACTTTGGTGCTCAAAGAATTGGAATCCGGGTACGTGCAGCACTTATGGTGCTGATTTATAAGAAGTCCTTATCAATTAAGCATGTTGGAACTTCACGTGGCAAAATCATAAACTTGACCAATGTTGATGCTGAAAGAATTGGGGACTTCTGCTGGTACATTCATGGCATTTGGTTACTTCCAATTCAAGTCATTCTGGCCCTGTTTATCTTGTATGTGAACTTAGGCTTCACCCCTTCCATTGCTGCACTTGCTGTCACTGTTTTGGTCATTTTTTGCAACACCCCTTTGGCCAAATTGCAAAAGAGCCTCCACTCCAAGATCATGGAGGCTAAGGATTCAAGAATCACGGTGACTTCAGAGACCATGAAGAACATCAGAATCTTGAAAATGCATTCATGGGAGTCCACTTTCTTGAAGAAGGTTCTCCACCTAAGGAAAACTGAGAGGAACTGGCTGCAGAAGTACCTTTGCACTTGCTCAGCAGTGGCAACTCTATTTTGGACATCCCCAACTCTTGTTTCTGCTGTTACTTTTGGTGCATGTATACTGGTGAAAACAGAATTAACAGCAGCAAAAGTCCTCTCAGCTTTAGCAACTTTTCGTATTTTACAAGAACCGATTTACAACCTACCTGAGCTTATTTCCATGACGGCTCAAACCAAAGTATCAGTTGATAGAATCCTAAAGTTTATTAATGAAGAGGATAAAACACAACTGACAAATAGTCACGCTTTTGAAGCTTCTGATGTTGCTATTGAAGTTAAAGCAAGTAAATATGCATGGGAAGCAGATCAAAACAACAAGAAACCAACAATTCAAATTACAGAAACTTTGAAGATAAAGAAAGGGCAAAAGGTTGCAATTTGTGGATCAGTAGGGTCTGGAAAATCAAGCTTCTCTGCTGTATGCTTGGTGAGATACCAAGGGTGTCTGGGGAAGGGATCAATATCAAGGGGAGTAGAAGTTTTGTGCCACAAAGTCCCTGGATTCAGTCTGGGACTATAAGGGAAAACATATTGTTTGGGAAGGAAATGAATAAGGACTTATATAAAAAAGTTTTGGAGGGCTGTGCTTTGCATCAGGATCTTAGCTCGTGGATTGATGGAGATTTGACCATGGTGGGGGAAAGAGGCATAAACTTAAGTGGGGGACAAAAACAAAGGATTCAACTGGCAAGGGCTGCTTATAATAATTCAGATATTTATTTTCTGGATGACCCTTTCAGTGCTGTTGATGCACATACAGGAACACATTTGTTCAAGGTAAATAGTTAACAATGATCATTGATTTTTTTTTTTTCTTTTAGCTAGTGCAACTTCTGATTTCACTTTCGTTTCTTTGAATGAAATCATGTTACCAATTATTGGAAATCTGCAGAAATGCCTTATGCTCCTTTTGGATGAGAGAACGGTTGTGTATGCTACTCATCAACTCGAATTCTTGGAAGCTGCCGATTTTATTGTAGTAAGCTACTAAACACACGTCTTTACTTGATGGAATAACTAAAAGTATCTTGCATCTCACTGTTAATGTGCTTTCTGGTAGGTGATGAAAGATGGAAAAATTGTGGAATATGGAAAGTATAACGAGTTGATAGAATGTCCCAATAGTGAACTTGTTAAACAGATGGCTGCTCATAGGGAAACAGTGAAGCAAATAAATCCATGCAAAGATGATGATATTGGGAGCTGTAGATCACGCCAAACAAATCAGATTGAAGTTGCTGATAAAAATCTTCAAGATACCACCAAAGATTGCAAGTTTTTGGAGAACACCGATGAGGAGGAAGCTCAGACTGGTCGTGTGAAATGGAGTGTTTACTCAACTTTTGTTACATCTGCTTATAGAGGTGCGCTTGTTCCTGTTGTTCTTCTCTGCCAAATATTCTTTCAGGGAATGCAGATGGGAAGCAGTTATTGGATTGCTTGGGCCACAGAGCAACAAGGCAGGGTCAGCAATGGACAGCTTATAGGAACATTTGTTCTACTGTCTGGTGGAAGCTCCATCTTCATACTTGGAAGGACCATTGTAATGGCTCAAATTGCCATGGAGACTGCTCAGCACCTCTTTCATGGGATGATTACTTCAATTTTCAGGGCGCCTATTTCATTTTTCGACACCACACCTTCAAGTAGAATCCTGAGTAGGGTCAGTTTCACTATTATTCTTGATTTGATAGGTTATGCTATGTTTGAACTACTGTCAGTTCTATTCAACTGTTTTTGACATTGCTCGTCGCGATGATTACAGTCTTCTACGGATCAAAGTACAGTGGACACAGACATACCATACAGATTAGCTGGACTTATATTTGCACTAATCCAGTTAGTGAGTATCATTATCCTAATGTCCCTAGTTGCATGGCAAGTCACTCTCCTGTTTCTTGTGGTGCTTGCTCTCTCCATCTGGTATCAGGTAAGAATCTTCAATCTTTGATTCTACTCTATGCAAAGCATTAATCTCCTGATCTCATCATTTTCATGTCAAGATCAGAAAATGCAAAAACTGAAAATGTTAATAGTTCAGTTCACAATCTCACTCCCTCATGCTTGCAGGACTCCATCTAGTATCCTATTGATGAATAATGAAGTTGTTTTTCTGCAGGCTTATTACATTACTAGTGCTAGGGAATTAGCCAGGATGGTAGGGATTAGAAAGGCCCCAATCTTGCATCACTTCTCTGAGTCAGTTGCTGGGGCTGCCACAATTCGTTGTTTCGATCAAGAGCAAAGATTCTTGACAAAGGTTATGACTCTAATTGATGATTATTCTCGAGTAGCCTTCCACAATTATGCCACCATGGAGTGGTTGTCTATCCGAGTCAATTTTCTCTTTAATTTGATCTTCTATTTTGTTCTCACCATCTTGGTTACTCTGCCAAGGTCTTCCATTGATCCTAGTAAGTTCTTCCTTCCCTTGTTAATCTTATTAGAAGTTGTAGCATTAGCATGCGTGTATGTGAGAACCAGCAGAGTAATTAGGAGACTTCTAGGTAGGGCAGTAAAAAGAACTATAGAAAAATTAATGATTTTTTGTGTCTTTAGGAACATGATTTTGCAGATAAGTATCTGATTCGAATTTGATCTTTCTGGGTGTGACTGTGATGACATAATTCCCACAAACAGCAGAGCTACCTGTTGATTAATTAATATCTATGGCAACTTCAAATATACATATCTGTGTAATCTACTTAATTCCTACTCCTTGGATGACAATTGATAAAGCACCAAGAAAACAATAATCCTGAGGTTGCTTTTAATAGAAACATCGATTTGTTTCTTCAGAAATTAATTGCTTCAGTTGATTTTCAGGCCTGGCAGGATTGGTAGCTACTTATGGTTTGAACCTGAATGTCCTACAGGCTTGGGTGATATGGAATCTTTGCAATGTTGAGAATAAAATTATATCAGTTGAGAGAATATTGCAGTTCACTAGCATACCAAGTGAAGCGCCCTTAATAATTCAAGACTGTAGGCCTGAGCCTGAGTGGCCTAGGGAGGGAAAGGTTGAACTTCATGACCTTCATATACAGTATGATCCTTCTGCTCCTATGGTTCTCAAAGGTGTCAGTTGCACCTTCCCGGCTCAAAAGAAAATTGGAGTTGTAGGCAGGACAGGAAGTGGCAAATCCACTTTAGTTCAGGCTCTCTTTCGTGTAGTTGATCCTTCAGAAGGATGGATACTTATTGATGGTGTAAATATCCACAATATTGGCCTGCAGGATTTAAGATCTAAGCTCGGTATAATTCCTCAAGATCCAACCTTGTTTCAAGGCACTATGAGAACTAACTTGGACCCTCTAGACCAACATTCAAGTCAAGAACTTTGGGAGGTTAGTACTAGAACTCTTTCTGATAATACCAATATTTATCTCCTTGACTTCTTAACCCAAAAAAATTAAAAAGAAAACTTTGCTTCTCAGGTTCTGGAGAAATGCCATCTTGCTGAAATCGTAAGGAATGATGTAAGGCTTCTTGATGCACCAGGTATAAATATAACTGTTATGAAACATATCATCCAAGAGTATAACTGTAACTCCCCTATTTCTGGTGCTCCTTTTGTTTACTGTAATAAATATGAAATTTTCATCAAAGTTTTCACAATGGCTGGTGCAGTCGCTGAGAATGGAGAAAATTGGAGTGTTGGACAGAGGCAGCTTGTTTGCCTCGCTAGGCTGCTGTTGAAGAAAAGAAAAGTTCTGGTCTTAGATGAGGCAACTGCATCCGTTGATACAAATACTGATAACGTAATTCAACAGACAATTAGGAAAGAGACAAGTGGATGCACAGTCATTACCGTGGCACATAGAATTCCTACCGTCATTGATAATGACTTGGTTTTGGTCCTTAATGAAGGTATTTGAAGACTCATTTTGTGCTTTGATTATATGTGATTATGAAATTAATGAGGCCTAAGATAATATTTATATATCATAATGCTGGTGACGTATACAGGGAAGCTCGTAGAGTATGATCTCCCAGCTCAGTTGCTACAGAATAGTTCTTCCTCATTCTCAAAGTTGGTGTCAGAATTTTTGACCAGGTCATCCCAAAGTAACTACCAAAAATGATGCAGAATAAGGACAGGAAAAAGTCATTTATTTTATGGAGGATAGAATTTTAGTACCAAATGTAAAAATATATAGACTTGTATATAATTGTATATTGTGTTCTATTATAAAATTTGATCTATATTAAAGTGATATGATAAGGACAAGTCAATGGGTCTAAATCATCTCTTTAAGGGTATGTTTGGTTAGGGAGTAAAAATGGGGATAAAATTTTCCTAAATAAGTTTCATGTGTAAAATTACATATGATACTCATTTGAGAAATTTTTTTTCTCATTTTTACTCTTTAACTAAACACACCCTAAGTATGGGTTTATTATGTGTAGATATCATATTACCCAACTAATAGACTGAATTAGAAACTAGGGTTTACAGAATTATAAAAGGTTATGATCAAGTTATATGCATGCCTCTTTTTGTCATCAATCATTGAAAAAAATACATATTAACTTGAAAGATAAATGACTATATATCCAAACATCAGTCAGTCCTTATGAATAAGTATGGTTCCACATCTAGTCTTCTAACTTTTTTAATGATTTAACATGGAGATCTTGAGATTATGAAGAACTAAATCTCTATCATAGAGAAAGGTTAGGTCTAATGTTGAGCCTAAGTATCATTAATTCTGACAGAAGAGATGCTCAAGAATTTTGTCTAATTGCATTAACCAACTCAAAGATAAAGAAAATGTTCTCAAATGGGTCGTGGACCATGATAGTCCTTCTTCCTTAAATTTTGCATATTTAATCGAAGAAAAATATTATTTGTATTCATTATGTTTAGAGACAAACTCTCACACGTCATCCATTATTGGATAAGATGTGAACCATACTTGAATGAGGTCTATATCCCATCTAATGGTGGATGAGAAGTTAGTTAACACATGTTAAGTATAATGAGTACAAATAACACTACTCTTAATCGAATAAACAAATTTGTTGAAATTGCACTTTTCATCCTACATAAAAAGAACTAAAATGATGGAGTTTCATTGCCAGCCCAAGTTTGGCTTTTGCAATTAGCATTAATGGTTTTAATAAAATGCTAGTGCAGATATTAATAATTGTACACTAATTTTGAAGCTACCGTGTTGTTATTTGGCTGTAGGTATAATTGGTATGTAATATAGATATAGATAACTACAAGTAAAAAAATTTCAGATAATAATATTAATTCTAATTTGTAAATAAGTAAAACAATGATGATTTTATTTTTGGTAATTTAAGATTAGAATTATTTGTAATAGTGAAATCATGTTAGTATATTATATAACTTAACATCTTATACTTTGGGCACAGCTGATGGTGAATACACTCGCAAACCAAAAAGAAAATAGAAATACTTTATGCATGGTTATGTGAAACACTATGTATAGTATTAATATGTTGATAGACCTTATACTATCAAAATCTACTTGATTACTGATATGATAAGATCAGATGGTATATGATATGATAATTTAAAATTTTATAGTGTTTGACATGACATTGTATGAAATATTATCCTTTCTTTATAAATAATTCTAAGTAAAAGTAATTAATAAAATAAAGTAATAATATGATAAAAAAAAATTAGTAAAGCTTAAAAAATTATTTTTAAAACATATATTAATATTAAAATATGTATTATTGATGTGATGCCGCCGATCTATCTCACATAAGATACACGTTAATTGTTACATTTATTACGTTATATTGTTAGTATATCTATCCGATTTCCAAGAAAGTTAACTTAAATCTTACCTAAAGCAGGGTTATACTTATACGAGGGTTTCAAGTGTCCACCACTTTTGTGATTATTATATTACGTTGGTTGGCTGAAAATTATTCCTTTTGATACAGCATCAACCAGAAAAAAATATTGATTGTTTAGTTCCAATGAAGGCGACAAGTAACAAAGGGTAATACTAATAATAATAGCATACTCATCTTTTATTAACTTTTGGATAGTTACAGACTATAATTTAATAATAGTTTTTTTTTTTTGGCTAAGAATACTAGAGGAAGTAAATATTCAAACTTAAATGGTGAATTCCAAATATTGAAAATACAAAAATTTCCTCTTTTTAGAGGATACTAGTTAGATAAACCTTTTAGTTAGAAGTTAAATCATGATTTCTAAGTTACAAGCGATAAGCAAAATTGCAATAACTTAATTGCCACTATTGAAATTTAAATGTTGTCCTTTCCCTCATTTCCCTAGCTCCTTCAGTAGGACCTCTTTATAAAATAAAAAAAAAAAAAAAAAGGAAGATAAAGTTTAAAGATGGCACTCGCATGCCTGTAGCACTGTTCACAGCCCTTTCCCCAAAAAGTGTAATGACTTGATGCAAACATACACTTGTGCTTTGTAGTGTACAAATCACAATGTTACATGCAATGCATATAATGGAAAGTGGATGTCCCTGGATCTACTTCTATGCATTTTCACAATTTTATTGTAAATGACATGTGCACTATATATTCAACAAACATTAGCTTAGCTAAGATTATCTTGTGACATTCCAATTCAATAGAAATTATGGACAACAAACTTCTTTCTTTCGTGACAAAGGAAGCCTCCACTCCAGACCTGGTAAAGGGAAGGGGAAGGGGAAGCCTTCAAACCCGGGAGAAGAAAAATGAACATGGCAGAATCTCAACATATATGCTAATATCTCTTCCACTTAAACACGAGAAAAGAAACATAAATTTCAGATACTTGCAACAATAATGATGAACTAGTTCAATACCCAGATAATCAAGACCCTAGGTATTAAATTCTAAGCTATGTGCACGCCAAAAAACAAAATAAAAGGTATACAATAGAGTCTGACCAAAAGGAGCAAAGCAGAACATATCATCTCCAAGAATAAAAGTATATGAATTAGGGCAATAAGTACTTTGCCAGAAGCAAACCAACAATGTTATATTTAGTGCAATTCTAGCTTCTTAGCAGCAAACATGATATGCATAAGAAGTCAACTATAAACCCGTCAAGAATTTTTGCACAAGAATTTTCAGTCCTTACCAAAAACAAAAAACAAAAAAGCTAGGACCCATTTGGTTTGTATTTTCATTTCATGTTTTCATTTTCTGTGTTTTCTGTTTTTAGGATTTTGTAAAGAAAATGGTTCAAATTTTCATTATTTCTTCACAAAATCGTTCATATTTTCAGTATTTCTTTCACAAAATCTTGAATACAAAAACAGAAAATAAAAAACAGAAACCAAACAGACCATAATATACGCATTTTCTGTCAACAGTGAAAGCTCATTAACTGATTCATTGGACAGTCATCATAGTATCATTTTTTCTCGTAAAAAGAATAATTTTATTAATAAGAATTTTCTTTTAACCATGCAGGAAAAAGTTGAAGGATAAATATGTTGTGATTGACACCAGCATAATACCATAATGGTTAGGAAAAGGGGGAAAATGAATTTTCCTTTCTGTAATCATGTTATAGAATATATATGACCATTTCTGTATCAAAAATATATGTACATAAGAATTTCCTGGACTCATCAATCAGATTTTCATCACAACTGTACAACAAGAAAGAATTATATTCTTTCTCTACCGATCCCTTGGCTTCTTTATTTTGTTCATTAGAGATTCAATTGAATTTTGTATTCTAGTTCTTTCTGTTTGCATCACTGCTTGAGATGCCTCACGCAAATGTTGAATCCCAAGTCCCAAACTAGCAATTGAGTGGGCTGCAGGGAGAGATTCAACAGCACACTCAATCCCATCACCACACAAAAGCAGGCCTGAGCAAGCCCCGACACTGCCTGCAAATGTAGCCCAAGGCAAGAATCCGACAGGCTGCACCTTCCGCTTCCTCATTATTTCATAGAATGCTGTTCTCATAACTGAAATGCTGGTTCTTTCAGCAGAGGCTATAATGCTGTGAGCAATAGCTCGAATCTTCTCAGCAGATACCGCTGCCTTCATGATACTGGAAGTTTTGGCTCCAGAAGTTGCAAATCCTGGAGCCACAGCTTTAGATGGGCCAAAGGCAAAAGCCAGAGCTTTCTGCGTTTGGCTGAGAATGATTTTGAGTGAGGCTGGAATTTTGAAAGTAACAACCTTCATCAGAGTTGATGCAGGGACTACTTTGGTCAGGGATGAAGCTCCTAAAACTGCCGTTGCACCGGCCCCTACCGCCACCATAGGATTGTCTCTTAACAACCGCTTCTTGTCATTATGACTCAAAACAACCCCTTCACATTCAGAATTCATGGTTAGTTGTCCAACCAGCTCTTTGACTTCACCAGGAAGTGGAGTATCCCAGTGTTTCCTAAGACCTGCTAAGGAGCTAGCATCTACTACTGCTACAATGGTCTTAAACTTGTCAGCCTGGCTACGGATGGCATGTGCACAGAGCACATGTGACCTCTCATCGACCGGAAGCTCTGAGAACTCAATCTTTTCGAGTTGGGAACTCCTTTCTTGTTAATTGACCTTAACCCACTATTATTCAGAGCTATTCTAAGCCCCTCAACTGCAATTCTAAATGTATAGACCTCAGAAACAGTTCTTGGGTCAAGAACCTCCCCTTTGTTTACATCCAACAGCATCTTTTGCGCATGTGCTAGTGCCTTCCCAATCGATGGAAGATCATCAAATATATTATGCAAGTCCTCAAGTAACGGATAGATAGACCTGGCAAAAGCCGGGGTCTCAAAACTACTTCTTGGCTGAATTTCCCCTGAACCCCCTTCTGAAACAGAACTAGTATTCCCAAGCAATGGTGAATCCAGAACCACAGATAAAGCCTTCACCATTTGTACCCTGACATCACCATTGAGAGAAAACCTTTTCAAAGTCAATGGAGCCAGAGCAGCACCTTGCTGCTGAGGAACCAAACTACTACCAAGACTTTTAAACTGGCTTCCACCATCAACAACAACTCCACCACCACCATTATCACCATCATCACTACCACCCCAACAAGACTTCCCAGACGACGACTCAATCACAACAAACGATGCCCCTACATCCTCCGCCGCCTTCTTCGCAGCCAACAAGTGGCCATGAAAACTAGTCCCAAAAATCTCCCTCAGCACAAAGTTCCCTGCAACACTCTCATACTCTTCCCTACCAATCTTATCAACAAAACACCGTTTGATTACACCAAAAGGTGAAGTTGGCAGTGCCTTATCAAACTCAACCTCCTCTTCAGACTCAATTTCACAAAAGGGGAACGACCCCTTGAACCACAACAGCATCAGGCCTAATCTCCCTAATAAGGTACTGTGCATCAATTGCTGATCGCTCAGACAAGTTCAAAGCCGAGAGAATGTAAATTAGGGTTAGGGTTTTGGGGTCACGGAATGCGAAAACGGATTGCTTCGTGTGATCGGGTATAGCGAGCTTGCTTACCAATTTCTTCGAAGCTCGAAGCTCATCGGTTCTGAAAGCGGAGAAAGGCCACAGGTTCTGCAGGTTCCACAACAACGCAATTGCCATTGCGGGTTCCGAAACGACGCGTTCCACCACCCCCACAATAACTGCACTGGGATTTTGGGAAACAGTGAAAAAGGATGCAAACTTTGGGCAAAAGGGGTGCGAGCAGAATACAAGAGCAATGAATGAATGACAAGGTCAAGATGAGTGGCGAAGAGAGAGACTTACTGTGAGAGGAGGAAGAATGAGAGAAGAATCTGGAATTTGCTCACGCGGCGAAGGAAGAGGAAAATTCAGCTTCCAATCACAACGGATTGGAATAGAATGGACCAACCTAGCATCAACTGTCAAGTGTCAAAATTATATACTAAATAATAAAAAGAATTATAAATAATTTATTTTTTATAAATCATATATTAATACCTTAAAACCGAGACATCCAGCAAGCCCCATACAATGCCAAAATCAAACGTGGCTTCACCATAGTGATCCAATTTCCCCCCAAATGTCGGACTTCATTCACACAGTAACCAAATTGTGTCTAGTATGATCTCATTAAATTCAGTTGGGAGTTTGGTTGCCAATCCACTGCAAGATTTTGAATCCACTCCATGAGTACATCTTGAATGATGGCTTTTTTACGTGTGCAGCATAGTTTTGTTTCACATGTAATAAGTGTTGATGCATTTATCAAGCTGTGTTTATTTTGAATTTTTTAACTTCCCTGCAACATTTCATAAATTGCAATAGTATGTGCATGCATGCTGTTGGAGTCCAAACACTGTTCAGCATAATAAATGTTGCACTTACTCATTCACTGAAAAGGATTTTAGTTTCCACCATTTCGATATGTGAGAGATTCTACTTCCCTCTAATATCACGGACACTTCCAGCAAATGGAAAATTGCAATGCAATAATGAGAGATGATTATTACACATCACAATAAATGGGGTGAAAAAGTTAGTTACGATTCCTTCAATTTTTTCATGTGATGATAACTATGGTATTTGCCTTATGGATTAGGAAGAAAGCAATTAAGTACAGCAAGTGGCAATATTGGTTTACAGGAGAAGCACATGAGTGTGCCTAACAATAGTCCTATTAATTATACTAATGTTGATGCTTATAATGCATTGAGTTATATCAAGGTAGATCAGTTTCCTAATTAGCATTTTTTTTAAATATAAATTAATCATTCATTTTGTCAGTGAAAATTATAGGATTCAACACATGATTCAGAGACAACTTTCAATCGCAAAATGCCTGCAAAACATAGTTGTGATGAGCTGTTGGGGGATTCAACAAGTCTTATTGAAACTGATCATGATGTTCATATGTCAAGCACTAAGATGATAAGAGTTCAAGTGATAAAAGAGAAATGTCCTCAATTGAGCTATGGTGTTGTGTAGATACTGTGGTTTTAGTTTCCCATCACTACTGAATCAGTATTTGTAATCGACTTTCTATATTTCCTACCAATGAAGTTCATTTCTTTTGTTGGATGTTTTGGTTAGGAAAGAATAATCCTGTTCGAATGTTGAGAAGTGATTTGCTATTAAGTTACAAGTAATATCATTTGGAGATACTATATTCCAGAAACTGTTAACTCTCCTCAGAAAAATCAGTTAAGAAAATAACTAACCACATAAACTGAACATTATTAGACTTGATGAACTACGCACCTTAACATACCGCCGGTCCATGTGCAACAGCAAGCCTATGCGTTTCTTTCTCAATCTTTGGTACCTCTTCCTGTAAACACAATTATCACAATAAAAAAAAGTTATAATAATCGTCACTCAATTAAGAATCAATCCATACTTCATACTAGGTGCACAAATAACCCCATTTTTTTTTTAAACCTGTTTCAGAAATTTGGTTTTGATTATATTCTCTTTGAACACAAATTAAGCTTATCCAAACAGAACTGTAGCCAATGCCATACCACAAATTCAAAAAATGGGGTGAGCACGAAGATGTGCTATCATCTCAGTTTCGGCTTTCAATTTCACGTTGATTCAGACACATATGCTGACGGGTTTCTTCTCGACGCCGGAGGGCTTCGCGGCTGAGTGAGGAATTGAGGATTTCTTGTGTTCTTCAGTTCATAGATCCACGACAGATTCCGGCGGCTGAGGACTTCTTCGTCTTCGTGGTGGACGCCTAGGGATGCAGCGACGATGCCGATGGCTGTGGCGGCGGCTTCGAACTCACTATCACGGCGGATGTCGGTGGAGGATGCCAGATGTTGGCCACGAAAGAATGGAAGATGACGTGAAATAGAGCTCCTGGTGGTTTGTGCAGATGTGAATGGAGGCAGAGGGACGAACGCGGCGGCGAAGGAAGAGGGAAGGAGAGGAGGGCAGCTGTTGTGAAACAAGTGTTGGTAATTTATAATCTATAATACTAATATTCAACTTATTTCAAGGAAAATTTTATAGATGTTACTTCATAGTAATTTAAGGCCCACAAATTTTAAAACCTTAAATATTAATCATTTTCAAAAAATAAAATTCATAACTTGATATATCATTAATTAAAATATTATTGAAGATTATAAATTCATACTAATTTGCACAATGATCTCTAATTTGATATAATAAAACCTGATTATAAATTGATACAAAAACTAATATTAGTTTCCATAATCTAATCTAATTTGATACAATAAGGCCTAATTGAATATTACGTTATAAATCTTTTTATAGTGTGACCACTTTCATCCCTTTTTACAATGTGATCAAATCTTTTTTAATAAAAATTAGAATATGATCAAATCTATTTTTGATTTTTTAAAAACTAAATTTAAAATTAGCATACTACTCAAATCTATTTATAATTCCAAGCAGTGATGAACTTTGTGTATTCTGTTCTACTTCTCCATGGCTACGTGATGCAATTTGTTAAATAATGCTGTAGAGTAAAAAGACGAGTTGTTAGACTTTGGCATTTGTGAGTTTCAACCACTCATATATCAACAATTCTATTGAGATGATATTTATGAATGAGTTGGTAAGTAACATATTTGTTTATGTTTTAATATTTTATTAGTGTGATGTAATTGTTTCTATTTTATTGTTTTTTTTTTCTTTTCATTGTTTTTGCTATGATATACTAGGTTCTAAATGGATGGTTCATCAATTGGGTTGTCATGTTCTTATGTAATTTTCTTTGTTAATTATAAACATGTCAAAATGTGGCGTTATTTTGAAGGATTTGATTTGACATGTGAGATGATAGCAAATTACCAACTATCATGGTTTATAGCCATTAGTGTGCTTTGTTTAATATAAACTATACATGTAAGAATGTGGTGTTGTCTTGAAGGAATCAATTTCACATATTTGGGGAGAGAACAATTATCTACAATCATGTTCCTATGGTTTATAGCCACTGGTTGTAATATAACTCTAATACATATTGTGCAGGTAAGTATCATGTAATACTATTTTGTTAATTTCATTCCATTTTTTGTGTTTGTTTATATATTAACTTTTTTAGTATTCATTTAATTATTAATTATTGTTAATATCTTGATATATTTCAATCTGATATGAGATGATGAACAGGAGTTAGAGACCAGTGATAAACTAAACAATTTATGCTAGATTTAGGTATAAAGAGTTTAATTTAGACTATATTATTATGTAAATATAATATTAAGCATGATCTGTATAATTTTTTTTTCTATTTTATATTTCTTTCTAAATTATTTTCATTTTCTTGGAATATCACTCCTACAATGTATTCAAGTTATGAATTCAATGAAAATGTTGTCTCTTATTTAGACTAATATTATTTTGGTATTTTATTTGTTGTCAATTGTCAATCTAAAATAATTATAATGTTATTATTCAGAGATTAAGAGTGAAAAGAATCAAGATATTGAACATAATAATTGAGGCTTTATTTTTATCAATTATCAACGTAAAATAAGTACAATATGATTTGAAAAGTGGAATTTATATATTTCAAAATGAAAGAAAATAAAATGTCTTTCAAAAGTCCAAATGCTTAAAAATTAAACTATTAACATGTATATCACAATCACAATAAAAATATAAATATCACATGGTAAATATTTTAAAAAATCTACATTATGTTTATTTATTGATTTTGTTTACGGAACCTATTATCCTTAAATAAAATATTTTTATTCATATTTTAATGACCAATTTATCACTTTAATTGAATTTACAAAACCTTTTGATATCAATTAAATAAAATATTAATATTTATGTTCTTAATGATCTATCAATTTATTGATTTAACAAAATGTCTTAGTTTAATTAACTTAATAAATTCAATCAAAATATTAATATATTTTTTTGACAATCTCACAAAATAATTTATCATCTTCATTACAAAAAGTAATATTATTGATATAAAATGGTTAGAATCAGAATAATTATATAATCATTGGTAGTATTATCTTAATGATATAATGTTGTTTAACTTAAATTAATTAAAAGTATTTAGAAATACATACAAATAATCAACGTATGCTAATTCATAATAAATATCATAAAAAATATTTAATACTTTTGATTGTGTTAATAATATTAATTGATATTAACTTGATTTGATACACTCAATTTTAACGAGTATCGAATCTAATTAATGTCAATATATATGACAATACTTTCAAATTCTAACTAAAATGAAAAAAAATTCATTTGTTATCTTATCCCCTTACTAAAATTTTAATCTTGAGTCTACTATTCTAATATTTAAGAATCATCTCATAGAAACTATTACACATATATTTCATAGAGAGTTTTAAGGTACACATATTATTCATATAGTAATTTAGGACTAACTTTTCTCAATATTTATATTTACATATTTTTTAACTTAATTTATAATTTAATTATTAATTATTAATAAAATCAAATATTACAATTATTAAAGATTACTTGAATCAATAAAATTTGAATCATTGAGATATATTCATGGGATTAAGAATCATTAAAATTATGATCTACAATTAGAATTAAGAATCATTAAGAATGGAAAAAATATAGAATTAAGAATCATTGTGCCCATTAAAACAAAAAATTGTGTGATATGGAAAAAATAAAAAAATGGAATGCCTTAATTAAATCAACAAAAAATGAGACTATTTGCCGAGAATGAAAAAAAGGAAAGAAAAACATGAAAAATGAAAATTTCTATATCTTACTTTTGGTTTTTCATGTTGCACGTTGGACAGTGAATGTACAAAAGGGATGACTATTACAATTAGATCACATAGGATGATCATAAAATATACCTTCAATAACTTCTGAGCTATTGCAAATAATTTTGATAATTTTATATTTTAAAAGATTTGAATGAATTTTGGAAAAAAAAAGTTATTGTTGAAAGAAATTTAAAAAATTGGAGAAGATTTGAAAAAGAAAAAAAAAATATATATATATATATATATATATATATATATATATATATATATATGATATAGAGATTTATCATAATCTTATTTATAATTAAAAGTTATTAATGATTAAAATTCCGTATAAAATTTATTGATTGTATAAATCTATCTACTATACTAATATTTAGACTTATTTCATGAAAACTATTATATTATACGTGTTATTCATATAATGATTTAGGCCTCATTTTTCTCAATCTTTATGTCTAAATATTTTTTTAAACTTAATTTATAATTTACTTATTAATTATTTTTCATATGAAATAAAATCAAATATTACAATCATTAAAGAATCAAATATTACAATAATTAGAGATTATAATTTGCACTAAAAGAGAACTTATGTCAATATAATTACGATCTACAATTAAATTAAGAACCATTAATTATGAAGGTAATATAAAAAATTATAAAGAAAATATTTTCAAAATAAATAAGCTTTAAAATCAACATTTTTTTTTTAAATAAAACGAGTAGGTTAAATTGTTAATGAATTGCTAATTGATTGATTTTGATATAATAATAATTCAAAATTTAATTTATGTCAAATTTATTCTTCATCAAATATTTAAGACTCATTATAATATTAACATAATAATTTATTCTTAATTAAATATGATAATAATTAATATAATACTAATATTTAAGACTCATTGCATAAAAAGTCTTTCATGTGTTATTCATAGAAAAATTATACCCCATCATTTTTATAATCTTAATACTTGAAGTAAGTTTTTAAATTTAATTTACCTTCTAATTATCAATCATTTTTTTCAATCGTACCTTCATATCTCTCTACCATTAACAAAAACAATATAAAAATAGCATAAGTAAAATTATAATTTAATATATTATACCATCAAAATTTTATATATACAATTATAGTATTAATGATAATAAAGCTATTATAGTTGTGTTGCATTAGTAGTATTTGTTGTTATAGATATTTATGTTTTGAAGTTCAAAGTATTTTTAAAATTTTTTAATAACCCATAAATATCAATAGGGATTCAAATCTCTATATGAAATAAGGAATGAGGACCATGATAGGGATGTGGATGAGAATGAAGGCAAAATTCTAAATGAAGACGGGATTAAGAGAAAATTTTCTAATTTCAAATCTAGAACTTTGAAAATTATAATAAAAAAAATTATCTATATACCTATATCACTATATCCTATGCAATTTTTTACAACTTGAACATTTCAATCTATCAATTTTATAATTTTTTCATACTAATTTTTTTGAAAAAAATACATTTAATTTTTCAACACTAAAATATTTTAAAAAATAATTCCACAATTTACACTTCTTTAATAATGATATTAAATATTTATTAATTTTTAAAAAGAAAATAATTATATTATTTTTATTAAAAATAATATTATAATTGATATACTATTTTAATAATTGAGACTATATAAATTAGAATTATAAATAATTTTTTACTAATTATTACACATTAACTATGACATATTTTAAAATTGATATTTTAATTTATTAAAAGGATATACAAAGAAAGGACGTGTAATTAAAATCGTATAAATTAAATTTCTATATTATTTTTATTAATTAAAAAATATATTTTTATAAATTAAATATTTTAATTTACTAAAAAGATATAAATAATTAGGATAATAAAAAAAATTAAAAATGGGTACACAAGGAATTATCCACAATGGAAAAAGGAATTTGGACACATTTTGCCTTCATAAGAATGATCAATGGAGCTATATCCCCATTGTTAAACGGAATAGAGATAGAGATATCACACCTTTATTTTTTAATTATTTTATTATATTTACATTATATATATTTTTAATTTTAATTTGAATTATGTTGCATTAATATTATTTGTTATTATGGATGTTTATATTTCAAATTGTAAAATATTTTTAAAATTTTTCTCTTTTTAAAATTTGTTAATAAACTCCTGAATACCATAGGAGTTCAAAATCACAAAATGGGAAATGAGAAATGAGGACCTATAAAGAAGATGAGGATGAAGATAAGAGACAAAATTCTAAACGACGGGAAGTGTGAGATATGTCCCTCATGGATACTTATTGTCATCCTAAAAATGACTAATGATATAGTAAAATTATTTATTTATTCTCTTTATTCAGCAATTTCAACTTTCGAAATGTGCAAAATTTTCATAAAATAGGTTCTTTATTATTAGTTATATGTCATCTATTGAGATATTTTTAACCTTATAAACATGATATTCAATATAAGATATAAAATAGAATAACATATTTATATTTTGTCCACTTATTTAATTATTTAACTATTAATATACTTTTAAGATAAATTTATATACTCAATTTTTTATAAACTATATTTAAATAAATTATCATTTATATTTTATAATAATCAACAAACTTTTTTATTATCCTATATTGTACAGGTCAAACAAGTAGTTAATTAAAAAGTTTCCCTTCTTTTGCGCTTTTTTTGTGATTAATAATTGAAATTTTTCATTGCATCTTATCTTTTTTTCTTTATATACTACAAGTCTTATTTCTTTGAAAAAAAAAATCTAAACGTGAATCAAGTAAAAAAAAAATTCGGACAAAGCATCAATAAAGATAAAAGATTTCCTTGATATTTTTTCTTCACCTAGCCAACCGTACGTTAAAAAGCAACTAATCTATAATTCTCATGTGTGAAAGTAGTGGTTTCTCATGAACTTAAAAATTAAAGAGAGCCTCCTCCCCCTGACTTTCTTTTTATATAAATAATATAAATTATCTTCATTAGTGTGTCTAAAATTTTTTTAATTCAAAATTTCACTATGATATGAGCACCATAAGTAAAATGCCAAAAAAAAAAAACCCAACTGTATGCAGAAAATGAGGATGTAAATATGGTGATGATAAAAGAATGAAACAATGAAGATAAATTCCGCAGGAACATAATTTAAGAACTAATTCTTAGGCACTCTTACAAAAAAATAAGTGAGACTAATAGAAGAGCAAGTATATGTTAAACAAAGTTGATGTAACTTATTTTTATTATGAATATGTTTAAATATGATGTGTTAAACTTGTACCCATAGAGAAATTTCTCAATGGTAAAGTAAGGGAAAACTATTATTTTGACACCTGAAACATTTTGTTGTTAACAAGATAGCTTTCAAAAGAAATAATTTTCACCTGTAGTAGTCCAAAGATTAATTTCATTTGATAAATCCACCCAAACACCAAGTAACCTCTCACTATAAAAAATGCTATACCAATGGATTTTCAAAGGTTAGATTAATATCGACGGTTATAGGTCATCGATTTTTTGGCTTCGACATAATATTATTAACGGATATATATAGGTAACTGCCAACGGGTGCATCGAGGGATGTAAAATTGAAAAACAGTCAGTACAATTGCATTAAAGACGTCATTGTAGTCGTTAGATAAATAATATTATCGACGGGTTTTGTTAATTTTCCTGATGGGTTTTAAACAATAAAAACATTTTTTAATTATTTGCAACCAACGAGTTTCACGAGTGAGTATTTAAAAAAATTTTAATTTGGAAAAATATTTTATTCCTGATAGGTTAGCCCATCGATAATGTTTTCATATTTTTTAAATAACTGGTTGCATTCCGTGTGTAACTCATCTATATAAACTATCCAATTGTTTAGTATTTATTTATTTTTTAATTTATATGATAATTTAATTATCAATTAAAGTAATATTAATTAAGAAAATAATAAAATAATAATAAAATAAACAAAGTGATTAAATAAATAAACAAAGTACCTGAATAAAATAAATACAAAATGCAACAAATGTAAAAAAATATCCAAAATAAAATAAAAAAGCTATATAAAGACTAGCTAAACTTCTTGTCGGCGTCATTAGTGGCATCGTTATCATCAAACCGTCGAGTCATCGCGCCATCAGACGTAAGGAGCCCTCAAAATGGATAGGAATGGCAACTAGAGGAGCTTCTTCTTGCAGATCCTAAGGCTTGCATGTTCCTGAAGAAACTCATCACATTGGCAGTGATCTTCTTCTAAATCCTCTTGAATTTATTCTTTTTCTTTTTGGGCCTTCTCATGCTGTTGCTCTCCATGGACAACTTAAGCTCTCAGATCTTTCTAAGCTCCTCTCCACTCCTGCTCGCCCTCTACTTGGTCCTAAAGCTCCTGAAAGAGTTGTGCCTCCTGCTCCTCCTCTAAAAGATGTGCATGTTGCTAGCTCCGGTTGATGGCATGAACACAATTCATTCAGGGCATCATCCTAGTAACAACCCAGGCGAGGGTGGGGACCTATTGTAAGGGTAGTACCCTATCCTATACATGCAACCGTTGTAAAGGACGCCAACCACCTAGGCCCAAATATCCTCCTCGTTTGGAAGAAGATAAGGGATATCATCATTGGGCCCAACAAGCCACCTGGGTCTAGTATCGGGTCTATACTTGCTCCTAGAGCTCTGTATACTCATGCTACAAAGGAAAAAAAAAACAAATTGCAAGTAATAATTGTGACAGAAATGGAAAAAGTAATAGAAATTAAATAGAAAGAGGTCCAAATTCAAACTTACATATGTGGTCTCAAAGCGAAGATCGATCTAGACCTCTCTTATCCCCGTTGCTCACCCTTTTGGGTGTGGGTATCCCAAAATAGCTCTCCATAGGTCGAAGGGTGGTTTAACTCTCTTGGTACAGATATATATAAAAAATTCATAAAAACATATTATTTGCTAAAATTCAAATGTAGTAAATTAACATTTAATAATATATTAAATGTGGAAAGATTAAAGATTTATTGAACGCTTATGGGTCCCCTCCTGCGTGCTCGACCCACCTATATGTAGCGAATTTTAGTGAGGCATGATTTGTCTTCCCATTTTCATACATATCCTTGAAGGTGGTTCGGATGCCTAGTGGTCCTAGGCTCACTGAGGATGACATCATTCAACCAAAAGCTATTTATATGGCCCTTGCAGATATCATGGAACACGTCCATAATAGCTTGAAGGACCTAAGCCTCCAAGCCCTCTTAATAGTAGGGTCATGCTTGGGAAAATGTAAAACGTTCTACTGCATACACAAAACTCACAACATATAAGTAATCATAAGAATATACATAATATAAAAATATTTTAATAGGCGAATAAATCATATCATTACCTTTCACTCCTACCACCACATGTCCTTGACATTTCTCGGATATTGTACACGTGAGCCATGGGTGGTTATACCTACTCTCTATAAACTTTGTGATCTGATGGTGACCCTTAGCAAAATGATTAAAGTTGTTACATAGATGAACTAAATTAAATACAATGAAAATATTTTAAATATCATATGCAATCCAAAATTAAAATGTCATAGAAAATATGTTTAAACTTACTTGTCTTTACCGTCTGGCCTAATGCAGAGCGGTCTACCATCAAGACCAAGTGGCCTACCATCTGACCAAGTAGCTTCCCATTGAGTTCTCGTGTCTGTGACCTGGAGGAAGCCGGAGTCTAATGAGATATGGGGCTAGGAGTTGTGCAGTGGTGGGCTGGGATGGGGTCATTGGGCAGATGGGTTGTGAGTGGGAATAGGGCAGGAGGTCAGGGCAAGCATACAGGGAGTAGGTATCATTCGAAATGGAGGGGTAACAATGATAGGGACGGAGGTGGAAGTATTGGAAAAGGAGGTGGTAGAGGTGATGGGGGCAGGTGGTAGAAATAGTGGTGGTGGGTGAACCAATTTCTGAGGTCAACCCCTTTATTAGTCATATTGAAATAATGAAACAATCAACAAAAATATATAATTACTTCTGGAAATTTAGAGTAATTTAAAAATATTATTGCATATAATATTTAACAACTTAGTTAATCTCAAAGTTAAGGGTTATTTTCATCATCACTTTGTTGTTGATCATTATCTAGATTATCACCACTACTATCACTTATTTCATCTTCATGATTTTTCATAGGGTGGTTACTTGTGCATTCAATTATGTCAACTTTCCTAGTAGTCAATGGAAGAGGATTTTTAGGATTGTCTGTATGAATTACTACCCTTGAAAAAGGTGGATCGTTCACTTGATAAAGCATCTTCAACAATAACTTCCTATGCTTCAATCATACCTCTTGCTTTTGTCTTGTCACAACCCTCCAATGTGACCTACTTTTCCTAGGATAAGACATATAATAGACTTGTCTAGCATTTTGGGCTATAATAAATGGATCATAACTTTCATATCTTCTGGTGTGATTGATTTCAATGATTTTGTAATTGTTTTGTTGTCGTATCCTAGTAAATAATTAGGATCATACCATTCGCATTTAAATAGCAAACATTTTGTTTTTTGTGGGTTTACCAACATACTCAAACTTTAGGATTTCTTTAACGATACCAAACTAATCACATTCTCCATCCCCAACATCACCTTTAACACAAATACCAATGCTGTCAATTTTTTTTATGCACCCCATAACTGTATGAAACATGTACCTATTCACATAGTATATTGGCCAAGTTGTAGCTTTACTTTTGGGCCCCAAGCTAAGTTAAACAAATGGGGACATGTTACACGATTATTTTTGTTATGAACCTATGTAGATGAAGTTTGAAATGTCAAACTGACTTGTATCAAACAAAATTAACTGACAATAATGTATTGAGCTACATGATTTAACAAAATGTACTTACATGTAATCTGAACTTGGCAAAAGTTATTTAAGAGATCTTGACCATGTAATTGTTTGAATTATTATTATTAAAAATATATTTTAAATCATTTTAGGTATGCATAACATCACATTTTTCACATGGAAAAAGGGTTATTGACTTACAATTTGAATGGTTGCATCTTATCACAATTTATCAAAATGTGTAAGTCTGCAGAATTCCATTCCTTGAAAGTCAACCATCAAGCTCGTTTTTTCAGCAACTTGGCTAGGTTGATTGAAGTCGGATAATGTTGGTGGAATAAGTCTTCCCTTCATTGTCATTATGACCAACCTGAGTTCTCCTAAATTGAACATGTGGCTGAAAGTAAAATGAGCAAAAATCTGAAGTGTCTTTTGATAGATAGGTCTGACATGCACATAATTAGGACAATATCTTTTTCCATGACAGCAGATCATCAACCTTAAGAGTAGAAGAGCATAAATCCTTGAAATACTAATTAAGCTCGGTTATGGGCTTCCAAACAACATTAGGTAGCTCTAGAATGCTATTGGAAGCAAACACTCCATGAAGATATGACAATCGTGGCTTTTCATGCTAACAAGCTTACCTTGTGCAACATTAACGCATCTAGCTAGGTTAGAAGCATAACCATCGAGGCATTCTCAATTCCTTAAGCCATCGACAAACATCTTTTTTTTAGTGGAATTCAGAGTATATTTGGCCTTTGGTTTATAGAAATGACTATCTCTTAATTCTTGTAAATGCAAATCAGTCGTGTGCAATACTTAGCCAAATCATGCCTTGCCTTGTCATTGTCCTTGGTTCGATCTTATCCACTCCAGTATTCATATTGTTTTCGAACACATTTTCTTGATATGCATGGATCTAAACAATGACGCACTAAATTATCCTTCCAATAGGGCAATACTTAGAAAATACTTTGCTTGGTCCAATCATAGTATACCCTATAGCTGGCATTCGCACTACCTTTTTTACTTCTATTATTTTTGGGAAATCCTTAAGATTCCACATTTGGCAACCACTTAGTCTAACTAGGGGCTCATCATATTCAACACAATTACTTTTAAACTCATATCTACTTCGCCTATATGGATTATTAACATCTAAGAACCTCCTATGAAAATCAAACTAAGAGTTCTTTTCTCCATGTTTCAAAGTAAATGCCTTAGTATCCTCCATGCAAATTGGGCATGCTAATTTGCTTATATCATCCATCTAGACAGCATTCCATAAGCTAGAAAGTCATTGATGATCCACATTAATGCAACCATCATCATGAAAGTCTACTTTGTTGAAATGTTGCAAGTAAGAACATCATCGCACCACAACTCATTCAATTCATCGATTAAAGGTTGAAGATACACATCATTCTTATCTTTTGGATTATCAAGGCTGGGAATTATACACGTAAGAATAGGTAAGGATCTTTCATGCACATTTCAAGAAAGAAATTGAAGGGTGTCACAATTACAAGTCAACAAGAATAGGGTTTTCTAAATTGGTTATTCGGACTAAATCCATCTGAACAAAGTCCTAATCTAACATTTCTAGTATCAGAGGCAAACTCAGGATATTGTCGATCAAAATGTTTCCACGCTTCACCATGCGATGGATGAGTCATCACACTTCACCCTCTAATTTTCACGTACCACCTCATATGAGAAACGGCTCATTGATGCATAAAGTCTCTTGAGCTTAGGGATTAAAGGTAGATAGTGTATTCCTTTTAGAAGGATATCCTTATACCTCTCACTTCCACATCTCTTGGGTTTAAACCTAGGCTCTTGGCAGAACTTACACTCAATCAATGCAATATCATCTTTATAATAAAGCATGCAGCCTTTGAGCAGTAGTCAATATTTATTTCCTTCAACCCAAGTTTATAAAATAATTTTTTAGCCTGATAAAAATCTTTGGAATTTTGTCGGATTTGGACTTAGCTCACAAATAAGTGCAGCTCCTGATCAAAAGAACATTGGCTTTGGTTCCCTTCAGACTTAATACTCAATATCAAACTGCCAATGACAACTTGAAGTGCACACAATCCTCCCATAAAGGTTGATTGATAGCTTCTAGGAGACTATAAAACCTAGCGGCATCTTGGTTAGGCTCCTCAAATGAAGGCTACGAATAATGTGCTACAAATTCAGGACCACAACATCAAAAACCATCTCTTGATGTCTAACCAGATTATTCTCCTACAAAGAATCACCCACATTATGCCGAGCTACGTGGACCCCACCAAAACTACTTCCAATCTGAAACATACTCACTTGATTCCTTTTATTAACTCCTCCCTATGCTTAGTCCAAATCCAATAGTCAAGCATGAATCCCCACTTGTACAAATAAACCCTATTGGTATCGTCATCTAAATACTCCCTACATTTGCACTTATTACATGGACATTTTACTTTTGCCTCATCAATGAATTGTTGTGTTTGAAAACATGCTACTCTCATAAATTCTTCAACACCACTATAAAATTTATGTTTAATCCCCTCTATTAGGATGCAATCTATCGTACATCTATAACCGATTTGAAGGAAACATTGGGCCTGTGAGTAACCCTAGACCCTACAATTTTTAAATACGTCAAATTATTACTTTTAAACATAAATTCAATTGGTCTTTAATTTTTTTTAATACAATTACTTAATCTTATTTCCATAACACAAAATTTCACAAAATTTCGCAGCATCTTTACTTAATTAGGAGCTTCATCATTAGATATTTTAGCACATTCAACAACCATAGACATACAATTTTTAAAGACATCAAATTATAATTTTCAAACATAAATTCAATTGCTCTTAAAATTTTTTAACACAATTACTTTTAATCTTATTTCTCTAACAAAAATTTTCACAAAATTTTGACAGTATTTCTACTTAAAGTATGAGCTTTCGTCATCATATATTTAAGTACAACCCTAAACCATAGACATACAATTTTTTAAAGAAGTCAAATTATTACTTTCAAATACATTCAATTGGTTATGAAATTTTTTTAATACAATTATTTTTAATCTTATTTCCTAACAAATATTTTGACAAAATTTTGACAGCATCTTCACTTAAATTAGGAACTTCCATCATCAAATATTTCAATGCATTCAACAATCGTAGACATTATTAAAGGTCAACAACATAAGAGACATAGTTAAACAGTTATATTTTAATAATCACATACAATTCACATAATCCTGAAAATCATTCTAGAGCTCATCCCCTTAAAACTCCACAACATGCACCTTGCAATCTCTCTAACAAAAGAATCCTAAGCAAACGATATAAACAAGTCGAGGAAGGACTTCTACACACTTTCGCCTAGTCATACAATCCCACTTCCTACAACTTTATCCTACAAAATATAAGTCTCCATCCTACATACATATTAAAGCATATAAATAACAAGGATTTCATTGCTAACTTTCTAGTGAAAAAAACACCAAAATCAAAAAGCTCCCTGCACACAACCAAATCCAATCCTGAAAATTCAATATGAACAAATATTTAATCATACACACTTATAAACATTTATACATACAAAACATAAAATAAAATAAGAAAAAAAAGGCAAACCACTCTTAATATCAACAAGTCAATAGTGCCACCCTCTAACAAAACTCCTACATTAACAAAATAACAACAATAATTACTCTCCAATGCAATAAAACATAACACTATGGCTGCCCATAAACAAACTAAACCAAATAAAAAATACTAAACCGATTAAAATTCTCACCAACATTCCTAGATTGAAATGGTGGCCTCCATTCGTGAAAGCCTCTGAGCGAATGGTGGCAAAGAAGTGCGGTGATGCAAGAGAGAGAGAAGAGAGAAGCTGATTGCACAAATGAGGAGGAAGGGGCATGGTTCTAAAATATTCTGCTTCCGATGGGTTACCCAGGGTAAACAGTCACTAACCATTTAGTGAAATGGTGCATTTCACATCTCACTTATTATCAATGGATTTTTCGATAGGTATGTGGAATTCCAGGGTTTGTGCACCAACGGTCTAATATTTCAAAAACCCTGTTTGTATACCCATTAGTAAATACAAAAATTTAAAAGAAATTACAATATATATATATATTTTAATGTTTACCCATCGTATTTAATAAAAAATTTAAAAAATACACTGAAATAATAAAAAAATTATTTTTTAATCACTCGGGACTCCTAAAAATTTTAAAAATTACAATTAAAAAAATACTAAACCGGTTGATAAATCCGTTGATATATTAAGAAAAAATAAAAAAATAAATTATTAAATACTCATTGATAATTTACTAAAATTAAAAAATTTAAAAATAATTAATTTTTTAAATGACATATCGGTGCACACACAGAAATTAACTCACATGGCGCTAATGCGTGTCCGATGGGTTATTGATGGGCTAAAAGTTATTGTTGAACCAATTGATAAACTCGTTGGTAAACCACCAGAAATTGCATGCGCTATTTGGCACACGTGGCGCCATTAATTACCAACGGGTTGTTGTGTAAATTAATTGTCACAAGCTTAATAATGCAAAAAAATGGCAATCCGTCGGAAAACCCATAGGAAGTTATCGATGAACCCGTCGGTAAGGCCCATTGGTTTCCTGCAAATTTCTAGTAGTGTCTATTTTCGTTAATAGGAGTTATTCCTTCAAGGGCAATTTTGTTAAAAGATATAGTTCTATAGTGCTAACTTGACACAACATGTCATATGTAATCACTTCCATTGAAATGGATAGGTGAATATTGTTTGTTTTGAAAACTATTTTATTAGTGATATCATTATAATCCCTTGAGAACATAATTATAAAAACTAGTTCGAATTGGACTAATACTGTTCAATTCTCTTGTTTGACCGAATTTGCATTTTAAGTAGTCAAACTTGATTAAATCCAAAGAGAATCAATTGAATCGGCCAACAAGCATCAAACCCTATTCGCGAGGGAGGCCCACTTGGTAACCACTGGTTCATTTGCTTGGTTGTGCTATTATATCTCATTATCAATATATATTACATATTTCGTTGCATTAAATTATATTTTTATATATTAAGTTAATTAAATTTTAAATCTGATTCATTAGCGATCCACTAATTTGGTGCCTTGATTGAGTAAATCACTAGTCAAATCTCATAACTATGGCAGTTAGCGTAGTTCTCTTGTGAAAGTAAAAGCGTCTTTCTCAATGTTATAAAGGATTCGGCAAATAACAAATCATGAAACTGGTTCAAAGGGTACTTGGATCGATCTCAACATAAAACCAGGTTACGGTTGATACAAAGATGACTGACCTGGCAAGAACCAAGGGTCAGTTTTTTTGGTCATTTTTTTTTTTGCTTTTTTTGCTAAATGGTGTCATTTTTTAAAACCTTAAAAAAATTCTAATCTGAACTTATAGAAAAAATGCAGCAACTTTGTTTGTATTGTCATGATTTGTAGGTTTGTGATATAAAACTCTGTGTGTTTACTAATATAATTATGTTTTGAACTTGTCAATTGTAATTCGTGATTATGAAATGTGAACAATATTTAGGAATTTATGTTATTTATTTATATTTTTGTATTTAGACCTTTTAAAGATGTCAAGTTGTTAATTAGTTGTCATTTTATTGAATTTTATTCAAACTTTTATATATTTTTATATTTTTATTTTGTATAAATCAGGTTCAACTGGTTTGGCTATACCCAATAACCAAATCAGAGATAAGGGTTCAATTCTGATAACTATGCTCCCTCCCTTCTCGAGCATCTCACTTTCTCTCGTTTCATGTTATTTGTCTCACAGTTGCAACTTGCAAGACATCAAGCCGCGGGACACTGCTTGCACAATTTTTTACTCCTACTACAACGCGGTTTAGGGGCTAGTCTCCAAATCCAAAATTATTAACCAGCAACCTCACGTATCTAATCATAAGAATTAATGTAACCTCACAAATCCAATCATAAGAATTAAGATGTAGCATGGGATGGATAAGACATTTAGCTAAATGTTCGTAATGAAGTTATTGACACGTGGATAATTTTCTACTCCTTTTCTCGCTGATGTCAATAAAAAAAATTGTGTTATTTATACTTAAATTACATAAAATATCATATCAAGGTACATTTCATCCATTATTGAGTGAAATATAAACTCCAAAACTCTTATCCTATTCAATAATAAATAAGATATAATTGATCCGTTATTTTATACGCAATATGAATGTAAATAATTTTTTTGGCCCAACACCCAGTGGGCGAGTAGTTTGTTTTCTTTCCTTGGGCTTATTGCCCCGTGCCCTATCAAAAGTAGTGGATAAGCAATTAGGCATCGACGTCAGAAAGTTGCAAACCACGTGGCATGTCTGTGTGTGTATATTTATCAGGAACAATTCTTAGTTAACATGCCGAATTTACGTAAAAGTTAATAGGACCTTTTTATAAATAATTAATAAAATTAGGTTTTATTGAATCTCTTTGCAATCTAGAAAAAACTGCTTTTATAAGGCTGTTAAACTCTTTGGGTTTTCAAAAAGCTGCTAAGCTAAAGTATTTCTTCAAGAGCATTACCAAACCCATCCTTAGACTTGGTTTGGTATTGTTATGGCTCTCAAAAGCTGCTGACCTTTTGGGTTCTTAAAAGCTCTCAAAATGTCATATAATGTAATAAAATAATATAAAAATTACTTTTAATAAGTAGAAGCCATTTAAATAGTATTTGATCAATATATTATAAAATTGTTCTGAAAATATTAATATGATTATAATGGACTTGAATATTTGTGGAACGAATAAAATATTAAAAGTCTTAATTAATGGAAAGATAAAATTTGATTTTTATTGAAATTTAAAGGTTATATTAGTTATGTGAACTTTTTTTTAATTTCAGAGAGTAGAAATGATCAACTCTAAAAGCACATCATGAGGTGCTCTGAAAGCACTCTAGCTTTTTTAGTTTACCAAACTAAAAAAATAACTTATGATCTTCATAAACTAGAGTACTTAACTGAAGAAGTATTACCAAATTGAACTCTATAATCCACTTTAATTATAAGTATATGTAAATATGAGTTGTTAAATTTGTTTCTATTAAGTAATATCTCATCTATAAGATTAGTGGAAAGATAAGCAGCTGTTTGGTTTTAGTTTAGTTTCATTTCATTTTTAGTTTTCTAATTTTTCAGAATTTGTGAAAGAAAAACTAAAAATTCTGAAAGTACAAATTCTAGTTTTAGAATTTTTAGTTTTTCTTAAATTCTAGAAAATTAAAAACTGAAAATAAAAATTGAAAACTCAAACCAACAAGGCTAACTTTTTCCCCTCTTTAACAACTTGCTTGTTTCCTCTCTTAAAACGGCACCCATAGTAATAAGGCAACTTCATCAAAAAATAGTAATAAGGTAACAGTAACACAATTACTTTGCTAGCTGGTCAGATATTTTATTTCGATTGGATATTCTAAAGAGAGAATATTCTTGAATGATCTTAAAATAAGTGGAATGAAAAACAGCAAATAGTGGTGTCATATATACTCAGAATGAAGACATGCATGACGACATAATATTAATTGAGGTCAGGAATAGTCAATTACAGAACGAGAACAGACAGGGTGATATTATGTATTATATGGCGGGATACAACTAATAAATAATTTGAATATAATTATAGCATATCTTGGATATATTATGAGTGTATTTCTTTGTAATTATTTTGGTTAATAATTTTTTTTTTATCCAAAAAAATTATTTTTTATATATATGAATAATTTTTAAAAAATAATTAAAATTTTAAAAAATTAGTTTTAATTTTTTTAAGAAGATAAAATTAGTAATTTCTAAAACAAATTAATTTTTAAAATTTTAAATTATAAATAAAATTTATATTTCATAATCATTCTTTTTAAAATCTAAAACAAATGGAGCACGTATAAAATGGGACTCAAACATGTGTAAAATCATGCTACTTGTTATGCCGAAAGCCACACACGTAGGTGAAAAGAGAATCGGTGACGTGGATGGTCTTTTATTTGTTTACATAAGTTCCAAGCAACCTTGAAGCATCCCATTTACACCCGCCTCTTAGAAAGAAGCTACATTCAGCACCGCTTAATTCTCTCCTCTTTCCCTTCACACCATTATCCTCAATAAGCCACGTGCATGCTTGGCTCTCTCTCATATTTCCACAGGTTTGTCTACGCACAGCTAAAATGAAATTATTTAATAATTCATTATTATATTTATTAAAAAAAATATTATTTGTCCTTATCATATGTGAAAAATTATATTAAACTAATCCTCTTATTACATGAGTTATGAAATTCAAGTAAAGTCGCAACTTATTCAATAATGAATTAATTGTGAATCAACAACATCAACACATAATGAATGTAAATAGCATAACTCTTTTAAAAAATACTAGCTATGGCGTAAAAACATTGGCATGATTATTTCACGTAGTTCGTGGTTTTAACACAAAGCACACAAACACCAACATAGTTCTAGTAGTTTGTGGACTACATACAATTTAGTACAACAATCCACTTATCAACGATGTTTGAAATACCATCCTGTTTGGTACATACTTTCACCAAATAAAAGTAATACTACAATTTAACCAAAACAAAACAAATTTGCACAACACAACAACAGACTACATGACATTGAATCCATGATCTTCTTTGAAGTAGTCAAGTGCCAACACGTGCATCGCTCACTCACTCCCAAGACAGGATCCATAATCATCCTTCAGGTAGTGAACTTATATTATCTTTTCAAACCATGACCATCACATCACACAAAAGTCAAATGGATGCTAAAAGTGCAAAATAACATATCAAAAAAGTCTTGGGCATCAACTTCAACGTATTGTCCATTTGCCAACCATGCATTATCATGTCATAGTGATTAATGCAGAAAAACTTTAGCCTAACTCAATAAATTCAATAAGACTATTTCTAGCCCAGTATCCCAAAATAAAATAATTAACACTATCAACCACATTTTATATTTAAATTTCACAAATTAGATTTTATATTTCCTACAAATGAACCATTGCCTTTGATTTTCCTTCTTAAAAACAAAGAGAATGACAACTTTGTTGGACTTAAACCTTAACTCATCACCTTCCTCTAGCTCCTAGTCAATTCTCACCTTTGATATTAATGTCAGTATCATTTAGTAATTAATCTTCACTTAAATAAAAATAATATTATTCACATGATTAGCTCAAATAAAGAAGGCAATTCAAATTTTAAATGAACTATCACATAAGTATTCTTAAGAGTAAATAAACATTTAATAGAAACTGAACTGTTTGGAACAGAAATGCTTAATTGTAAGGAACAATAATCAATCAATAAGATAACTATCTTCATGGTCCATGTTATTCTACAATTAGTAACAATATGTTTCTTTAATAATTAGGAAGAGTCAAACAAGAAGAACGAATCAACATTGGGAATGACCCAAACACCTCTTCAAGTATCATTAGCCACTAACACTATTTGACCTTGACAAATTAGGCTTCCTTCAACTTTTTATGGTATATGGCCAAATCAATCTTGCAGTTGATGCTAGGCTAGGAAACAAATATGTAGAGGCATCAGATGGATACGAAGCATTCATAAATAAATTAGAATATAGTAATTGCTCTTGCTGATGTAGGAGCATAGAAGAAAATTTAAAATAAAAGGTCTAATAATAGCACCCAAAAGCCTATTAAAAGAGTGAATAAGAAAACTTAATGGTTGAAATTGCTTGTGAATATATAGTGGATGTGAGTTATTTTAATGGAGAAGTGAACAAAGTGTGTTCCAAGTGACAAAAAAGAGACATTAACTCAAGGGAAAAAGACTAACCACCAGTATACTATGGCTAGGCTACCATGGATGGAAGGAATGAATACAATGTTATCACAACCTAAATGAATATAATGTAACACCTAGATATACCTGCATTCTATAAACAATTTAAGGGAATACACTAAATAGGCTAATAAACCACATCCCTTAGTCTAAACTTTTGGATTACCTGCGATTAAAACTACACAGAGCAACCTATTATACAATTTGATCTAAAGAATGAAAAGCACCTAAGGCATGCTTAAAGTCCTCATCCACCTGAAAAGTTTTAATAAATCACCACCTCATAATCAAACACAAATTACTCAACTGTACCAAATGCACATTAGAATTAACAAAAGAATCAAAATATATGGTTTTTAAATCATAACCCACTTGTAGATAAGTATGTCATTAAATGTGTGGTTTATAAGAAGCCTATTCTCCTTTCTCTCAAACATCATCTTGGCAAATTTAATTCTTCATCTTTCAATACACCTTCAATAGCCTCACAACAATTGAAAAGGGACAATCCATAAAAATCAATCACCTTATTCTTAGCATAATGTGATACATCCAATACACATTTCCAAAGTAGACTGCAAATTGACAAATGTAAACAATGAGAAACACAATAAATAACCATATAAAAAAACTAAGATATAAATATAAGATGTAGCCTAAAGAAAAGAAAAAGAAAGCAAACTAAAAATCTTCATGTAGAAGTACATTCAATTTAGTGCCTAGCCCTTGGTTCATGATTAAATTAATTAGAGAAATAGACTCTTTAGGGAGGAAAGAAAAACATGTGAAACACACATCATGAAAGGCTTTCAAAAAGCTGCATCTACAAAAATAGTATATAAACAACCTATGTTTTTATAGTTATTCAAAGCACTCAACCCACCAAATTAGGAAGGAATGTAAAGGTACATCCTCATACATCCGTTATAGAATGAAGATTCAAAACCACCATCTAAATAATCATAACCTATCCTAGAAATATGCTACACAATCAATACTCAATACCTACTATTTCCCCTAATGGTTCTCGGTTATGGATTACCATATCTGCCATTGATTGACCATGCATTCCAGAGCACACCAGATCTGATACAAACAAAATCAGACAACCATTGCACAAAATCATATTCAGCCCAAATCAGTCCATTGTTTATGTTAAAACACTGACATTCCAGTTATTGTGAAGGACTTGTTTCCATTATGTCAAAGTGAATCATTTAAAACCATGAGTACTTTTAGAGTCAATTTATTCCAATATATATATATATAAAGTCATTCTTTCAATTAAGCTAATTTATAACCTGAGCATTCACACAAGGATGGAGTTTGCAAAATGTTTTAAACTCAATGAATGCCTTGAAGCACAAATCTTGGCTTATTCTTATTCTTATAGTGTAAATGAAACAAAGCATTGTACATAAAACCAAATACTTACCCAAGGATGCACCATAGGCTAGACAATAAATTTGTCAAGAAATATGATTGAGGCAGCCACCATAGAAGGCAAGAATTTGGTACAATCATAGTCCAACAAACTCAGCTCAGCAAGATAGTAGCTTAAAAATTCAATCTGCGAACAATTTGTACTTTGAAAGGTAAAAAAAAGGCAAACAATTAGTCAATGTAATGAAGGTTTTGAAATGACTAAGTGGAATGTGAAAGAGCACCCCAATCTTACTTTTTTATTCTCAGAAGCAATCCCTGAATACATTTGGATTACCTATTTCAAACTTCAGAGACTAGTATTTCAGCTTCCATTTGCACCACCTGCATAGTTGTCAACAAAAGTGAGTGGGGACTAACAAAGAACAAAACAAAATCCACAAAAACTCAAACAATTTGGGTTTAACATTTGGGTTGCCCATTTCAAACTTCAGAGAATCTAGTATTTCAGCTTCCATCTGCACCACCTGCATTGTTGCCAACAAAAGTGAGTGGGGCTAACAAAGGACAAAACAAAACCCACAAAAATTCAAACAATTGGAATGCATATTTTATATTTACCTTTGATTTTCTGTATGAATCATCAATAATGTAGCAGAAGTCCTGCAATGAGGAGGGCTAATTTCTTCGTACTTCCTGAACATTAAGCAAAAAATAAATGCAATTATGATGCTTATTTAGATCAAGCATAACAACAATTTTAGAATTACCATCAGTTGCTGAACGGATACTTAGGATGCAGTGAGCATGGAAGAAACACCCAGCAATTGAAGCTTGGGCCTAGTGATAGCATTAACAGATAAGAACTAATTTGTGTATGAAATTGAGAGAAAAAGAGTGTCGGAGAGAAGATACCTCTACTCAGGCGCGAGGGAAGACAGGAACAGCCGTGGTGTCCAACATGGATGATGGAGAGGGTTCCCATATGTAGACTGTTCCAAGAAAGACAATGGTCTGCGTCGGAGTTGCATGACTCGGAATAGTTGGACGGTGGCAGTGCGTGATGAGACAACTCGGTGGATCAGTGGTAGTTGGCAACAAATTCTTTTTTCCCTTTTCTCTTCTTTCGGATCTGATTGTGGGTTCTGCCCTCTCTTCCATTTTGGTCTAGTGGTTCACCAGATGGTGGGGAAAAGAGAATGGTTGAGAAAAATGTTTGATCAATGAGGTTGATGCAGCAAAGAATGAGGCGATTGAGACAAAAAGAAAAGTGGCGACACCGTTGGGGAGTAGTCGTCAATGGAAATTAACTGGCAGAGAGGAGGTGGTAATGGTTGTGATTGTGAAGGGATGGAGGAAAGGATTGTGAAGGGAAACAAGTGAGAGAAACGGACAGAGAAACGATGTGCTAGATTGTAAACAAAAAATTGTAACAAAAAAATGGGTTTATGCACACAAATATTGGAAGTTAAAAAAAAAAAAAGTAGAAAAGGCTGGAAAAGAAAAGTTAGTGTGTACTTGTTCAACCACGTAACTCATTCCCAATTGAGCAGACCTTGTAATGGGAGAATTTCATTTAGCATTAATGTAGAGTCGTTCTCTTGACCCATTATTTGACAGAAAAAATAAAAAATTCAAAATTCCAATAATTCAAAAAATTAATTTAATTGTCTAAAATATGTATGAAAAGGATTGAGTAATAATTATTTTATTAATTTCATATCAAGTTCGTCTGAACAATTAGAATGAACCAAAATCATCTCAAATTTGTTCAAAATATATTACAAATAACAATTCATGATTCTATCTAAAATCGTACAAAAATATATACATAATAATATATTGTCTAAATCTGTCTCCAGACTAGTATTAAAATACTTTAGTTGTCGATACAATTAGATAAAAAGGTGTAAGGATAAGGATTAGAAACATATATATCCTGATGGGTTTATTTATTTTTAACAACGGAAGTTGAAATAAATAAAATAATTCTTTTACTCTTTTACCAACGGTGTACCAATAGTATTTTGATTTTTGAAAAATAATTTTATTTTATAAATATTACGTTTCCAAAGGCATACTCATCGGTAATGACTTAATTTTATTTACCTTTCCATGTTTAATTATGAAGTGATTGGTAGTTTATTATTTATTTATATAATAACCTAATTGTAAATAAACTGATATTAAATAAGAAAATAATAAAATGAATAAATTAAACTGATTAAATAAAATAGCAAATTATGACAATAAAATATATACAAATTACAATAAATGTAAAAAATAGCTGAACTCTTGGGCGTCAGGCATTATGGCCTGCATCATCATCATCATCATCATTCACCATCATCGTCATCGCGCCATCCAACTTGAGTGGTCTTCAGAGATTGAGGGGAGTGAGATATAGGGGAATGGGATATGAGGAAGCGTCTTCCAAGGGCGGATCCTGAAGCCTGCATATCCCACAAAAAGGTCATCACATCTCCAGTGATCTTCCCTGCATCTTCCAAACTGAGCCTTCTCCTTCTTTGCTTTCTCCTCCTCCATTCCAAGGAGAGCTTAAGTTCTTGGATCTCTCTCAGCTTCTCCTTCACGCTGCTCGCCTCCTCCTCTCCCAAGCTGCTCAAGGAGCTGTGATGTTGCTCCTCCTCCGGATCAACCCTGCTTTGCAACTCCTGGTTAAGGGCATGGACACGCTCCTTCAGGGCATCATCCTTAGTAGCTAGCCCAATGGCGGAGGATGGGGATATATTCTCGGGTCATCATCCCATATATGCGACCCTGTAAAGGCCACCAACCACCTGGGCTCCACATATCCTCATTATTGGGAAGAGGAGGAATGTCAGCATTGGGCCAAGTCTCAGCCATTTGGGTCTAGTCCTAGTCTGGGCTTGCTCCTGAAGGTCTGTAAACTTGATCCTGCAAAGGAAAAAAAATAAAATACATTGTAAGTAATGATTATGACATAAATGAAAATAATAATTCAAATTAAGTAAAGATATGTCTAAATTTAAACTTACATAGGTCGTCTCGGAGCGAGGCCTACCCAGACCTCTCCGGGCTGCCCCTGCTCCTCTTTCGGGTGTGAGTCTCCGAAATAGCTCGTATTTGGAGAGGCGGCTCAACTCCCTCGCCCGTAAATAAGCATAATAAAGTCATAAAAACATAGTATTTGCCATAATTCAAATATAGTAAATGTTATTATAAAATGTAGAAAGGTTAAAAAATTACCAAGCGCTTATGGTTCCCCTCCTTGGTGCTCGACCCACCGTGTGCAGCGACCGCCTTCTGTGAGGTTTGGTTTGTCTTTCCCTTACCCGACCTATGCTTGAAAGTCAGGTCGAGGCTAAGTGGCACTCAGCTGCCAAGGTGGTGTCATTCGGCCACAAGCTATTCATGTGTCCCTTACGAACATCATGAAACATATCCCGCATTTGCTTCGAGGCCTAATCCTCCAAGCCCTCTTCACCGCGGACTCATGCTTGGGCTCAATGTAGAATGTTTTCTGCATAAACAAATTCACATCACATTAGTGATTGTATATAAGCATATAATTAGATAACATAAATATATATTTTAACAAATGCGAAACAATCATATAAATACCTTCCACTCCTTCCACCATGACTCCTTGACATCGTAGGGATGTTAGTCTATGTGGGCCAGGATGGTTACACCGACTCTATATAACCTCCGTGATCCTTAGTGAGTCGCGTAAATGGATAAAAACTATTACATAAATGAAATAATATCAAAAAACAATCAAAATTACTCAAATGTCATAAGCAATGTAAAATTAAAATGTAATTAAAAAAAACATGTTTCAACTTACCAGTCTTTACCGTCGGGCCTCATCAGGAGCGGTCTATGTGAGGCTCAAGTGGCCTGCCATTCTGGGCGAGAGGCCTCCCATTGGCGTCCGTGCCTGTGATCCAATCGAGAAGGAAGAATGATGCGGGGTTGGGAGTTGGGGGTAGTGGTAGGGCTAGGGGCAATGGTAAGGCTAGGGAGGGTTGGTAATGCGAGTGGGCTGTGAGTGTGAATACGGGAGGGGTGAAGGCCCGGCATCTCTGGAATGGGCATCATTCGAAAGCCTAGGGTGCTAATGATCGAGACTAAGGTAAAGGTGGTGGAAGGGGAGGTAGTGAGAGGGAGGTGGCAGAGGAGGTGGAGGGGCGGTGGTTGAGGTTCTGGTGGTGGTGGTAAACGACCTTCAAGGTCGGCCTTTGCCTCTACCAGCCATACTAAAACAATTAAAAAATAATCCACAATAAAACATTAATTAAATTAGGAAATTTCAAATAATTTCATAATAATATTACATATAATATTAAACACCTTAGTTAATCTAAAGTGTAGAATTTTTCATTATCTCTCTGTTGTTGATCACTAGGTGACTCATTAGCACTCCTGGTGCGAGTGTCACTACCGCAACAAATTAAAAATTTATAAAGTGCTAAGTTGCACCAGAAATGTAGTAGAGGGCACAACTCAAGTCGTTCAAGGAAGTGTTCTAATTGATTCAAGAGATTTGGGGGTTTTAGAAATTATAGCAACTAAATTAAATTAAGAAATTATAATGAGAAAATTATATAAGAGAATTACCTGTACAAGGAGTCCTTCAGATCAAGAATTGTTCAATCATCAGTTCAAAAGATAAATTCACGCGGTGGTGACTTTCATTAGTTATGTTATCACACAACAATGATGCAATTCTATTTAGGTTATACAATCACACTTCCACTAAGGGTTTGGCTAATATATGAACTAGTAATTCACGATCGTGATTCTATGAACCTATGCCAGTTTGATTACCAATTATAGCAACCTAATTCCTAACGGAGTTAATTTCAATCCCTAACCAATTGGATGTAATTAAATCAATCGACCCAATATCCCAATGGTATTTAGATTATGCATGCAAACGAATGTACAACGAACAACTCTTAAAAATACAATCACAAAAATCTTCATAATTGATATCAAAAGAGAAAGTAAACGGGGAGGAAAAACCAACCATGAATTGCAATTAAAATTGGGAACCTCAAGAACAAACTCAATCTTCAGTTATTCTTGCACACGGTAAAGAGATTACTCCTCCATAGGGGGAGTTTCACAATAGTTATTGAAAGAAAGCTGTAAATTATAATCCCAAACAGGAGCTAAAACAAAGATTGGGAACTCCCAAAACCTAGAGAGAGAGTGGGGAGAGAGAGAGAGAGAAAAAGAGAGAGAGTTCTGATCTTCCTAAAACTAAACCTAGATGTTGCCTACTCCTTACTCTCATTTTTTCGTTCTTTTTCCCTCCAAGGGGCCCCAAGATTGGCCCAAATAAACGCAACAAAAAATCAAGTTATCGCAGGAGCGCTGAGCTATGAGGCGCAGCGCTTCCCAATAGGCCGCCTTCAAGATGAATTATTTGTGCTCTCTCTGGAGCGCGCGCTCACCCAAATGGTGGGCTTTTGCTTCTTTCAATTCCAGCTCCTGATCTTGATGCTTGCACTCAATGTAATGCTCCTGTGCACAAAAACCTAACTCAGGAGACAAGTTAATGGTAACAAGATTTAACTATTCACAAAAGAAAAATGGAGTAATTGACATTGATTTCTCAAAATCGTGCATTGAGGTTCAATTCATAAAACACTATTAATTTCCTCAATAACACATCAAAAACCCATGCAAAAACCTAAGGTTTAGAAGTTAAATATACGGTGTGAACGCCGTTTATCAACTACTATCACTTATTTCATCTTTGTGATTTCTGATTGGATGATTCTTGTGCATTCAATTAAGTCAACTTCCAGTAGTCAATGAAAGGGGGTTCAGGATTGTCATGATCCTGCCCTTGAAGGAGGTGGATCATCCACTTGAAAAGCATCTTCAACAATATCTTCCTCTATTTCAATCATACCTCTTGGTTTTATCTTATTCAAAACCCTTCACTAGACCTACTTTTCCCAGGATAAGACATATAATATACTTATCTAGCATTTTGGGCTATAATAAATGGACCATAACTTCTATATCTTCTGTGTGATTGATTTCAATGATTTTGTAATTTTTGTGTTGACGTGTCTCAGTTAGTCGGGTAGGGTCATACCATTCACATTTGAATAAGACACATTTATTTATGAGCTCACCTACGTACTCAACCTCAAGGATTTCCTTAACAACACTATACCAATCACATTCTCCGTCCCTGTATTACCTTTAACACAAACACCAGGTATTGTTTATTTTTTCCCATACCCCAATCAGCGTGTGAAACTTGTACGCATTAACATAGTACATGGGCTAACTTACAACTTTATTTTTTGGCCCCAAGCTAAATTAAACAAATGGGGATATGTTACACCATTATTTTTGTTATGAACCTACGTACATAAAGTTTGACATGTCAACCTTACTTGTATCAAACAAAATTAACAGATAATATTTTGGGCTACATAATCTTAAACAAGCGGACTTACATGTAATCTAAACCAATCTGAAATTATTGAAGAGAATCTTGACCGTGTAGTTGCTCAAAGTATCTGTTGTTAAAAATATATTTTACGTTATTTTATATATGCATAACATCACACTCACACCTACAAAAAAAAGGATTTTTGACTTACAATCTGAATGGTTGCACCTCGTCACAATTTAGCAAAATATGTAAGTGTGCGGAATTCCACTCCTTGGAAGTCAGCCATCGAGGCACGCTTTTTCCAGCTTACACTCCCTTCTATCGTCGTTACGACCCACCTCAGTTCTTCTAGATTGAACATATGGCTGAAAGTAAAATGAGCAGAAATTTGAAGTTTCTTTCTCTAGATAAGCTTGGTATATTGATCCTTCCACTTGAGACCTATTCTTCACAGTTCTTTTAAACCCTCATATTTCCCTTTCAAATGGATACACCCACCTGTATTGAATTGGTCCACACACTCGTGCTTCATATGCCAAATGTATAGGCAAGTGTTCCATTGAGTCAAAGAACCCGGAGGAAAAATTCTTTCTAAGTTGCAGAGAATTTTGGGAATTCTTTTCCATGACAAACAGATCATCACACCAAAGAGTAGAAGAGCATAAATCCATAAAATACTGACTTAGCTCGGTGAGGGACTTCCAGACAATATTAGGTAGCTCTCTGAATGCAATTGGAAGTAAACACTCCATGAACATGTGACAATCGTGACTTTTCATGCCAACAAGCTTACCCAGTGCAACATTGACGCACCTACTTAAGTTAGAAGCATAATCATCGGGCATTCTTAACTCCTTAAGCCACTAACAACAGCTTGTTACTGATTGGAACTTAGGGCATATTTGGCCTTTGGTTTATAGAAATGACCATCACTCAGTTCTTGTAAATGCAAATCAGGCGTGTGCAATAAGCCAGATCATGCATTGCCTTGTCATTGTCTTTAGTTTGATCTGTATCCAATACAATATTCATAATGTTGTGAAACATATTTTTCTCAATATGCATGACATCTAAACAATGACGCACCAAATTATCCTTCCAATAGATCAACTCTTAGAAAATACTTTGTTTGGTCCAATTATGATATACTCCATAGCCTGCCTACACTACCTTTTTGATTTCCATTATTTTTGAGATATCCTTAACTCAATCCCACATTTCGTGGCCACTTAGTCTAATTGGAGGCTTATCATGTTCAACACAATTTCTTTTAAAGCCATATCTACTTCGCCTATATAGATGATCAGAATCTAAGAACCTTCTATAACAATCAAACTAAGAATTCTTTCCTCCATGTTTCAACGTGAATGCTTTAGTATCGTCCATACAAATCGGGCATGCTAATTTGGCTTGGGTCATCCATCCAGACAACATTCCATAAGTTGGGAAATCATTGATGGTCCACATTAATGTAATTCTCGTCATAAAGTTCTGCTTAGTTGAAATAGTGTAAGTAAGAACACCCTTGCACCACAGCTCATTCAATTAATCAATTATGGGTTGAAGATACACATCAATCTTACATTTTGGATTATCAGGGCCAGGGATTATACATGTTAAGAATAGATAAGGATCTTTCATGCACATGTCAGGAGGGAGAATAGGGCGTAAATACTACGGCAACAGGAATAGGGTTTGCTAAATTGGTTATTCGGAGTAAATCCATTTGAATAGATTCCTAATCTAACATTTCATGGGTCAAAAGAAAAATCAGGATATTGTTGATCAAACTTTTTCCACGCTTCATCGTGCGATGGATGCGTCATCACACCATCATCCCTCTGATTTACATTGTGCCACCTCATATGAGAAGCCAAACTCATTGACGTATAAAGTCTTGTAAGTCTAGGGATTAAGGGAGATAGTGCATTCTTTTAGGGACATCCTTATACCTCCCACTCCCACGTCTCTTGGGTTTAAACCTAGGCTCATGACAGAACTTACACTCAGTCAATGAACTATCATCTTTATAATAAAGCATACAACCTTTCAAGCAGCAATCAATCTTTATTTCCTTCAACCCAAGTTTAGAAACTAATTTTTTAGCTTGATAGAAATCTTTTGGAATTGCATCGGGGTTTGGACTTAGCTCACTGATCAATGCAGTCCACTGATCAAAAGAACTTTGGCTTTGATTTCCTTCGGACTTAATGCTCAACATTCGAACTAATGACAATTCAGAGTGCGCACAATCCTCCCATAAAGGTTGATTGGCAGCTTCTAGTAGACTATAAAACCAAGCGGCATCTTGGTTGGGCTCCTCGATTGAAGGCTGCAAATAACGAGCAGCAATTCAGAACAGCAGCATCAAACACCATCTCATGATGCCTAGCTATATGGATCCCACCAGAACTACTTCCAGTTTGAAGCATACCCACTTGGTTCCATGCATTAACTACCTCCCTATGCTCGGTTCAAACCTAATAATCAGGCATGAATCCCCACTTGTACAAATGAACCCTTATTGTATCATTATCCAGATACTTCCTACATTTGTATCTATTACATGGACACCTAACTTTTACTTTATTAATAAATTGTTGTGTTTTACATGCCACATTCATAAATTCTTCAACACCACTATAAAATTATGGTTTAATCCCCCCTCTATTAGGATGCAATCTATCATACATCCATGATTGATTTGAAGGTAACATTGCGTTTGTGATTAACCCTAGACCCTACAATTTTGTAAAGATAGAAAGTTATTACTTTCAAATACAAATTCAATTACTATTTAAATTTTAAGTACAACTACTTTTAATCTTATTCTTGAATAAATATTTTGAAAAAATTTCAGCATATCCCTTTAAATTAGGAGTTTCCAACATCATATATTTCTTTTAATTGATCTTTAAAACACATTCAACTTGTCTTTAAGTTTTATTTAAATTATTATTTTTAAACAAATACAATTGGATTTTAAGTTTTTTTAAACATATTTACTTTTATTTAATCTATTATTCATACAAAAAAATTTAACAACATTTGCGACAACATCTCCCCTTAAATTAGGAGCTTTCATCGTTACATATTTCAGTCAATATAATAATTATAAATATTATTATAAAGATCAACAACAGAATAAATATAATGAAACAGTAATTTAAGCCCGCGTTGAAAAATTATATGGCTATGGTTGTACTGAAATATATGGTTGGAAAAAATTTACAAAGCATTCTTGTTTGGGACATGGATATTTGTTATTTTTTGAATATAAAGGAGGGTTCCATTTTAAAGTCAGAATATATAACCAGGTGCTTTAGAAATGAATTATTCAAGATATAATGAAAGCACTATCCAAGATTATGAAGTTTGCATGATGACACTGAAAGGCATGTAGCACTTGAGGATTATGTACATTTGTTTAAGGTGCACCGCAACTTTCAAGAAACGTACATGATCCTAGATGTTACAGGCCTTTCAGTGTCATCATTGCCAACTTCACAATCTTGGATAGTGTCTTCGTTATATCTTGAATAATCCTTTTTGAAGTACCATGGTTATACACTCCAACTTTAAAATAGAAGCTTCATTTATATTTAAAAAATAACAAATATTCATGTCCCAAACAAGAATGCTTTGTAGATTTCTTCTAGCCATATATTTTAGTCAATACAACCATAGCCATATAATTTTTTAACGGCGAGCCCAAATTACTACTTTAAAACATATTGAATTGGTTTTCTTTTTTTTTTTTAATACGGTTATTTTCAATCCTTTTTTTTAATCTTATTTCCTTAGCAAATTTTTTTTTAATCTTTTATCCCTAAAAAAAAAATTAACAAAATTTCTGTAGCATCTCTCCTTAAATTAGGAGCTTCCATAATCAAATATTTCTTTCAATTAATCTTTAAATTTTTTTAATACGGTTAATTTTAATCTTTTATTCCTAAAAAAATTTTAATAAAATTTTGACAATATCTCCCCTTCAATTAGGAGCTTCCGTCATTGGATATTTCAGATCAATTCAACAATTATAAATATTATTATAAAGATCAATAACATAATAGATAGCATAACAGTAACATTTTCATAATTACATACAATTCACATAATCCTAAAAATTATTCTATTGCGCATCCCTTTATAACTCCACAACATGCAACTTGCAATCTCCGCAAACACAAAGAATCACACAAAATAATGCAAACAATTTGGGAAGGACCTCTACGTCCTTCCCCCTGGTCATGCTATCCCTAGTTCCTACAACTCTATCCTAAAAACATAAGTCTTTATATATCCTACGTACATATTACATCATTCAACGATATAAATAACAAAGATTTAGTTACTAACCTCTGAAGTGTGTCAAAAAATATAAAATGTGTGAAAGCTCTTGGCTTCCTTCCAACCAAATCCAATCCTAAAAATTGAATATGAAAAATTTAAATTAACAATCTCTACAACCCTCAAACAAAACCCCTACATTAACAACATAATAACCATAATTGCTCCCCAACGTAACAAAACACAACACTATGGACACCCATAAACGAACGAAAAAAGTAAACCAAATAAAAAAACTAAACCGATTAAAATGCTCACCAAGGCTCTTAGATTACAATGGCGGTTTCAGAATCTCGAACGGAGCTCCTGGTGGCGCACGGTGGCAAAAGTGCGCGACGGTTTTGAGAGAGAGGGGAGAATGAAGAGAGAGGGATTGACGGAATGGGGAAGAAGGAGGCTCACCTTGGTAAATAACGCGAATTACTAACAAGTTTATCGATAGGTACGCATTTAATGAAACGGTACGTTTCATGTGCCCATAATGGCTGACGGGCTTGCCAATAGGCATGCGAAAATACGAAAGGTTGTGCAGCAATTTCAAACGGTTAAAACGTGGCAATGATGAAATAAAACTTAATTTCAAATTCACATACCCGTCGATAAACGGGTAGGTAATATTTAATAAAAATTAATTGTGAAATCAAATAAAATTTAATAAAAAAAATTAATCTAATCAATACCCGTCGGTTATATTTAATTAAAATTAATTACAAAATCAAATTAAATACTCGTCGGAAGGTAGTCGGTAATTTAATGAAAAAATAATTTAATCCTTATTTCGATATACCCGTCGGTTATATTTAATAAAAATAAATCCCAAAATAAATTAAATAACAGGAGTTGGTACACCCGTCGGTTATATTTAATAAAAATTAATTACAAAATAAATTAAATAATAGGAGTCGGTACACCGTTGGCAACATAATGACAAAATAAAAAAAACTAAATAAAAGAAGCTACCTGTGGGTATACCCGTCCAAATAATGCGCATCATGAGGCGGGAATTGCGCCATCGTTTACGACAAATAGACGACGGGTATTTATATAAATTTGTTTTAATTAGAAAAAAACCATAACTCATTGGATATTCCGTCAGTAACTACCGCTGCATACCCATCGGTAAATTTCAATGGTATCCTGAATTTTCTAGTAGTGTCGCAAACCAAAAAGAAAATAGAAATACTTTATCCTACATTGGTATGTGAAACACTCTGTATAGTATTAAAATGCTTATAGACCTTAAACTATCAAAATCTGTTTGACACAATTGATATGATAAGGCTAGATGGTATATGGTATGATAAATTTGAAATTTTATAGTGTTTAATATGACATTGTATGAAATATTATACTTTCTTTACAAATAATTCCAAGTAAAAGTAAATAATAAAATAAAATAATAATATGATAAAAAATTAGTAAAGCTTAAAAAATTATTTTTAAAACATATATGAATATTAAAATATGTATTATTTAAATATATCCTAGTTGGAAGAGCTTGTGTCTTCTCTACTCTAGTTTTTCCCCCTATTTAATTACTTTGAAGAGATGAGATGGGAAACAATAACAACGTTAGAACACTAATTATGGATTTCAAGAAAAATATAAATTTAAAAATTCTGACGAGACCTTACACTTTGAAAATGTAAAAAACATATTTGCAAATGTAAAAATTATCTTTTTTGAACACTTAATCAATGCGCAATGGTTAGAAAAACTGTTAGTTTAAAATGGAAAGATTGTTTTGATTAATTCTTTCACAATTATTTTATTATCCATATGTTTCCTTCCTTTCAATCCATTTGTCCAAAAACCAAAGAACACATATATAAAGTGTAGGTAGAAATAGTAGTCATTTTGTATAGTTGTATGAATTCGTGGTCTTCCTTCATGGGAAGTTTACATTAACATTTTAAGTTAACGGGATTGCAACATCAAGCACTGAGAAATTGGACATACGAAGCTATCCATATTAATTGAGAGCGAATGTTTGGAGAAATTGGACTTTAACAACAGAATTAGAAAATAAATTAGATTAATAATATTAAGGAATGCAATTCGTAGAAAATTGAATGAAATGATATTCTTTGCCTCACATCGACTTTCATTGATTGTGATTCCATATTTGTTGTTGGTATGTTGATGTACAATATTGGTTCGTTTAAATTTCTAATCCACCTATTTGTATGTGTAAAAAGTTATTGTGTCAAAATGAAGGGATGATTGTTGTCGGTGCACATGGGAACAATGATTCCCTAGTGACCTTTGGGTCTTGGTAGGTGTATGGAATTGGAATTGGAATTGGAATTGGAATTGAAATTGGATGACCCAATTTCAATTTTTATCTTTGGATTAATATATAGAATTGAAATCTCAATTTCAGTATTCAATTCTATGGAATTAAAAGAAAACAAAAATTAACTCTTTTTAATTCCTAACTTATAATTTAGGAATGATCAATTTCAAAACTCAATGAATATCTCTCGCATTGAAGTTTATATAGTTATTTGTCTTATTTGTTTATTTCACAGCAATCAGGTTACAATTCTATAATAAACTCAAACACTAGATTGTAAGTCAATTACAATTGAAAAAATAAACTGGAATTGAAATTAGAATTACATATTACAATTCCAATTGCAGCTTTCAAACGAATCCTTATATTTCTTTTTCAATATAGAATATTATTTTTTATTTGAAATGTTATAGATTTTATTACATCAAACAGATGTATATGTAAGATATTTTGTTTTTTATATGTAATGAAATATTTTAATAATTTTTCGTTGGTATGAAATTTGCTTTGTATTTGGTTAATTAAGATTCGTATTACTCATTGTCCTTACTTGTTTTTCTCTAGGAAAAAAGTGGGCTGAAGCTATAAGTATTTAGATTTAATTCCTCTTTTGTGATTATTATTATTTTTTTGTGGAAGTATAGTGGCTGTTTAAAAAGTGTTTTATAGAACAATTTTTAATTTTTAGAAATAAAAAATAAAAAAATTTTATTTGGTTGGTTATTCTTTTCAGATTGATTTTAAAAACAAAAAAATGGATTTTGTGTTTTGAAAACAAAAATTAGAAAACAAGCTGAAAGATTTATTTTGGAATTCTGTTTTTAAATAAGAAAAAATGGGATGATACAATTATAATTAATTGGTTTCATTAATTGCTACCAAAAATAATTTTTAAAACAATTTTCAAAAACACAAAAATAAAAACAATTCCAAACAACCCCATAAAAATTTAGTTTTTAGTTTTTGGTCTAAGATTTAAGCAAACAAAAGAGAAGCAGATGAGCCTATAGTGTGCTCTATGTTGATTACCATTTCATTTTCTTTTTCTCTTCATTAAGATAATAAAAGGAGTTTAATTTGTATGAATAAACAATTTTTATACTGTTATCCAATTATGTATTATCCCATCAATAAAAATGGTTAAATCTCACACTTGCTACTTGAAAAGTTATGCAAATTAGATGATTTGATTGAATAACAGTACAAAAAATTTTACATTATCATTATATATAAATTAAACTCAAATAATAATAGTAGTATATAAAATGTATTAAAAAAATACTGTATAAATAGTATATTTTATAATAATGTATAAATAAAAAATAATTAATTGATTATAAAAAAAAGAATGTCAATAAGTTCTACTGAATGTTATTAAAAAAATGTGGCTCCTTTTTTATCTTGAAATTTGAATTACGATGTAATGTTTTAATCCCAGATCAATCAAGCTTTAAATTTAATATGTTAATCTAATTATAAAATTGGTTTACATCTCTTTTCTAAATTTACAAATGTCTCCTAGTCTTGTAAAATTCCATAGCCTACCCTCCCCATCATGCTCCACAAGTCTACCTCCCATGTTAGAACCCTCCCTACGGATTCCCATCTTGATACAAGTCACAATTGATGTCCATGTATAACAAACGTGACCGATTTTCCAACCATAATTTTTGTTTTATCAAATAATATAGGTCGAGCAGTTCTTATTGTTCTACAGTTTCTGTACTTCTTTCCTTCAAAATTATAATGCTAAACAAAACTTCAAAGCTCCCTGGGAATCACTGTGCTACACAAGCACAGAACTGGGTGATTATTGATTAACCACTCCGTTTTTCTTGAAAATGGCATTGACGGCGAAATCATAAGTTGTACAGTTTAAAAATAAACTTGCAATGAGTGCAAGGAAATAATTTCAGGTGCAAGAATTCAATTTAAGATATCTTAGTTTCACCAAGAATTGCTCGAGTCATGATTCCAAGTTTGAGTATCCTTAGCAGAGAAAGGATCATTTCTGCCTACAAAGCATGTGAATTTTCTAATAATAGCATCAAAGGAAACTGATAAAGACCATTTGCAAATGTAAATTATAAAAATTTATTATTGGACAAATTGAATGTCATCCATCAACAAATTGCACAATTATCATACATCCTTGATCTGAAAAATCAAATTCCTTTGTCCTACTTCTCAAATCAGAACACTTGTAAAGCCAAAAATTAGACCCAAGAATCAGTTTTCTCGAACCAAAAGTCTGGCATCTGCTTTAGTTTGGATCAGAGAAGAACTTGTTGATGGATGGCATAATCTGGGGGGTCTTATTGCGGACGAACTTCCTCACAGTATGTTGTGAGTACCTCTCACCCTCCTCAAAATTATCAAGAACTCCTGCAGTTCTATTCTGTTTGGTTACCCTGAAATCAGAATCAAATCAAATTAAATATTATAGATCGGATGAGCTCCTAAAGACTCCACACACTTGCAGTAGCCTACTAGCCTGTCAATATAAGCACCTAGCTCTATTTCTAATTATGAAAGATACAAAACAAAATATCCATGGACAAAATATGCAGAATAAATCTAAAGAGAGGTATTATGCAACTAAAGATTATGCTGCAGTTAATGCATAGCTTCTACAACATGTCTAATAATCCATTAACGGCAACGAGTTGGCCTATATGCAACTTTTATGTGGATTTGTAACTTGATAGATTAAACCATTAGATCTGAATAATGAACAAATCAAAAAGAAGTCCAAGCTCCAAACCAGCAACAACAACATGAAGAGGGTATATGATGAAAGATCTATGCATACCTGACTTCAGGGTTGGTGGTAATGTTCCTAACAAGTTGCATAGCGCAGATCCCAACGGCCACGCCAACTGAAGCAAAAAGAGGGTATACCTATTCACGTGACAGAGAAACAAAGACACCCCTAATTAGCATACATCATCACATCTTGGTCCCTTAATTATAGCAAAGTCATAAATACATCAGAATGGATCTGGAAATCACGAAGCTGCATGTGTGCTCTATGACGAACTACTAGATCATCGCATGACACCATCAAAATGACTTGTTAAGAATACCAAACACAATTAATCGTAAAACAAAATACAAAAGAGAAATAGAAAACATATGGGGTGTTACTAAATATCATTATGGATCCATGGAACCTATGAACTACTATATCATTGCATGGCATCTTCAAAATGACTTATTAAGGGTCTAGTTTGTTTTTATTTTTATTTTTTATTTTATCTCCTGAATTTTTTGTTTTAAGGATTTTGTGAAGTAAATAATAAAAATAGAAAATAATAAAACCCAATTTCTTGTTTTCACTTTCTTTCACAAAATCCTACAAACAAAAAAACATAGCAAATGAAAACAAAAAATAATAACAGAAACCAAACATATTCTAATAATTTCAAATATAGTAATTCATGAAAAAATACAAAATGAATAAATATGGGGTTTGGTCTTAATTGATCCATGGATCATGGTAGATAATTCATCATAATTGATCCATGCATCATATCATACATACCTCAGGCCTTAACCATCTGTTGGCAGCCATGTTGAGAGGAAAAGAGACGCAGGAATGCAAGAATAATGGAAAAAACAACAAAGGAAAATCAATGTGACCCCGCCTCCAAAAGGAAACTTGTGAAGCAAGAAGGACGCGGAGCCAAAACTGAAATTAAGACCAAACGGTGAGAATGTGGCAAGGTTTATAAATAAATGTGAACGTGATGCCGAATATCTCGGGGTGTTGATGTAATAACCCGACAAGTTCGAGAAGCATGTGCGTACCGAAATGCAAAGAACACGTCAACAACGTGCGACCGCCGCCTGTTGTAACCAACCAACCACTAGTTTACTTTCTTGAATTCTCAATGGTTGGTTTCCCATTTTCTTGGCTTCCAATTTGGGCCTTTCCTTAATATTCTCTCGCTCTTCAACTATTTTTCTGATCTAGAGTTTTTTATTTTGGTAAACGTAATTTGATTAGGATTTAATTACTACTTTTCGTTTGGCTAAAGTGACACTTTGAAAGAATACATTCCGTTAATTTTTTTTTTTTAATTTGCCGTAAAACATCAAACACTGCTTTCTGCTTTCAAGATTTGCGGGAAGACCAAGGTGGAAGAAAAGTCCAACTTGAACAGCCTGTCCATGTATACCTGCAGCCACGAAACAACGTGTCTTAAAATGATAGTCATATTCCCCAATTAAAATATTTTGGAAAAGTGAACACATGCCTGGCATGTTTCTTTTTAGTTTTTTTTTTTAAAAAAAAAAACATAACTGAAATGAAAGTTTTGATTTAGCTAGGTGTAAGGCAATCAATCCAATGAACCTGATCAACCAAACCAAATCAATTAAATCGATCCAGCTCACCTAGTCATGTTAGGTGAAAATTAATTAAATAATAATTGGTTTGAATATTGAATTTTATAAATTTCAACAAATGATCTAAAACTGACTTGATCATATATTATATATAATATTTTTTATTTTTACAATATATAATATATTAAGTTAATAAATCATACTTTAATTATGTTTATTGATATTATTAAGCTATATATGAATATAAAATTAATAAAACTTTAGAGATTTAAAATTTGTGATTTTTTTAAAAAAATAGTTTTCCATTTTAATTAAATTAAACATACAATAATAATAATCAGTAACCTAATTATCCAAACCAAACTAACCCAATTTTAATTGGTTCGATTCGGTTTGGGTTTGGTAAAATCTGTAAAACTTAATCAAACCAAATCGATCAAAATAGATCGGTTTAAATTCATTTTTCTCTCAAACCTAAACCAATCTGACTTGATTGCACCCCTAGATTTAGCAATAAATCTTGGATTTAGTTTTAATGTACTACATTGTAAAAAATATTTTTACATTCATTTATTCTTGTATTGTCACATAAGCAATAATGATAGACTCTTCCATTTACTACTTGAAAAATCATACAAATAAAATTATTTAATTAAATTTACACTATTATTGTATCAAAATTAAGCTCATAAAACTTTAGATTTAATTTTAGTACATTAACATTATAAAATTTTTTATATTATTATTTAATTATATATGAATTATATTCAATCTCTATGTATAATAGTGTAAAACAACTCTAACTTTAACCAATAACCAAAGTAATGAAGAAAGTAACTACCCACTATCACAATTAATAACCATGATTTATTATTTTGATGAAATTTTATTAGTTAAAAACAATGTAAAATTGTTTTATATTGTCATTGTGTGTTTAGTTATGGGTTAAAAATAGAAAAAAAATTTTAGGGTAAATTACTCACCTCATTTAAGGTTTATGGAAATGCAAACAACCTTCTTATGTCAACCACTTCATACCCTCTCCTTGTCAAAATTTAAGTATTTATATTACATTCATACCATCACTAATGGCATTATTATAGCTTTAAAGAATAATATTTTTGTGATATTAATTGTTCCAAATTAATAAAATTATAAAAATACCCTTATCCACTCTCTTCGTTAATTTTGAATATTTTGATTATTTTATTAATTAGGAACAATTAATATTACAAAAATTCATTATGTTAAGTTTATTAATAGGCTCTTCTTAAGTATAAAATGTAATATAAATACTTAAAATTTGACGGAGGGGGATGATATAGGTTGAACAACTAAAGACTGAATTGTATTTTCACAAACCTCAACTGAGATTGTAATTTACCAAATTTTTATCAATGAATTTTATATTTAAATTTTTTCTTCATTTTTATCCTTTAGCCAAATATATTCTCCATATATAAAAACTAAACCTATTATATATTGTCATATGAATAAATATAGTCAAATCTAACACTGAAAAACCATGTAAATAGAAAAGTTTGCTTGAATAAAAATTTTCACATTCGAACTTATGAGTCCAACAAAACTATGATATAAAGATTTCTTAAATAATAAATAATTCATTAGCATCAGTTGGTGTCGTGGTGTAGTTGGTTATCACGTCAGTCTAACACACTGAAGGTCTCCGGTTCGAGTCCGGGCGACGCCATTTCGAATTTTGGATATTAGTTTTTCTTTTATATTTCAAAAGGGCCTGGCAAAGCTCATCCGTCAGGCCCTTTTTGAATTACTGTGCTATAACGAACAATGCTTAATGACCCACAAAAAAAGCCTAATTCCTTATAAGTTTCATCGATACTTAGAAGTTCAAAACGTATTGAAGGTTAAATCTGTGTCCAGACACAAACGAAAAAGTTTTAGACCGGAAAAAAAAAATCCTGAAGCTTCTAGAAGTTTTGAAGCTTTTTTTTTTTTTTTTGGGGGTGGTCAAGAGAAGGTGAATTTGGACAAGCACCTTGTAGGCTTGTTGCACGTAAATTACAAATAGGGCAACGCATAGCGGCATAGGCTAAATTATTTGACTAGATTTCACTAAACGATACACATTATTTATCGGACAGATTATTAATGGATTTGGATAGAAGAACTAATATGATTTATATTTATAATTTATAAAGTTATGAAATAATTTGACTCATTTAAAATTTTAGGAATTATGTATAAAAAAATTAGGAATTAAAATGATTAATGAATATAATCATAATTTTAGAGACTAGAATTACATTAACAATCAAAAATATATATCTGGAAACTAACTTTAAACTGATCCATGATTCCTTGATTCACTTTACATTTTAATTTATGTTTGATTAGGAAATTAGAGTTGTTGACCGATTTCAATTATGATCCTTGCACAATATTTTAAGAGCGTAGACAGTTTCACTTGAGTTCATGTCCATGCTTTTCGGAATAGCCTTGTTATTCATCTTCTGTTTACATAATATAATAATAAATACTAATGGGTTAGGAGGGTCATCTTTGTAATGGGTTTATGCAACACCCAAATTTAAAATAGTCGACTAGTGGACCAAATATATGATGGTTTCAAAAAAAAAGAAAATACTAAATGCTAGCTACCCTACACCATATAAAATTAGTAAGGCCTTGGTTGCATTCGGTAGCATGATAATTATTAAACAAAACGTGAAGACTGATGTCAAGCATCACGCTCAAGGCTCACCATTTCATTATATATACGATGACAAACTATGGATGAATAATGGAAAAAGGTCAACGAAACAAGTAGTTGCAAAAATAAATAAATATATAATGGAAAAAATTCAATTTTATATTTTTAAAAATTATTAAATGAGGATCAAACAATCCCAATGAATATAATATTTTTTCTTTAACATATCGATTCTCGAAAATTTATGAAGACCAAAAAAATTAATATTGTTAAATGATAAATAATTAATAAAAAATCACAAATAATTTAGACTACACTATTTTTAAAAAAATTATATTAATATTAATTAATAAAGTGCTTTGTATAATGGATAATTTTGTAAATTTACATATATAATTTAAAGAAATAATTTAGACTAAAGTCTATGTTTCGAAAATAGAGAAGATGATTGTGTAATTAGGGCATCTTCAGAAAGAGTAGTGTAATTTGCCTTAATTTAAATTATATAGAATTTATTTAAATTTAGGAAAATTATAAGAACATATGAATTGTTATATATGGACAAAAGGAAGAGGCCTACTATAGCTATTAAGCCAATCCGAGTGTCTCCTGTAGTTGAGCTAAGTTAACCCAAGGTCTGACCTATGATAGCATCAAATGGCAGTTTTGTGGTGATTTGCCTCATTTTGTACTCCTTATAAATACATATAGGGAAACCATGCACATTTTTTACATTCTACTTATGCAAACACTACTACCTCATACCTCGTTGAGTTGGGCATCAAAGTCTTTCCAGTTACACACCCTCTAATCTTGAAGAAGAAGGCATTGAAGTCTTGATCATGTTCCCAAATCCAAACTTTGTAACATTAATGCAGTATGTGGGAACACAATATTGACTACCTTCTTCTCTAATAACTATATATTCTTGCCACCATTAGGCCCTACCGTCAAGTACAAAGCCCTCTTGGAGAAATAAGGAAGGTGGGAGCCTCCTTGATCAAAGTTGAAAGAAAGGAACATGAAGCACTACTCTTGCTCACACACCACTAATACTTATCGCCACACATATGGTGACTCGGTATTAAAACAAATTATATATTTATATACAACCCTATTCTTTTGTTTTATTCATTTTAGGATTTAATTTTTATTCATTGATAGTATAAATTAATTTTATACTATAAGTTAATAATTTGAAAAAAAATTGATGACTATATCCACTTACCACTATATTCTATCTTTCTCAAATTTTATTAATTACTAGTGTAAAATTATTTTATATTTTACATATAGAGATGGGCTTAACTCTGGGGCAAGCTCTATCCTAAACTCTATTTCTCTCTAGTGGCATATCAGGCAAATCATCTGGAAACACATCATTAGCCACTGAATTGTAACATCCCAAATTTTTCTAATATAGTGTTACTTTGTTATAACATTTTATTTTGAAAGTAGAGGATTTTGTTTAGCAAGAAATATTTAAGGATAATTATTGAAAAAATGTATAATTAAAATATTACAAAACTTAATAGTTGTACCTTGAACTTAGCACCAAAATGTAAAATTTTAATTATTCCATTGATTTTATTAAAATTACAAAAAATGCCACTAGAGGATAGAAAATAAACTTATAACACTAATTAGTCCTAGTGCTTCCATGTCACCATTAGAAAAGCAGAGATTGTCATTAAATTATTTGAAAATGGTAAAAAATTACAAATATACCTTAAACATAAATTTGATCATAAATATCAATATTAAGTAATTTTGTATAATATTAGCATAATTGCACAAAAATAACCTATTTGACAGTATAAAATAAACTAAAATCCTAGAAAATAACTCTAAGTCTTGTAAAATTTTTTTAACTAAGTTATGATATTAAATAAGGACCATGAAATAGGTCTCTCCATTAGGCTATGGATAGTGTTAAAAATCATATTGATCTTTAATTAATTAATTTTGACTTAATTAAAGCTTAAATTACCTAAATAATCACTTAAAATTTAAGATAAATTTTCCTAAACCTTGATTTATCTTGCTGATAATACTAAACCAATTAATTAACACCTAGATCAGCCACATGGAAGAAAAAATATATTTGAAAAATAAAATTAAATGGTCAAACTTTCATATTATAATTATTCAACAACCAACCAAACTTTGACTAAAAATTTCAACAAAGATGAGCTTGTCTTTATCATGTTAGGTAGCTCAAAATTCACATGGGCTGCTATATAAAATTTATATATTTTATTTATAGATAATTAATTATTTTAATTAGCTCAAATTAGACCTAATTAAGGTAAAGATATATTAAAAATACTAAAAATTATAGAAAAAATTCATGAAAATTATAGATAACTTATAAATAAGGTAAAAACATGTTCTTAACAATATATTAAGGAAAATTAATTTTTATGATGATTTTATGAATTATTTAGTATATATAACTTTAAGATAAATATGAAAATTTGTCATTTTCATATATTAATCATTCAAGACAACTTTCCACCCTCTATAACTCTATTAGACATGTTTTAAACCTATAGGCTGCCAAAGAAGAAAAAAAATAATAGTTAAATAAATTATTAGTTAATTAATAATTAATTCTTAATAAAACTAGCAATAGTGTAAAATATCAAATAAAATATAAATAATTATAGAAAATTATATAAATTTCGTGAATACTTGTATTATATCTCTAATAATCTTATTATGATGTTTGAATAAAAAAATAAGTCATTTACTAATTAATTAACTTAATTAAGATGAACTAGTATAAGCAAATTTACCTTATTTTGAATAATTAATTATTAAATTATATTTAAATATATTAAAATTTAATAAATGAATTTAAATCATTTCATTAACATTTTAGTATGTCTTTAAATGATAATTGAGAATTTATTAAATTATTTAGTGTTAGTTTTAATATTTAACTAATCAAATATGATAAATAAATTATGAAATTAGTAATATTTTAATCCTAAACTTTTTATATAAATAGCACACCTCTAAACATCACTCCACACTTCATTCTTCTTGCCCAAAATCTATCAACAATCATAGCCATCATTTCTCTTTCATTTTCTTTATTTCACACAAAAATATTTACAAATTTTTAGCAAATCACCTCCAAATTATCACCTCTTCTTATCACCATCTAACTTCAACACTTCCCAGCCTTTATACATGAATTATAGCCCTTAGAGAAGGTTTAGAAAAGTTGAAGAAGTTGCTGGTCTAGCGGGATTGCTAATTTCTAAAGCTCCAAGAACAAGTAGGGGTTTTTCTTTCACTAATAAGCTTCATGCATGATTTTCATATATGATGTTGTTATGATACTCAAAGTTTGTGTTTATGGTTTTAATATGTTTGAATGATTTAAAATTGTGACATAAAATACTTAATCTATGTGTATATGATGTATATTTATTTGTTTACTTATATGGTTGAAAAGTATGATTAAAGATCATTTAAATTTTGATTATGCTTTCTTCAAATATTTCAATGTTGTCTAAATTTGTTGAACCATGTATTTTCATTTAATAAAGTTTTGTGCACAAGTTGTGAAATTTTAAGGTAATATAGCTTGATTTTGACCTCATTATGTATTTGATCATAAAATATTTTTGGTTCATAAAAATGTTGTATTTAATTCATTATAATGAATGGATTTTAAACCTTTGAGCATGTAATATTTAGCTTGGTTTATGTGTTATGTTTATCTTGGACTATGGACCTTGGATTATAAATATTTGACTTGAATATAAATTTATTAACATTAAGAAATATTATTTACAAAGATTTAAGTTAAGGTCCCATTAGGAATATGACATATAAACTAACTAGATTCATGCTTGAAGTGATTTCTTAAAGTTTGGGTATAATTTCAATTATTTATTTTTAAATATTTGATTTTATTGCTCTTTTATTTACCCTATGATTATATCTTTATATCGATAAAAATATTTTTTACTTATATTGAACATGTAAAGGTAATTTACCTACATATTTTCTAAAGATAGATTGGAAATAATTTTGGGTGTATTTAGGCTTATGGAATTATAACATATTATTACTTGAAAATAAATTATTATATGATGAAAAACTAAGTTAAGTATATTTTATTATAAAGGAAATGAATTTATAAAAATAGTGTGATTTGGTGCTTCAATAATAATTGAAGAAATGGGTTTTATGAGTATTTTAGGAATCCTATGTTGTTAAACTTTATGTGTAAATATGAAAAATCTTGTGGTCTATATGTAAATATGAAAGAAATCATGTAAATTTATGAAATTTTCATTCTTTATGTATATTGTATGCACTAGTAAAATGAATACATAAATAAGTGATTACTTAGCCAGCCTTATAGCGGATAAGGACTTGGTGACATTAGTCTCTTCCTTGAAATACATCGGGCCCAGGGTTTCAGACGGGTATGAGTTATAGTGATCCTTCCGCCATGCTAGGACAAGGACTTGGTATCATTGGTCTATGGGGACGCCTTGCAATGATAGGATTTACATATCCAATATGAAGTAAACCTTGCAGATATAATCATTTGAAAATAACAATACTATAAAGGGAGCTTTCATTATAATATTATTATGACACTTCTTTTCCTAACTTTTATTATAATTGATATTGTGCACTTCTATCTTATTAATAGTAAAATATAATAAGTTAATATAATAAATTGCATATTTTGGGATATTATTCTTAGTATTTTTGGGAGAAATGGGACTCCCCTGGAAACATCCCCTCCTTGAAAACTCTCTCACCCCTTTTCTTGATGTTTCAGATAACATGGATCGTCAGCAGAAATGGATGTAGCCTTGGACTTAGTTTCTAAATAATAGATTCTTTATGTGTGCTAGATAGAATCTTTACTTCAACTAGACTTTGGTTATGTTATATTGTTAATTAAGTTTCCTAATGTATCTTGAATGTGTAATATGTAGTGTATCCTATGGATTGATGTTACTAGGAAGTCTATTTCTATAGGCCACTGGCTGTTAATCTCTGGGAACTTCCGATGGAACAAAAAGAGGGCTTAATATCCCTACTGACCGAACCTCAATATCCCTTTCATAGGGGATACCTTTGAATTCCCCAAAGAAACTGTATTCCTGTAAAAGCTATTTGGAAAGGTTATGCCTAGGAAAGACTTGGTATTCTAAAGTTTCCTTTGGACCCACCTCTACTTAGCTTCCCAAGCTCAAACTATCCAATGGGAGACTTGCAACACCTCCCATACAAGGCTTTGAACGGACCATCGGAAACTTGTCTAATACATGTTATTACTGAGAACTGAATCAAGGGTAGGTGATTGCCTTTCCTCCAAAATCTAGCACATAGGCTCTGGACATATGTTTTAAGGTTTTTATTCCTTTCTAGACCGGTTCATTAGAATGGAAAGTTATGGTCAAATCCACATGTGTCCCAGGGCTTTCTTGAAATGCTCTCCAGAAACGGGAAGTGAACTAGGACCCACTGTTAGATATGATGGATACTAAACACAGTGTAAGTCTGACTATTCGTTTATGTACAACTGAGCATATTGTGCCTGCATTGAAGGTAGTCTTTATTGGTAAAAAGTGGCTGATTTGGTCATCCTCTACTATTACCTGGAGTTGAACCCTTCATGGTTAAAGGTAAGCACTATAAAGTATATAGTTATCATCTCCCACTTCCACTCTGGAATATCTTCGCTTAGAACTCATTCTGGCTTCTGGTGTTCAGCCTCACTGCTGGCACACCAAGCACCTAGTGACAAAGTTATTGATATCTCTCTTTATACCATCCCACCAGGAACAATTTTTAATCATGACATCTTAAATGACTTGGATGCACTAAATATACTACACCATGGGTTTTTTCCATTACTTTTCTCCTTCAGCTTACCCACTATAGGCACACATAAATAGTTCCCAAAATGCAACACACCCTAATCAATAAATTCTATTCTACATCCAACCATCTCAACCAACTTAGTTAGCTTTGGATCTTCACCCTGGTGTGACTGATTCTGTCTTACCAAGGTTGATTAGCCTTGATGTGAGCTAGAACAGCTCCCTGTATCTAAGGACAAATTGAATGCCCTCACTTCCAACTTGTGGATATCCTCCATGATCGTTACCTCAGCGCTATGTAGCCAAATTGCTCACGACTTCATTCTAAAGCATTCCACTACATTCACCTTCCAGTGGTACAAGATCGTATAGTCATAATCTTTTAACAACTCAAGCCATCTGTGCTATCTTAAGTTCAACTCCTTTTGTTGAAAGATGTACTTCAAGCTCTTGTGGTCTATGAAAATCTCACAAGTCTCTTATAGGTATTGCCTCGAAATCTTCAAGGCAAAAACCACTGCCACCATTTCCAAGTCATGCGTAAGATTATTCTATCAGTCTTCTTGAGTTGCCATGAAGCGTATGCTACAACTTTGACTGCGCTATCAAGACACAACCAAGTCCAACACTAGAAGCGTCACAAAATCCTGAAAAGCCACCTATCCCTAAAGGTAATACCAAACTAGCGTCGTGGTCAAGCATGTCTTGAGCCTAAAAATTTTCTTCATATTCTTCTGTCCACTGAAATTTGACATTCTTCTGTATTAGCTTATCATCAGTGCTGCGATTTTGAGAAATCCTGAATGACTGCATATGAGATATGGTTCTAACCTAAGAAACTACGGACTTTGAAACTATTGTAGGTCTAGGCCATAGCTTAAGCCTTCCACTTTCTTGGATCTACTAGAATACCATCCTTCAACACTACATGTCCAAGGAACGCACTTGATTTAACCAGAACTGACACTAGAGAACTTCGCATACAATGAGTTCTCCCTCAGAGTATGTAAAACATTCTAGATGTTGCTCATGTTCCTCTTTACTCTTAGAATACACTAAGATGTCATCAATGAAGACAATCACAAAGTGATCTAGAAATGACTTAAATACCCTATTCATAAAATCCATGAAGGTTGTTGGGCATTGGTTAACCCAAAAGACATCACTAAGAACTCATAATGTTCATAGCGAGTCCTGAAGGTCATCTTAGATATATCTTCATCCTTAATCTTTCATGATGATAACCAGATTGAAGGTCAATCTTGGAAAAATGGTTGCCCCTTGAAGCTGGACAAAGATCATCAATGTGAGGCAGGGGGTCCTGGTTCTTAATCGTCACCTTTATTTAGCTGCCCAGAATCTATACACGTCCTCATCAAACCATTTTTGTTCTTAACGAACAACACTAGAGTACCCCATGGAGAGGTATTGGCGTATAAACCCCTTCTCTAACAACTCCTAATTATTCTTTCAATTCTCTTAACTCTACCAAAGACATACGGATGGGGGTATAGAGATGGCATAAGTCCTAACTCAAGCTCTATACTAAATTCTATTTCTCTCTCCAGTGACATACTTGGCAAATATTGGAAACTCATTACCACTAGAACCATACCCAAACTAGGTGTCTCTGCTTCTATATCGCTATAGCTAAAAACCCGTAACTACCACTATCCATAAACCGTGGTTAATTCGCTGCCTCAAGCTTGCATAATGGATACACCTTACCCAGAACACCCTAGCTAATACCTGAACCTTGAATCTCATCACCTGAGACCTGAATCTCATCACCTTACTATAACAATCTATCAAGGCATAGCATGGGCTAACCAATCCATACCCAGAATAACTTCAAAGTTAGACATGTCCAACATTTCAAATCTTCTGTTCTTCCATGTTACCAACTTTGCTGGGCACGATTCATACACTATTTGAACAAGGATGGGCCTTCCCAAAGGTACCTCAACTAAATCCAGCTTGCAAGATCCTCAGGGGATCTTCCGAATCATAAGGCAAAGAACGGGACACATAAGAATAGCTGGACCTCTGGTCAAACAATGTCATTGCATTGAAGGAACATACTATTGTCATACCTGAAATTGCTTCATTTGAAGCCTGTGATCCTGCCAAGTGCATCGCAAACAACGCCTGCCCCATTACCCTGGCCTTCTCCCCGTTCTTCAGCCGCACCTCTAACTGTAACACCCTAATAATTAACCCAATACACCTAGGCAGGTCTATTAATTACTAGACTTTACTCTTTGCTAGTTCCTTAATCATGCTTTGAAAATACTTAGTGAAATTACGAGCCATTTTTTTTTTTTAACATAATTGAAAACGTGAGCCCTACTTAACGTGAATGATTTAGCAAAATTTAAAAGACACATAGGAATTTACAAACATCACATCATAATATATTGGCTCCATCATCCACATCCATAATTACATATCATATAGATATTTTGCCTACCAAAGAATAAGACTAAGTGTAGGCAATCTAATAAAACATAAATAATATATGGATGGAAGGAAATCCATTAATGGCACCTAGTAATAACACTCCAGGGATAGGGATAGATACTGAAATATACGAGTGAAACTCAGGTAAGAATTCAGCTACCCTGAGGTCAATGTGATTCACGAACGCTTCTTCTATTTCTTAAGACGAGATGGAAAGAAAAATAGAGGGAGTGAGAAACTTATAAAAGAATCTCAGTAGGGTACTCACCTCATGATGCATTGTGTCATCATCATCGTCCCCAGGAACCTCGGGTTATTATGAAATAGTGAGCATGCTAAGATTGATTTATTAAGTTCAAAATATACTTTCCGAGGTTTGTCCTTTTAATCATGCGTCTTATAATGCATCATAAACTTAGCATGTCATGTTTATAATGAACTTTTCCTTTCATATATAATAACATAGTTATGCATAAAATCACATCATATTCCTCATCATCATTTCATAATACTATGCATAGCAGAATATCATATTTCTCATCATCATCTCATAAATACTATGCATAGCAAACATCATATTCACATAATGCATTTACTTAGTTTCTTAGGTGACTTAAAGTTACTTTCATCATCATTTTCCTGGGCCACCCTATACTCCACCCTTTTGGGAGTAATCTAGGTTATGAGCTCATACCTTGCTAGTCCGTCACCATAATTTTATCCCTTTTGATAAGTAAAAATTCGTCTACCCTTTTGAGAGCAGACTAGGGGGCAAGAATCACCTTTTCACCGCCTATAGTTTGATGGTCCAAAGGATCATTTTCTCATATATTTTGAGTCACCTTTAAGTCTTTGCATGTTATATCATAATACAATTCTTCATTCATAATCATCATAACATTTTCTCATTTATAGTCTTATGCCGAAATAATATATACCAACTGTAATCATGCATCTGGAGATTCCCAGGAAAGAGAGGTGGGTCACAATGGACAGCTTAAATACCAAATCTTTCCTTAGCCAGAATCTTTCCAAATTGCACTCTCCAGGAATACACTTTCTTCCAGGAAGAATATGTCTTTATTTCATGCATAAGTTTTCATTGTTTGCAACAACAACTATAACATACAAACCAGGGAAGCAATCAATGACACCAAATTCTAAATAAGCATCAAATCACATTTTAAGTACACATAAATTACTAGCTTCCCATAAAATTCTTACAAAGTTTTAAAACTCTTTTAAAACTAATTCCTTTTGTTAAACTTGAAAGAAGTCATAGGACTTTAGGCCTAAATTAACCATGGGACCGATTTATAACTTGAAAGAATGTTCATAATTAAATCTTTCACTTAAGATAAAAGGAGCAAGTCTTGAGCTTTAGAGATTTAGGTGACATCTTTGAATTATTACCATGCTATGCAACCTTATTTTAATCTTATCTTTATAAGGTGATAGCTTGGAATTATAAACATGATATGCAATTCCATTTCTTTATCTTTAAGATTTAAGGTGATAACTTGAAAATTAAACATGATGCAAGAACTTGTAATATAAACATGATGCAAGAAACTTAACGGCGTAATCCGAGGGGACAAGTAGAAGGAGAATCTTAAGCGGAGCGCGTAGTCCGCATGGAGTTAATGAGGAGATGAGAATTACATTTTTAAGCTCCAATTCTCAAGACTTCTTAAAGAATAAATTCTTTAACTCCAATTATCTCATTTCTTCGCTTATGATTCATAAGCAAGTCTTTGAGCTCTAGGATTTTTAGGTGATGACATAAAATAAACATGCCATGCATTGACTCTTTTAGCCATTATAAAATAAAGTGAGAGCATAAAATAAACATGAGATGCAACTTCTTTATTATCTTTAGAGATTAAGTGACAACTTGAAATTTAAACATGAAATGCAAGCTTGGAAATTTAAACATGAATATGCAAGTTCATTTATTCATTCTTAGAATTTAGTGATGACATAGAAAGTAAACATGGTTATGCAAGGCATAAACTTAAACATGGATGCAAGTTCATTTTATTTCTTTACTAGAGCTCCTCCAAGACTTTAGAGAAATATAAATTCAACCCAATATATCTTAGCAAGACAAAGTGAAAAATACATCTTTCAAGTTCTAAACTCAAGATCATAAAAACATCATAAAAATATTATTCTTTAAAGTTTTGCATCAAGTGGAACTTTCAAGCTTTAGAGGCCTAACTTGTGATGGATTCACAACCCACCCTCAAGGTCCTCATCATCAAGCCATCATCTTAGTCCCACCTAGGCCATATGGCTGAATTGTTCAAAGAAAAGGAAGAAGAAAACCAAATGGAAAAACTAGAGAAAATCCATGAAATCATCATTTTGAACCAAGAACAACACTTAGCAAAGCATAGAAATAAACTTAAAAACAACTCCCTACCTAATCTGATTTGAAGGAAAGGAAGAGAACTTGGTTTCCTTGAGTGAAATGAAAAAAATATTCTTGAAAACTTGAAGAAAGAATTCAGCCAAGAGGAGGAGGAAATGAGAGCTTTTGGTGCTCCTAAAACTAGAATTTGTGTAAGTTATGAACTAAGCATCTAAACTATCTTCAAGCATGCCTATTTATAGAGATTTTGCAGCTCATAAATGGACAAAGGAAGGAAAGAAATCTGACCAAAAATTAGAGAAAAAAAATAAGGAAGAAAAATCATTTTGTTTGGTGGCTTAAAACATGGAATCATGTTTCCATGTTTTCATGATTCTTTGTTTTCATTCTTTGGATTTTTGTGTAATAATTTTCTGCTTATTACTCAATAATTTCGTGCATTACAGCCTTGTGGAAGAGGATTTTGTGTGTTCCATGTATTTTTTAGGTGTAGGCAAGGTATTCATGCAATTTAGAGAATTTGGTTAAGGGTTTAAGTGAATTACTAAGCAATTTGGGTGTTTTAAGCAATTTTAGGTTCTAATCAATCTAAATAAATAATTTTGACTCTAGATTAGTAATTAGAATTTAATAAGCTTTAATTTGAGCCTAATATTGCTTAGGTTTCGTTAGACAAATCAAAAATCTCAAAATTTGCAAAATTGCACAAAGATGGGCAAAATGGTCATTTTACTAAAAAATTTCCTGACCAATTCGAACTTAACCAATGGTTAATCATGGCTTAAAAACACCTTTTAAAACATTTTAGTGAGGTTCGGGCTAATGGGCACGCAAATCGGAGTTAAAAGCGAGGCGTTTTGGTCATTTGCGCGCGAAACTCAAAATTGAGATTCTTCTCCTCTATTAACACACATAACACAAACAATCCCTTATTAACATCAAAACATCCCCTTGAGGAGGGTGGGGCCCACGATCCTCATTTTCTAGAGTAAAATAACCTCAGGGCATTTTGGTCATTTTACACGTACAGAAATTTGGGTTGCAATACACGAATTGCTCCTAACTTTCTTCTAACGTTATATTCCTTTATTAAGGATTGTTTGGTCTCAAATTTTATATAATATTTACCTACGTAATTCGGTAATTCCTAATGACAGTAAAAATTACAATAAAAATTGGGCGTTACAACCACCATGGCCCCTTCCCTGGTTCATGTCCTACCGAACCGATGAGGTAGCCTAGGCTATTGATTCGAGACTAAGCTGACATGAAGGGCTAGTCTGACCCACTGACTTTGAGCGTCCTAAAACACAGGCACTGCGCATGTGGCTTGGGCTGCACCCCGGTAACATCCTGGGAAACTGACTAAACATTGACCCTGATGTTTCTTCCTAAGTCTACATATCTGGATATGCCATGAAGTTCTGTCCATATGCTAACTCCCCCTCTCTCAGGTCTATGACGTAGCTAGGTGTGGGATGGATTCTAAGAGGTTGCATTCCTGACTGAAGCCCTAGCCTAGCCCCCTAATGTAACCCTTACACCTGCTTGACTCGAAAAAAAGCATGAACCCTGGCTTTCTTGTTAGCCTTTGTCATCGACCTATGCTCTTCTAAACCACTCTCAATACCAATCATCGTGTTTACCACCTGAGCATAGTCCATGGTCCAGGACTTGAGGCTACAAGGTGAGAACATGTCTTGGAGAACCTTGAACAAAACGTCTCACCCTAGCTGTCTCTGTTGGTATCATGCTAAGGTTGCCAATGCTAGATAAGTGAAACACATCATCCTACTCATGTCATGCCTGGAGTTAAACGGAGCTTCAAAAACTCCTCAATCATCTGCATGTCGACTATTTAATGAACCTGTGTGAAGGCTTCCTTGAACCATTCCCGAGAGGGAGAAATTAGGTCCCATGTCTCTGTCAGACTGATACCATAACTTTGCTTGGCCTCCTGGTTCTGGAAGCTAGCTAACTAAACGACTCTCTCGAGAACAATGGATGACATCAACTATTTTCTCCACCTGCCTAAGAAATTTATGGGATTCTCAGTTTAGATGCCGTTGAAAGTGGGCAAGTCCATCCTTTGAAATGCTCCAAGGCTAAGTTGTTTGTGTCTCTGACTGGAGGAAGCGATAGTCACCTCTAGTTGCCTGGTCATCATATTTGTCAAGTTTGCTATCATATGTTCAAAAGCTCTAAGGCGAACACTGTATTCCTGCCATCACTCTATAGCGATGGTGAAAACATGAAGAGTATATAGGTGGCATGGTCACACCCATGAAAAGGAGGACATATAACAAGACCATGAGTGTCAAGGAAAGCAGGACTTTCCTGAAACCTAAACATAACTGACTTCTTCCTAAAGGCCTCAAATAGCACTATTCAATACAAATAGGTGTGCTTCCATTTAAATAGATGTCATGTTATTTGTGGACACTTGCTAGTAGTATGTATGGAAAACCTATTGCTTAGATACCACTTTTTCAAGACCCACCTAAGAACATAACCGGCACATAAGGATTTAGACCCGGAAGCCTTGATAACGTGATTGTCTAATATGCATTAATAAATTGAATATATTTAAAATATCTCAAATTTAACTAAGTTTCATGATTCTAAAATATTTCCAATCATAAATCCTAACATAAAACTGCATAAAATCCATAATTTAGGCCAAAGCCAAACATAATTAAATAAATGACTGAAATTATGAAAATATTGAAAATAATATAATGCATGTATTGATCCTCTACACAATTATTGAAACACTGCTAACTGACATAATCAATAGTAAGCTCCACTTCAAAGTGAAGCTCACCAAAGAAGATGTAACACTACTTGGGAGGATCCTATGGTACAACTAGACCTATAGTGTCTCTGGATGGGAAGAAAAAGAAGGATGAGTTCATCAAAATTCAAATAATGAGCCTCTACTCACAACTCACATGGGACAACAATAAAAATACATAACACATACATACAACTAATGTAAAACATTTTATATACAATTATATATAGTTGTACTGAAAGCAATAATTTAACTTAATCCATGACAATAACTAGTAGAGAAACAAGAAATGTTCTGTACATATATAACAGAGTTAATAGCTGAATTTAGGTCAAAGGCTAATCTAATGGGCACCTAACTAGGTCCCATAAATGGAACACCACACTAGGTTCCTTACTGGGTGAGCTAGTCCTCTAGTGGACCACTTGGTACCAAGGTTAACGATCAATACTCCAGCTATTAACTCGCTGAACCGTTCTCACTATTTATTAGCTAAAAACTAATAGTAACAAAATTCATTGTTCATACAATAGGGATTCATGAAATTTTCTAGCTGATAAGATAAATATAAATCATACATACAACAAGTATGGTCCCATGAGTTTTCTAAAATAATAATTTATCATGATAACTACAAAACAATAATTTTCTAAAATTTATATAATCCATAAAAACATATTTCTTAGCGTAAATCATTCTAAAATTTTACAAATAATTTATATATTATGAAAAAATAATAATAATGACCAAAAGTATGGCAATGAGCTTTAACCCACTCACTTGTTGGTAGGGAGTGTGCTTCCACTAACAACTTGACTCTAAAACTAGAATGACATGGGACTGTCAAAAAAATATAATGAAAATATAAACAATTTAACTTTTATCATCCAACTGAGTTTGGGATGGTAAGAAGGAAAATGTTGAGAGAAACCCTGCCTAACAATCCAAACTCACAAACTAGATAAAAAAGGAAGGAACTGACTAAATTCCATAAAGATCACTTACCAGAAGATATTAATCAGAAGAAAGTTGAGAGAAACCATGTTTTCTCTCAACGGAAATATCTTGGCAGTAGGATTCTTAAAAAATATTTAGGAGTATTATGATATGCGTAAAATATACTAGGAGCATAAGAAAGAAAAAAATGAAACTACAAAACAGAATGAGTGTAGGCTTCGTTATTATCTCTATGTATATATAAATTTACAAATATATATATATATACACTTTAATAATAATAATAATAATAATAATAATAATAATAGTGATAATAATAATAATAAAATAGTACATAGTGCTACTACCTAACGCACACACACATATATATAATAATATAGTAGTGTTACCCTAGTACTATTTAGCTAAATAATAATAATAATAGCAGTATGCTACACGTTTTTCCTTATAATATTATTACAGCGCTCCATACATATATCTCGTATTATAGTAAAATAATATTAAAATGTCTACCAATTAATAGTAATAGTAATAATAATTCAAATACTAATAAATTTCGTATTTGGGATATTACAAAAAATTGATTTACAAATAAGTTTAATTCTATTTCCTGTTTATTATCTTACAAATCAAATTAAATCATTGCATAATTGTAATTATTCCAAACACTACCTTAATTTTTTCCCAAATAACCCAGTGCTTTTTTCAATTTAATAAAAAAGAGTGAAGTATGTAAAAATGGTATGAACTCAAGCTAGTTGAGCAAGAAAGCAAGAAAGAAGAACAAAGAGCAAGAACAAAAAACTAGAAGAGGAATTCTCTTTGCATTATTGAAGAAAGTGAGAATCAAAAACTAATTCCGATGTAGCATTTCTCGTTTATATACAATACTCAATGTACGGCTAACTAACTAAAACTCACTGGATCAAGATGAGTAATCAATACAACAAACTTAACTAATCATTGAGTGAGCTAACTGAATTAACTAACTTTGACCACTCTCTCTTCTTGGATTTGGGCTTGTAGATTCGGTGACACCCGCAAGCTGGAATGTGAAAGTTCAACATTCCTAGCTTGGAGTGAATGTATTGGAAGGAACCAAGAGCTAGAGGTTTATTCAATATATCTACAAGTTGATAGGTAGATTGAATGGGAGGAAATGTATTCCAGCTTGAACCTTGTCTCTCACCACATGGCAGTCAATCTCTATGTGCTTTGTCCTTTCATGAAAGACAGAGTTGGCTGAATGTGTAGTGCTAACTGGTTGTCATAATAGATGGCACAAGGTTTCTGAACCTAAATTGAAGTCCTTTATCAGTAGACTAACCATGAGCTTCATAAGTGGCCAAGGCAAGAGACCTATATTCAACCTTAGCTGAGGATCTAGCAAATAGGTTGTTTCTTATTTTCCATGAGATCAATGCTCCACCAAGAAAGAAGCATTGACCAAAGATTGACCTTCTAGAATCAAGACAAGCCCCCCAATCAAGAACTGCATATCCCTTCAATAACAAATCAGAGCAATTAGGGAAAAATAGGCCAGCAAGGTTAAACTTTAAGGACCTGAGAACCCTTTAAGTAGCTTGGTAATGATTGTTTGATGGGCAATCCAAGAATTGGTTGAGCCTTCCCACTACATAGCATATGTTAAATCGTGTGTGAGTTAGGTAGATGAGTCTCCAATTAACCTTCTATAAGCTTTTCTGAAATAGGATAATCTGATTCTTTGAGCAATTTTGAATGGTAATCCATGGGAATAAAGACATGTTTTGAATCAAGCATGGCTGTGTCTTGTAATAATCCAAGCAATACTTGCGTTGGTAGAGTGATATCCCTTTTGACTCCTTGCAATCTCCATCCTAGAAGTACTTGAGATCTCCAAGTCCTTAATCTTGAATTTGTCATCCAGGAATGCTTTCATATCCTGGATTTCAGCAAGGTCATCACCTGCTAGGACTAAATCATCTACATAAACAAGAATTGCAGTGAAGCCAGTTGCAGTGGACTTGGTGAAGAATGAGTAATCAGACTTGGATTGTGTATAACCCAAGCTGAGAAGTCAGAAGTTAGCTTGGCATTCCATTGCCTACTAGCTTTCTTGAGACCATATAGGGATTTTTGAAGTTTGCATACCATACTAGCTTTGGGAACATCTAGCCCTAGTGGTACTCTCATGTATACTTTTTCATTGAGTTCACCATGAAGAAAGGTTGTGTTAACATCTAATTGGTGCATAAACTAATTTTTGGCAAGGCTCGAAGTAATAATCTGAATGTGGTCATTTTAACTCCAGGGCTAAATGTCTGTAGATAGTCAAGGCCAACTATTTGGGTGAAGCCCTTAGCAACCAATTGGGCTTTGCGCCTTTCAATGGTCCCATCTGCCTTGAATTTGACTTTAAACACCCATTTACACCCAATAGCTTTCTTACCAAGTGGAAGCAAAGTAAGAGACCAAGTTTTGTTTTGTTCTAGGGAGAGCTAGGAAGATGGCCTCCTACCAACAAGGTTAGATCACAACCTCCTCAAAGGTCCTGGGATAAGGGTTAGAAGAAATGGCAAGGGAAAAATACAAAGGTTTGGGAGATAAATTTGAGTATGAGACATAATCAGATATAGATACCTTGACCTGTAAGATGCTAATGTAGTTGATTCTTTGGTGGCTGCTAGGAAATGATAATCCTGCAAATATGCTTGTTTCTGTTGGGCCTGGTGGACCTTCGAGGTTCTGGGCAAGAGGAAACTACAAATTCTATTAGTGGGGAGGTATTTTCAAGTGGTTGGGATGCATGTTCAGGTTTTGTATGTGTTGATTTGCTGTTGTGGATCAAATCTGTGGGATGTGTGGATTGAGTTATCTCAAAGGTGGGTGTGTGGTTAAGGATAAGAGGTGGTGGTAAATAGAGGTTCATATGCATTAGTGTGTGATTATGGTGAATGTGTGACAGCATCAGAGGTAGGTATTTCAAATGATGTGTTCACAGATTTATGAAAAGGAAAAACATGTTCATGAAAAATCACATTTCTTGAAACAACAATGTCATTGCAGCTGATGTCAAGTAAAAGGAAACCTTTCGTTCCTTGTTTGAAACCTAAGAAAACACATTTTTTTTATCTTGGATCAAACTTTTTTGTTATGTGTTAAGGTAGAAGCATATGCTAAGCACCCAAAAGTTCTCAATATTTGTAAATCGGGTAATTGGTTGTACAAGATTTCAAATGGTGAAAGATTATTCAAGTATGAGCTGGGTTGCCTATTGATGAGGTGTATTGCATGTGATATTGCAAAATGCCAATAGCAAAGGGGAATGTTTGACTGAAAACAAGTGCTCTAGCAACTCCTAAGATGTGTTGGTGTTTCCTTTCAACAATTCTATTTTGTTGAGGAGTCTTAACACAACTAGTTTGATGCATATGCCTTTGGAATTGTAAAACTTGTGAGTTTAAATTTAGTATATCAGACCTTATGTATTTTATCATTTTGTTGAATTAGGTGGAAATCATATTAACAAATGATGGAATAAGAGTAGTAACTTCTGATTTTGTCTTTAAGAAAAAATCCCATATGAATCTAGATTTATCATCCACTATTGTAAGAAAATATCTATAGCCAAGGAGAAATAATGCCAAAAGGACCTCAAATATCCATATGCACAAGATCAAAAATTTTATTAAAAGAGGTGTTACTAGTACATTAGGGCAGCCTTTTTTGTTTAGCAAAATGACAAGTGTCACAAGGTTGCTTATTGACAGAAAATTGAATGTAAGGAAATTTTCTTTTCAATATAGTGAGTTTGTCATCTAAAATGTGTCCTAGCCTATGATGCCACAAACTAGAATCTCCAGTGTGTGTGTGCTGAACTTGGTGAGAATTTGGTGATGCAGTCTTGATCATTGCATATAAGCCTCTATAAAGATCAGCTACACCAATCATCTTTAGAGAAAGGCATTCCTAATCTTACAAGATATGGAATCAAATGTGAATTGACAGCTTAATGTAGATGTTACCTTTGATAGATATTAAATTGAAGCTAAATAATGGTATGTACAAGACATTTGTGAGATATAGGTTGTTAGAAAGAACACAATTCCTGAAATGTTAGCTTGAGTGATAGTTCCATCAGTAGTCTTACTTCTCCTGGTTTTCTTGTTTGGTAATTATGAAATGAAGCCAAAGAAAAAGTGACATGGTCTGTGGCACCTGGATCAATGATCCAGATGTCAGATTTTATGCATGCAAGTGACATGATATATGCAATACAATACTTTTCCTGGGATTGTTGGTAAGGGAGGTGTTGACTTGGTTGATGGTGTGAGGATTCTGTGATTCTTGTTGTTGGCAAGGCCATCAGGGCTTGTCTTTTCTCGTGTAGAGAAACTTGAACTTAATACTTGCCTTAATGGTAAGAATCAACTTCACTACTGAGTTCACCATGATTAGTCTCAACTACTACTATGTGATTAACTGCTCCTTGTTTCTTGAGGTGATGGGGTATGCCATGTTTCTTATATACATGTATCAACCATATGACCAGTCTTCCCATAGAAAGAACACATTTTGGTGGAAGAACCCTACCCCCAACTGATTCCCCAAAAGTTAGTAGGTTGACCTCTGCTCTTCCCCTTCCTCTAGCAGCAAAATTGTTTGCAGCATTAGTAGTGGTTAGCAACACTTTGGACTCATTGTTCAACTGCCTTTTTGTTGAGTCATGAGAGATAAATCTCATCTAAATGGGTAGGGGTTTCATGAGCATTATTTGAGACTTGGCTTGGCCATATTGCTCATTCAAGCCCCTAAGGAATCTAACAATGTAATCACATCTTATATAATCTCTCATCACACCTAAAGCACAAGAACAGTTGCCAATGCAAGGGCATGAGGAATAGGCCTGAAATTATCAAGTTCTTCCTACATTCCCTTTAACTTTGTGTAATATGCAGTAATTGACATGTCCCTTTCTCCTCCAAAGATCTCTCTTACAAGTCAGCTATACATGTCCCCATGATGATACCTTTTCCTCAAATCCCTCCAAAGGTCCAAGCAATCTCCTATACTTCACTCTACATAATTTCTAAGCTCAAAGATTGATGAATCCATGACACTACAAATGTGTTGCATTTATCCCATGCAAGAAATAATGGATCATCCTCATTGGCTTAGGCAAGGTACCATCTATAAAGGGCAACTTGTTCTTCCCTTTTAATGCTAACCTCATAGACCTAGCCCACAAGTGATAATTTTGTGCTATCAATTAAAGGAATTAAAGTACTAGGATTCTCGCTTGGATGCAAGAAGTATGGACTCATTGGATCTGCCATGGAATTATACGTTGACTGATCATGGGGAATTGATTCATCATTTGGCTAGCTTGAGGGATGAACTTGATTGGAATCTGACCTCCAGAGCTTGATTTCCCATTTCAAAATTGCTGGCAGGAATCTTGACCAAAGAAAGGAACTTGATGACCCATATTGGGAGCTACATTGGGCATTTGGTAACTCGCACCTGCTGGAATTTGCTCAACATGTGGAGCTGATGATTACCCATGGGAATTAATTCTCCAGGGTTCTTGCTGTTCAGCCATTGTGTAGAAGAGTTGCAGAGCTCCAATAATGAGCTCTAATACCATGTAAATGGTATGCAAGCTAGTTGAGCAAGAAAGCAAGAACATAAGTAGAATCAAAGTAAGGAAAAACTGGAAGAGGGAATTCTCTTTGCATTATTGGAGAGAAGTGAGAATCAAAAAAGCTGATTGCCAATTTGGCATTTTTCTGTTTATACAATACTCAATGTATGGCTAACTAACTAAAACTAATCTGTATTAGGATGAGCAATCAATACAACAAACTTAACTAATCATTGAGTGAGCTAACTGAATTAACTAACTTTGACCACTCTCTCTTGGATTTGGGCTTGTAGACTGTGAAGTACTTGGGCGTTAGCATGGCTGGTTACGCCCTTTACCAGCTACATTTTTCGATGGCAGATTCGGCAAATAGATTATTGATTCTTTCAATCTCTAGTTTCTAGACTTTAATATTTTTTCTTTTTCTTTGCAAATAAATGTTTGTTTCTTCTTTAAACAAGTGATTATTGTTATCTTAAAAAAAAAGTAATTATTGTAGAACAATCTAGAAACTTTGTAGTCTCTTTTTTCTATGTTCGAATAAATATTTTATTTGTTGGGTGATTTTTTTTTTTTTGATAAATTTATTTGTTGGATGATAATTCTTGTCATATATTGTAGGCGAATACACATAGTCAAAATACTTAACAATGTAAATGCGTAAAATTAGCTTCCAGTAACGCAAGAGTATAACGCTGACATAAATGAGAAGCTTTCATCAGCGATGACATTATATCAAGATTAGGAAATGGAAGTCTCTTCTTTAGAATACGATGTAAATGTTATGATATTTGAGAAAATTACGTTAATTAGTTTTGTACAAAGCTAATGACGCTAGCATAAACAATGATGAAGCTTGCATTTCTGTCTGTTTTTTTTAATGCTGTAATTATTTTTTTTTAATAAAAAGGGAATGATAGCAATGTGCCCACAGCCACAGAGAGTCCATTGGTCCACAAATACAATTGAATTTGAATTCAATCAACATGCAGAATTTGTTTTTCCCTTCAATATTTGTTTTTCAACACCCAACCCAACCCTTTCAATTTTCAGTTTGACACGTCTCAGCACAGAAAATTAAAGGCTTGAAACCGCGAATATTCCATTATTTCAAAAGTAAACTTCCAAATTTACCTGTGAAGAATTAAACAAGAATTTATTAGCTTTCAAAAATCAAACACCCTTCTAAGTATCAAACACACATTACATTTCTTGGTTGAAAAAATTAAAACCAATTAATTTTTTTTCCAAAAAAGAACGAGCATAATCAATATTTGTCATTTTTAAGATCTCTTAAATGCATTATTTTGGGAAAAAAAAAAAATCATTGTAGCCGATTCTATTTTGTCATTTGAAATTTCTCAATGAATGATTCCACAGTCATAATAAAACCAGAAACCAATGTTCTAGTTTTTTCACGCCACCAAAATGGTTAACCCTTGTACTAAATAAGCGGCTAATAGTAACAGTGGTCATGGGTTTTGTTTCTCGAACCAAAATCAGCAGCTCGAAGCCACTTTCTTCTCTCCCAAGCCAAACCGGTCACGTAAACATGACCCATGGTATTCAGACACAACCCTTTTAAATAGCCACCTCCTTAACCCCGGTTTTCATCACCCAAATCACGCTATTAGTGCTCTCTCCTTACACAAAACCACTCTCTGCCTGCATTTTTTTTGTTGTTTTCAACTCATCACTCCTCATGGGTACTCACACTATCTTCACTTCTTATCTTTTGGTTTTCTACCTTCAAATCCATCATTGTCCTAATGCTTTTTAATTGTTCATATATTTTTTGTGTGCAGCATCAGACAAGAAGATTAAGATCGGAATCAACGGTAATTGGTTTTTCTTTCGTGTGACATGCACTGCCTTTGTAGTTTTGGTTTGACGTGGATTTTTCTTTTTTTTTTTTTTTTTTTGCTTTGTACTAGGTAGTCTTTTTGTTTTTCTACAATGTAACGGTACATGAACCTTTTTGTATGTAGGATTTGGAAGGATTGGCCGTTTGGTTGCCAGGATTGCTCTCCGAAGGGATGATGTTGAACTCGTTGCTGTCAACGATCCTTTCATCACCACTGATTACATGGTAAAACTAAAAAGCCTTTTTTTTTCTCCTTTGATTTGAGTAATTGATCCATGTTAAAAAAGAAAGATTCCAACTTGCATTTGGAAGTTAGTAGTTTTATAATTCTATTTGGTTTTGCTAACAATTGTGCTTTGATTCCCATTGCAGACATACATGTTCAAGTATGATACCGTTCATGGCCAGTGGAAGCATTTTGATGTCAAGGTGAAGGACTCAAAGACCCTTCTCTTTGGTGACAAGCCAGTCACTGTTTTTGGAATCAGGTATGTGAAGCTTTTTTTTTTTTTTTTTTTTTTTTATTTTTGTTTTTGTATTTAAAAATCTCTTATTGTGATTATAGATCTATATGTGTTTCTTTGTTGCTCTGACACTTTTTGAATGTCAGGAACCCTGAGGAGATCCCATGGGGTGAAGCTGGTGCTGATTTCATTGTTGAGTCAACTGGTGTATTCACTGACAAGGAAAAGGCTGCTGCACACTTGCAGGTTTGCCAGGATCACTGATTCTCAATACTTCTGTTCATTGTGTTTTGTTATTGATCATGCGGTTTGATTTCCATTTGAATGCTAATTGCCTAATTGCCTGTTTTGATTTATGTAACTATGTTTTTATAATGAAATGAAACGTTAATAGTAGATGTGTATGAAGATTTATCAATGATTGAAATTAAAATGGGCATGATTTTGGATTCTGGTTGTGATTAGGGTGGTGCCAAGAAGGTTGTCATTTCTGGCCCCAGCAAAGATGCACCCATGTTTGTTGTTGGTGTTAACGAGAAGGAATATAAACCAGAACTTGACATTGTTTCCAATGCCAGTTGCACCACCAATTGCGTTGCTACCCTCGCCAAGGTTCTATACAGATCCATGATATATTGACGTTTCTATCTGAAATTTAAATTTGATTATGCATTTGTATAATTGTTTTAATTCTCAACAGGTTATCAATGACCGATTTGGAATTGTTGAGGGTCTTATGACCGCAGTTCATGCCATCACAGGTTAGCTATTTAGCTCTTTTATCGTTTGGATTTCATATCTTCTTTTTTTTCCTTTTTTTTAAAAATGAAAATTGTATTCACTGTCTAAATTTTGTGATGAATCAGCTAGTCAGAAGACTGTTGATGGTCCATCAAAAAAGGATTGGAGGGGTGGAAGAGCTGCTTCCTTCAACATAATTCCCAGCAGCACTGGAGCTGCTAAGGTGCATAACCACATTTATATATTGATAGTTTGATACACATTTGAGTAAATGTTGTATAATCTTGTTCCAAAGTTTCAAGTTCTTTCTCACCATTGAATGTTGAATTTGGGACAAACAGGCTGTAGGAAAAGTTCTTCCATCACTGAATGGTAAATTGACCGGAATGTCCTTCCAGTCCCCACTGTGGATGTCTCAGTTGTTGATCTCACTGTCAGGCTAGAGAAGAAGGCAACCTATGAGGACATCAAAGCTGCCATCAAGTAATTTTTATTTTTCTAAAATAGTCTTCACATTTTCTAAACTTAGTTGTGTTTTGGTCCTAACCCCAAACCCCTTTGTGTTGAAATGTTGAAAACCCAGGGAGGAATCAGAGGGAAAATTGAAGGGCATCTTGGGTTACACTGAAGATGATCTGGTTTCCTCTGACTTTGTTGGTGATAGCAGGTAATGTTGATACTTGAACCAATGTTGTTTGGTAGTTAAAGATAAATAATCATAATCTAATTTAAATAATCACAATCTAATTTTTTGGTGTTGCCTCAAACTAATTACTATGTTTGGATTTTTTTTGTCGCATTCAGGTCTGGCATATTTGATGCTAAGGCAGGAATTGGTTTGAATGACAACTTCGTGAAACTTGTTTCGTGGTATGACAATGAATGGGGTTACAGGTAATTTCCTTACACACTTGGAATGCGTAAATGGGATTGGGAATGTTTTTTCTGACCCATCTCATTTATTTGTTATAAACATAAACATTTTGTACTCATAATTAACAAGGACATTCTTCATTCTTTGCAGCTCCCGTGTGATTGATTTGATTGTCCACATGGCATCTGTGGCTTGAAGCTAATCTTGGATTTCAGCATTACGCCGTTATAAATTTTGTTCAGTCAAGATTATCTTGATGTGAAATCGGGAATAAAACACGTGTGTTATATGAGTGCTGTCAGTGAAACACACAGTGTTAGTCTTATTGTAGGTTTTTCCGCCTCTTCCTTTAGAGATTGATGGAATAATGTTACTTCATTATCATAATCTTGTCAATGTAATCTAAAGTTTGTTTTCCGTGCCTCTTTGCAGCCTTTAAGGGATAAAGGGTAGCTAATAACCGAAGAGGGCTAGAGTTAGTTAGAATAAGTTAAAAGCTGTTATTACTCATAACTAAGTTGTTAAGATGCTGTTATTCTATTGATCTTATCCTAGTTAGCTCAAAGGATAGGCTCAGGGAAGCTAGTATATAAGTATTATCATGTGTCACTTGAAAACTAATTGTGTGTGAATGCAAGTAACAATTCCATTCTTTGCTTCTCTCCCTTTCTTGCCTTCTCTCATTACACAGAGCATTGCTCCTTCACTAACATCACAAATGATACCTACATGGTATTAGAGCTTGTTGATCCATGGAGCCAAATGCTGCGTACTCATTCTCAAATGAGCAACTTCACCTGAGGACATTCAAGCCAAGTCTCCTTCAAGAAAGAAAATTACTTTCCATGGTGACATCAAGCATTGGCGTGCATCAAGCAAACAAGTTGAAGAATCATCTTGACAGCAAAGTACCCAATAAGCTCCAGGAAGATAGAGCCATTGACAAAGAAACACAAGAACACTTGGATTAGCAACAAGACCAGCACCTAGTCTCATGGCTTCTGCATCTTGGATTCCAACTTCACCAATCGTATAGTAAAATGAGAATTGCTCATAAATTGGATGAGCTTGAAAAGTATTTTGCTACACAATAAGTCCAAGATCATGAAGCTCAACTAAAGTCGATGAAGAAGACCTCAATAGCGAGTGAATATCTCCTCAGATCAAATGAAAATGATAGCTGAGCGGTGCACTGTAATGAAGACTATAGAAGTGGTTCTTGAAGGGCTAATGAAGACTATAGTGCGTTCATGATTATGGTAATGTCAAGAGTAGAACCTTTAAATCCTGAATTGAAGCCCTGATTGCTCAAGAGATCATAGAGAATTCAGGAAACTGAGTTAGGTTCAATATAAGCACACGTTGCACAAAGCACTGAAATTAAAGTTGAGAATGGGATACAAGTTAGTAAGGAGGTTATAGAGGACAGAGAGAGAGGTAGAGGTTTTAGAGGAGGACACTCTGAGCAACTGGACGCCTCATGTCAATGCTGGTCGCATTGGTCACATTGTGTACCACGATTGATCAAGTTTCAGAGCCCTTTGTGAGTCTCACAAACTCCACCTCTCCTCCAAGCTCATTCACAATCAGCTCTTGTCTCTCACCCTCAAGAGCATACCTTGCAACACCACTCCTGTGATTGATGAAGCTGGCACCCGATTTAGGGGCAACCCACTATCTTACCTTTGACCGCGGAATTTGATTCCTGGCACAAAATATAATGGTCCTAATAAGTATTCATGCAATGGACAAGGTATGACCATATCTCACATTGGCAAACCTTTTCTCCATTCAAGCTTGTCTAACTTAGTGTTCAAATTACACAATCTTTTACATGTCCCCTCCATTATTGAAAATCTCCTAAGTGTTCAAAAATTCACAAATGACAATAATGTATATTTGAGTTCCATGCTAATCAATTCTTTGTCAAATGCAAGTATCCGAGATACTTCTCCAAGGACCTCATAAAGATGGCTTATACAAATGTGTTGATACCACTGCACTAAAAATGTACCACCCACTATTTTCATTAGAGCTTGTAAAGAAATTCATCCTATCAATCTTACTTGGCATAGGAGATTAGGTCACCCATCTATAAAGGTGGTTACCAGAGTTCTTTCATTGTGTATGACTCTAAAAGTACTAATAAAAGTTGTCTGATATTGTGTGTTCTTCAAATTCTACACTATGTCCAACTACTCCTGCTCAATGTATGTGAAGCTTGTTGTATGGGAAAAAGTCATCAGCTCCCCTTTCAAAATCCAAAACTCAATAGCTCACCACTTGAACTAATCTTCTAGACTTTCCTCCCAAACTTGGGAACTCCTGGGTCAAGATACTATATTTGCTTCATAGATGCATATACTAGATTTACATGCATCTACTTACTCACAAACAAGTCCCAATCATTAAGTGCTTTTCAAAAATATAGTCCATGATGGAAACTAAAATGGTCTTAAGATCAAATACTTTCCTGGATAATGGCAAAGAGTGCATGTCCAACACATTCTCTTCATACCTTCAGTCCATGGTATCACTCATCCAACCCTCTATACATCAACAAATAGCAAATGGAAAGAAAGCATAGGCATATAACTAAAATAGGATTAACACTCCTAGCCCAAGCTTCACTCCCCAGTTCTGGGAATAAGCATTTCTTCCACCTATCTCATAAATCGATTGCCTTCCCCATCACAAACCAAAAATCACCTTATGAACTTCCATAACACTTAACCTGATTACTCCTTCCTTAAAACCTTTGGTTGTTCATGTTTTCCTTCTAAGACCTTATAATCAACATAAGTTTGATTTTAAGCCTCACAAATGTCTCTTCTAGGCTATGCACCTAAGCAAAAAGGTTATAAGTGCTGTCTCCATGTGGTAAAGTCATTATCTGAGACATGTCATTTTTTATGAATTAGAATTCCCATACAAGACTCTATTTATCAACTCACATAACCATCACCTGAGAACACTCCTACAACCATTCCAATACAGTTACCACTCCAATCCTTACCCAACACCAACTCACATCCCATATGTCATAATGGTCCAATGTTAATCTGGCTTTGTCTATTACTATTGTTGACCCTCTTGAAACTATTAATTCTGCTAGTTCTCAATTTGCAAGTCAACAACAATTGAACTTGAGGTTCAACTCTTCAGTACTCCCTAGACTGATACATAACATTCAGGAACACATTGTGTAGTCCAGAACACATTGACTAGAGCTCACCCTATGCAGACTATAAATCAAGCATCTACAAACCAAAGTCCTATGCTGGGTGGCTGCTGTTCACTAGACCTAGTTCGGTGAACTATCCTTCTCAAGCCTAAGCTCTCCACAGGAAGAAGGCTATGGAAGAAGAGTTTGGAGCTTAGAAACAACACTTGGAGACTAGTACAACCTCCCACACATCAAACCTAGGTGTAGTGGGCTTTAAAATCCACCAATGGAACCATTCAAAAGTATAAAGCTAGGTTGGTGGCCAAGGGCTTTCACCAAAGAGAGGGATATTATGACAGATCTTTAGCCCAAGTATAAAACCCCTCAGTTAGGATCATGTTGTCTACACTCTCAAGGAATGGTCAATTAGACAATTTTACAATGTCTTTCTAATGGGGATTCCAGAGGATGTATACATGCAACAACCTGAGGATCACCATAATAACACTCATTCTTTTCAGCTCAGAAGGCCTATATGGGCTGAAACAAGCTCCAAGGGCTTGGTTCACCAAACTTAGCCACACTTCAATAATTTAGGTTTCAAAATACAGGTCTAATCAAGCTATTCACTAAGTTCACACCCTCATCCATCACATATGTTCTTGCCTATGTAGATGACATCCTCATTATTAGGAATAATCTACAAGAGATATCCACCCTCATTCAAACAGCATATTCACCTTGAAAGACTTAGGGACAATGAACTTTTTCTTAGGAATAGAAGCAGTAAAGGTGCCATTCATCTATCTTAGACCAAGTACCTCAAGAATTACTTTCTAAAGCCAACATGAATGATGCTAAGTCAATACCTACCTTAATGGTGTCCAGTTCTAGGTGGCATTCATCTATCAATTCATGCATAGTCCCCTTGAAGTCCATTGGAAAGCGGTAAAGAGGATCCTAAGGGACATAAGGCACATTACATCATGGTTTGGTCTTTACCGTGCACTACATGCGACTCCTAGCATTTTATGACTGAAATGGGCCTGAATGTGGATGAGAAAATCCACAAGTGGCTTTTGTATGTTCCTAGGCCAAAACTTAATATCTTGGTCCAGGAGAAACAAAATAGGTCTCGAGGTCAACAGAAGGCAGAGTTCAAGAGTATGGCAAGGTAGGGTCAAATTACATGGTTGTTCCTCAAAGTGGAGAACGTTTACATCCATCCATCTCCTAACAACCAGTGTAGTCCTCAGCCAATGCCATACTCAGTTGCTCTAAACACTTGAGTTGGACCTCCATTTGTAAAGGATAAAGTGGTGAAGAAGGAAATATTTGTCCAACACATTATGCTGACTTCGTACATGTTCTAACTAAACCTTTATCTGCTCCCTCATTCTCATTTAGGGACAAACTCAGAGTTGTAAGTTCTCACCTTAGTTTGAAGAGGGATGTAAGGGATAAAGGGTAACTAATAAAGAAAGGACTAAAGTTGGTTAGAATAAGTTGAAAGCTATTATTACTCATAACTAGCCCAAGCTGTTGTTAATTTCCATCTTATTCTAGTGTTAGCTCAAAGGATAGAGGGAAGCTAGTTATAAGTATTATCATGTATCACTTGAAAATTATTGTGTGTGAATGCAAGTAACAATTCCATTCTTCATTCTCTTATTGCCTTCTCATTCAAGACACTCACTAACATAAGGTTAATACCTTCCCCTTGCCCTTTGATTTATGTTTTCCTATTTTAATTAATTAAAAAATTATAGTTGAAGAAATTATGTTTGTAAGCCTAACAAAAATTGATTTTAAATAAATTATAAGAAAAGGATATAACATAATTTAAATGAATAAGTTCATTTAAGGATTTAATTTCCATGTGTAAGTTATTTATATAGTGATTCAATTTTATATGGTCATGTTAGCATGATAGTTGACTTTGGATAAGGTATAAAGAATTTATAACCTAAATGTATTAAATTTAAAGACATCGTAATCATATATAACCACATTAGTCATATTAGTTAAGTCAAAATTAATTTTTTTTCAAAAATTGTTTTGGACAATTTTTTATAATTAATTTTAATAAAAAACCTTCCAATGCAAGTTCCTGAAATGCGAACTATTAATATTCGATACCATTGAATTGGAAAGTAGATGCCATTTTATTAGCAAGGCTTTATTTTAGTGTTATTGTGTGAAAGCCAGTGGGTTAAAGCCTCACGTGACACTAACCTTTTAACACATTTGTTACATTTGTCAATCTTTTTGGTTCATGGGAGGAAGCCAATACGACTTTGGAGGCAAAGGCTTTGTGCAAGCGACCACTGCGAGGCAAAGCTAAAAGGGAGCAAATCGATTAAGCCATTCTTGACCTTTCACGAACTATGGCAGTCCAACTCTATGTGCTTGGTGCGCTCATGATAAATAGGATTTCCAGCAAGGTGAAAGGTCTGTTATCACAATAAAGCACAGCTGGAAAGTATATGCAACCCAAAAATCATTTAATAGGTAAGTCAACCATTGAATTTCATAAGTGGCAGTAGCAGTGCACGATATTCCGCTAAGGGAAGACCTAGAGATAGTTGGTTGCTTTTCGATTTCCAGGAAATTAAGGAATTTCCTAGGAAAATGTAACCAGTAATTAACGGTGAGATTCCGGGCAGCCAATCAAATCCTGAACCCATTGAGGTGAAGGGGAGAGTCAGATGGAAAGAATAAACAGGACACCTGGAAAGCCCTTGGTAAGTATGAAGGCCTCGTAATAGGAAGCCATTGGTTCCAAAAGGAATTGGCTAAGGAAGTGACTAAACAAATGTTAGGGCGTGTGTTGGTCAAATAAAGGAGTTGGCCAATAAGGCAACAATATGCTTGTATGTCACTGAAAGGAATACCATCATCACACAACAATTTATTTTTGTGACACGTAGAGTAGAAGGTTAAGGGCTGAGGGCCTGTGTGATCAAGGAGCTCAAGGGTATATTTTCGTTGGTACAAAGATGCCTTGGCAGATCTAGCAACCTCAAACCTAAGAATACCTTAATGGTCCAATGTCCTTGATTTTGAAGAGATAAAGCTGTTTCTTGACTTCAACAATCTCATGCTCATTATTACAGCGAGGATCATGTCATCTACGTAGATAAGTAGACGTAAAACAACCATTGACATTTTTGGTGAAGAGGGTATGATCCACCTGAGATTGTTGATATCCAGAATTACAAAGAACTATAGAGAGGCATTCGTACAGTTCCCTGGCTTGACACAAACCATAGAGGGAACGTTTGAGCTTGCAAACCTGACCAAGTTTGGGTGGTTGAACCCTTTGTGGCACTTCCATATAAACCTCTTCATGCAATTCACCATGCAAGAAAACGTTATTAACATCTAGCTGTTGAAGAAACCAATTCTGGGAGGCAACAAGAGTTAATAAAGGTAAACAATCCCAATTTAGCAACGGGGAAAACCTCAGTAAAGTTTAAGCCTTCAATCTGAGTGTATCCTTTTTCCATGAGAGCTTTGTAGCGTTCCAGTGCCTTCAGCTCTATGTTTAATTTTATAGACCCATTTACATCTAGTGGTGTCTTTTCACAGGTAAGTCAATAAAATCCCAGGTTCAGGTTTGAGAAAGAGCAAGTAGTTCACATCCATGGCCTGGCGCTAGCATGCATGCTGCACGGCTTGGTTGTATGTTGTGGGCTCAGTGACATTAGAAATATTACAAACAAAAGATTTGTGAGTAGGAGATAAAGTAGAGTATGAAATAAAATTAGATAAAGGATACCTGAGATGAGTTGATGTTGGGGATATTGATGTATCAGCTAGTAGTGTGCAGTGAAAATCCTTTAAGTAGTTAAATGGGTGTCATGGTCTAGTGGAGCGAAGGGTGGGTTAATGGTGGAGTCATTAGATAGTGGAGAAGGGTTAGGTGGAGGGCTCATTGAGTTGGTAGCTAAGGGAGAGGAGTTAGGTGTGGGGTTAGGTTGAGTGGGTGGTAGAATATGGTGTAGGATGACGTCATCAAGTGCAATATGTGATGGAGAGGAAAAATCAGATGGAAGAATGCAATCAGTGGATGTTGATTGGTTCATAAATAGGTAAATGTTTTCATTAAAAATGACATTACGGGATATGAATATTTCTCTGGTCTTAGTGTCATATAATAGATATCCCTTAACCCCATATTTATGACCAAGATAAACACAATGTCTAGCTCTAGGATTGAGTTTCTTTCTATATTGAACTAGAGTGGAAGCAAAGCACTTACACCTAAAGACCCAAAGAAAAGACAAATTTGGTTGCTTATTATAAATTGATTCAAAAGAGCTTTTATTTTGAAGAATTTTGGTAGGCATGCAATTTATTAAAAGAATAAAATGGGCAACGCATAATGCCAAAAAGTTTTGGGAATATGAGAATGAAAAATTAAGGCACGGGTGACATTGAGAATATGTTGATGTTTTCGTTCCACAATCCTATTTTGTTGAGGTGTCTCAACACATGTTGTTTGATGAAGAATACCTTCAGCCTTATAAAATTGATGCAAACCAAATTCGGGACCATTGAGTCCTTGTTACTTTGACAGCACTTGAGAATTGATTTTTAACCATTTTAACAAAACGCATGATGTGAGATGATGTTTCTGACTTTGCTTTAAGGAATATGACCCAAGTATATCTTGAGAAATCATCCACTATAGTAACGAAGTATCTATATCCCTATATGGAAATTACAGATAAAAGGCCCAAATGTCCATATGTAACAATTCAAATGGTCTACTACTCTTGGATGCACTAAGGAAAAGGTCATTTTCTGCTTAGCTAAGGGGCAAATGTCACAGCCATTATTACATGCGATATCTGTAATAGCAGGATATTGTTTTTGCATAATGAAAGCTTTAGCAATGGATGGATGTCCTAGTCTATAGTGCCAAGTATTGGTGGAAGGTACAAAGGTGTTGTTTATTGAAGGGGTAATGGGACAAGGATTCCTTAGCACATATAAGCCCAACTGAGCAAGCCCAATCATCTTCAAACTCGACTTGTCCTGAATTACACCTAGAGTATCATCAAATTTAGCATGACAATTGGAAGTTGTGGTAAGTTTGTGCATTGAAATCAGGTTAAACAAAAAATGTGGTGCATACAAAACATTGTGCAAAACAAACTCAGGTGAGAACATCAGAACCTCTAATTGTGGCCATATATTTCTCTCCATTTGGGAGATATAATAGAATACAGGGAAATAATTGTAAGAAATAAAGTGCGTAAGTGATGTGCATATATGATTAGATGCTCCTATGTCTAAGAGCCAAGAAGATTTATTACAACCTATGCTAAGAGCTAGAGCTATACTTGACTAGTTCATATTTGATGAGACTTGTTTTGTAAGGAAACCTGATTCAGAATGAAGATTGGTAGGTTGTGACTGGAAGAGGAGGGTTGCAATGTTGCTTGCTTGGAACAAGGCCATTAATACATCGTATTGCTCTTCGTTCAAATTGAAACCATTAGGAGGTTGCTGATTTTCCTTCTTGACATGTTATCATCCTCATCCTCACAATCATCTAAGGTGATATTGTTCAAGCAAAGGTTTGATTTTTCTTAAAATTATTGAAGTTAGCTGGATAACCGCGCTTCTTAAAGCGGTATCCAGTGTGTCCTGTTTTACCACAATGACTACATATCTCTATTCCTTTCGAGAATTTGCCTTTCACAAATCTTTTGAAACCTCCATTACCACTACTAATTGTTGGTGCCATTAGCTTTCTTCCATTCCTTCATTCACTAATTGTCTTTCTTGTTGAGCAATAAGAGAAAACACTTGATTAATAGCAAGTAATGGATTCATGAGCAAAATCTAGACCAAATAGCATAGTATTGGTCATTAGAACCTTGCAGAAACCTCATGATACGATCCTGTTCTCTATAACCTCTGCATTGACATTGAAGGCCACATGGACATCTAGTGATTGGCCTAAAGTTCTCTAACTCTCCCAACTTATCTTCAATTGAATGAAATAGCTGGTAACAGAAAGGTTACCTTGTCTAAGTGAATACAATTCCTCTTGCAATTGCACAATTCGCGCATGATTACCTTATGAGAATCATTGCTTCAATTCCAGGCTAAAGCTCAGAAGCATTATCATGAAACATCACACTCTATGCGATCTCAGCACTTAGGGATCTAACGATTCATGACAGCACGATTTTATTGTTCCTTTTAGATCGGCTCAAGAAGATCTCCGATCCTAGGCTCAGGAATAGATCCATTTACAAAGCCTAATTTATTCTTCCCTTCCAACGCCATAGTCATGGCTCTAGACTACATATGATAATTTGTCTCCATGAGAGGACTTGAGACTAGCACCAAACAGGTGCATCATTGGAATGTGGGCAGGTCCAGACTCGCGGATCCAAGCAATGGACTAATCGATTTGCTCGCCTGATCTTGATCTCCAAGAACATCTTGATTCACAGGAAACACCACTTCCTATTATCCGCCATTGATGAACGAATCTCAGATCTCCAGAAATTTTGAGTTCAAAGAATGATTCGAAATCCGAATCAACAAAGGAGCAAGAACACGCCTCAAGCAACCATCGAAACGAACTCAGCACACTCTCAAGGCGATGCGGGCAAAGCTTTCTCCTATGGGGAAAGCTCTGATACCATAACAAACTTGGCAGGCCACGAATGAGGAGAGGAGAGTGCAAGTGAACAGAGGGAGAGAGCAAAAGAGGAACTCTCGGGAAAGATAAAGTGGTTGTTGAGAAAAAATGAATTCTCATTTATTTACACAATATGTACACAGTATTTATATGAGAGCAAATTAACCACAATTGGCTAACCAGTCTAGTAAAATGGTGAACTATGGTTCTATCTAATAGCAAGTAACTAACTGTCTGAGATTAATTAACTATCGCTAAATTAATAGTCCAATACATGTCAGTATTTTTAACTTTTTAGTTGAAAAATTATTATTAAGAAACTGTCTTATAAAACTTAATTATAAGTTAAATTAGTAAATACTTTCACTTTGTCTTTTTGATCGACTACTTTGGCTTCAAAGTGAACAAATACAACCAAAAAAAAAAAAGAGGAAAGATACTTGGAAGGATTGGTCATAGAAAATATCTAATTTGGAAGTAGATTCTATTCAGTTAAAGTTTTTGGTCAAAATCCAACACAAATTATTTTGTGGGTCAGAAATTCAACACAATTTGATGGCTTCTTTTAATCGAGATTGTGAATTCAGAGGGGCTTTTTTTTACGGACACGAAAATTGGACTGGACTGAAAAGAGCCGTTACGAACTCAGTCATAATTTGAGGCCTATCTACGCTCATTGGCCACATCACGTTCATTACGAAACTTGGCTGACTTTGACCAAAAACAAGAACAAAGCTTGGCTGAAGGGGTTGGTTTCCTTCATTGGGCCCCACGTTGGTGGTTTTTTTCCTTTTAAGGTACCTTTTTCCAACTACGTCAGAAGGCCACCGACCTTGGATAGATTGGAATTAGATTCGGTCAAGGCTAGGTGTATTACCGCATTTCCAGCGTTGTAATTTTCACAACACCTACAATTGGATTAAAAGTCATATCATATAAATTATGTCTATAAAATTTAAAATTAATTTAAAATTATTTGATATAAAAAGTTATTAAGTGGTTTAATTATACTTAAAGTTGCACTAGTATAATTTAATACAATCTCATATATTTATCTACTTCATTTGATTTGTGTAATACAAGGAATAATAATAAAAAATTATTTGTTGGTCATTATTGAAAATAAAAAATAATTTATTTAGATATTTCTTATAGAAAATTCAATATATAAATTTATTTTTAAAATAAATTAATAGTTAAATAATTAAATAGAACAAAATATGAATGTGTCATTCTATTTTTTATATTACTTTGAATATCATGTTTATGTGGTTGAAAAAAGCTTGGTGGATAACCTTCAACTAACAATAAAGAGTATATTTTATGAAAATTTTACACATTTTGAAAGTTAAAATTATTGAATAATAAAAGAGAATAAGCAAATAATTTTACTATATCATAACCATTTATATCAATGACAATAGATATTCATGAGAGGAGATGAACATCCCCTTGTTCCCTATCCCCATTTAAATTTGACCTCTCACCCTATCTCAATCCCCATCACGAGTCCCCATTTCCCATTCTCCATTCCTACAAGAATTTGAATCCAAAAAGAGAACAATTTTAAAAATACTTTGAAGTTTGAAACATAAATATCAATAATCATAAATACTATATTAATGCAACATGAGTCAAATTAAAAATAAAAATACATATATAGTGCAAATTCAATAAAAATAATTAAAAAATGAAGGTGTGCTAAGTTTTTTTTATATATATAATACATATATAAATATAAATGGATATTTAAATCATTTATATAAATGAGAAATTCGGTTTTATAGGGCGAGGACCAACAAGGACTCTCTCGTCCCCATGAAGACTTAGCCTGTCCTCATTGCGGTAACTTCTGAGTATTGGTTTCAGCAAGTTTTTATCATCCCTAACCAATTACATATTTTTAATAAATTAAAATATTTAATTTATAAAAATATAATTTTATATTAATAAAAGATAATGAATAAATTTCGTTCGTGTGATTTCAATTACATATCCTTTTTTTGTACATCCTTTGAGTAAATTAAAATATTAATTTATCTATTTATTTATTTGGTTTCCTACATGTATCTTTTTATCAAGGTAGTCTTATTCGAACATTAGAGATTTTATAAAAGATATATATCTCTCTGACATTGATTTTTCTATACTTATAACTCAAATCCGAGACCATTAGTTAAGAGAAACGAGTATTTAGCCACTTTAAAGGTCTATTCGAGCAATAGAGATTTTATAAGAGATATATGTCTCTCTAACACTAATTTTTTTATACTTATGACTCGAATCCAATACCATTAGTTAAGAGAAAGAAGTATTTAGCCACTCCAATCGATCATGCGTTGATAGTTAGTTAAACAATTTAACATAGAAGAAATTTGACATTATATAAATATAATTATATAAACATTGTAATTCCCGGCCACTACTCCCGCTTATAGAGTCATGGCTCTTGAGGCTATACCAGAGAACACTGTGGACCACTGATTCTAAAAATTGCAAAAGGAATCAAAAGTCAAAGAATAAAACACAACAAAAAGAAGGGCTTAAAAATCAAACATACATATTGAAGAAGCGCCTAAATAGTAGTATACTAATATGTAAGGGAAGAAAACACATAGACATCACATTACCACATCCATGAGAAACCCAGCGAGGTTAACATAGTTCAAACACCTTTGAAGAATTTAAACGTGAATTTATAAGCTTTCAAGGGAAAAAAAAAATCAAACACCTTACCTTCTAACCAACAAACACATTACATTTTTGGTTGAAAAAAATCAAAACCAATTAATTTTTTTCAAAAAAGAACGGGCATAATCAATATTTGTGATTTTTAAGATCTCTTAAATGCATTATTTTGGAGACAAAATTCATTGTAGCCAATTCTATTTTGTTATTTGAAATTTCTCAATGAATGATTCCACAGTCATAATTAAACCAGAAACAATGTTCTAGACTTTTCACGCCACCTAAATAGCTAACCCTGGTACTAAATCAGCGGCTAATAGTAACAGTGGCCATGGGTTTTGTTTCTCTAACTTTACTATGCCAACATCTATTATTCTCAAACACCAAAATAACATACTCCCAGAATACATAAGTTCTATCACTTATTTTTCTATTAATTTACTATCTTTTCATCTTTCCTCTCATATTCACATAGATCCGTTAAAATATATTTACCCTTGTTTCTCGAGCCAAAATCAGCGGCTCGAAGCCACTTTCTTCTCTCCCAAGCCAAACCGGTCACGTGACCATGACCCATTGTATTCAGACACAACCCTTTTTAAATAGCCACCTCCTTAACCTCGGTTTTCATCGCCCAAATCACGCTATTAGTGCTCTCTCCTCACTCCTCAGACAAAACCACTCTCTGCCTGCATTTTTGTTTGTTGTTTTCAACTCATCACTCCTCATGGGTACTCCCACTATCTTCATTTCTTATCTTTTTGTTTTCTACCTTCAAATCCATCATTGTCCTAATGCCTTTTACTTGTTCATATATATATTTTGTGTGCAGCATCAGACAAGAAGATTAAGATCGGAATCAACGGTAATTGGTTTTTCTTTCGTGTGACATGCACTGCCTTTGTAGTTTTGGTTTGACGTGGATTTTTTTTTCTTTCTTTGTAGTAGGTGGTTTTTTTTTTTTTTTTAACAATTTAACGGTATGTGGACCTTTTTGTATGTAGGATTTGGAAGGATTGGCCGTTTGGTTGCCAGGGTTGCTCTCCAAAGGGATGATGTTGAGCTCGTTGCAGTCAACGACCCTTTCATCACCACTGATTACATGGTAAAACTAAAAAGCCTTTTTTTTTTTTTGTTCTCCTTTGATTTGAGTAATTGATCCATGTTAAAAAAGAAAAAGATTCCAACTTGCATTTGGAAGTTAGTAGTTTTATAATTCTATTTGGTTTTGCTAACAATTGTGCTTTGATTCCCATTGCAGACATACATGTTCAAGTATGATACCGTTCATGGCCAGTGGAAGCATTTTGATGTCAAGGTGAAGGACTCAAAGACCCTTCTCTTTGGTGACAAGCCAGTCACTGTTTTTGGAATCAGGTATGTGAAGCTTTTTTTTTCTTTTTTTTTTTTTTAATTTTTGTTTTAGTATTTAAAAATCTATTATTGTGATTATAGATCTATATGTGTTTCTTTGTTGCTCTGACACTTTTTGAATGTCAGGAACCCTGAGGAGATCCCATGGGGTGAAGCTGGTGCTGATTTCGTTGTTGAGTCAACTGGTGTATTCACTGACAAGGAAAAGGCTGCTGCACACTTGAAGGTTTGCCAGGATCACTGATTCTCGACACTTCTGTTCATTGTGTTTTGTTATTGATCATGCGGTTTGATTTCCATTTGAATGCTAATTGCCTGCTTGGATTTATGTTTTGATAATGAAATGAAACGTTAATTAGTAGATGTTTATGAAGATTTATCAATGATTGAAATTAAAATGGGCATGATTTTGGATTCTGGTTGTGATTAGGGTGGTGCCAAGAAGGTTGTCATTTCTGCCCCAAGCAAAGATGCACCCATGTTTGTTGTTGGTGTTAACGAGAAGGAGTACAAACCAGAACTTGACATTGTTTCCAACGCCAGCTGCACCACCAATTGCCTTGCTCCCCTCGCCAAGGTTTTATACAGATCCCTTATGGTATATTGACGTTTCTATCTGAAATGTAAGTTTGATTATGCATTTATATAATTGTTTTATTTCTCAACAGGTTATCAATGACCGATTTGGAATTGTTGAGGGTCTTATGACCACAGTTCATGCCATCACAGGTTAGCCATTTAGCTCTATTATCATTTGGATTTGATCTCTTCTCCTTTTTTTCCATTTTTCATTTTTTTTTAAATGAAGATTGTATTCATTGTCTACTTTTTGTGATGAATCAGCTACTCAGAAGACTGTTGATGGTCCATCAAACAAGGATTGGAGGGGTGGAAGAGCTGCTTCCTTCAACATAATTCCCAGCAGCACTGGAGCTGCTAAGGTACATAACCACATATATATATTGATTGTTTTATACACATTTGAGTAAATGTTGTATAAATTTATTCCAAAGTTTTAAGTTCTTTCTCACCATTGAATGTTGAATTTGGGACAAACAGGCTGTAGGAAAAGTTCTTCCATCACTGAATGGTAAACTGACCGGAATGTCCTTCCGAGTCCCCACTGTGGATGTCTCAGTTGTTGATCTCACTGTCAGGCTAGAGAAGAAGGCAACCTATGCGGACATCAAAGCTGCCATCAAGTAATTTTTATTTTTCTTAAAATAGTCTTCACATTTTCTAAATTTAGTTGTGTTTTGGTCCTAACCCTAAACCCGTGTTGAAATGTTGAAAACGCAGGGAGGAATCAGAGGGAAAATTGAAGGGCATCTTGGGTTACACTGAAGATGATGTGGTGTCCTCTGACTTTGTTGGTGATAGCAGGTAATGTTGATATTTGAATCAATGTTGTTTGTTAGTGAAAGATAAATAATCATAATCTAATTTTTCTTGGTGTTGCCTCAAACTAATTACTATTTTTTATTTTCTTTTTGTTGCATTCAGGTCTAGCATATTTGATGCTAAGGCAGGAATTGCTTTGAATGACAACTTCTTGAAACTTGTTTCGTGGTATGACAATGAATGGGGTTACAGGTAATTTCCCTGCACACTTTGAATACATACATGCGATTGGGAAATGTTTTCCCTATTACCCATCTCATTTATTTGTTATAAACATTTTGTACTCATAATTAACGAGGACATTCTTCTTTGTTTGCAGCTCCCGTGTGATTGATTTGATTGTCCACATTGCATCTGTGGCTTGAAGCTAATCTTGGATTACAGCATTACACCGTTATAAATTTTGTTCAGACAAGGCTATCTTGATGTGAAATCGGAAATAAAACACTTGTGTTATATGAGTGCTGTCAGTGAAACACAAAGTGCTAATCTTATTTTCTTTTGTTTTGGATTAAGTTAGTAGAGAGGGTCATATGTTTTTCCGCCTCTTGTTCAAGAGATTGATGGAATTATGTTACTTCATTATCATAATCTTGTCAATGTAATCTAAAGTTTGTTTTCCGTGCCTCTTTGCAGCCCCTTGGCCCTGCGGTTTATATTCAGTTACCTATTTTAACTAATTCTGAAAAAACTAAAGTTGAAGAAATTATGTTTGTGCAGAATAAAATAAAATTGATTTTATAAATAAATTATTAGAAAAATATATGACATAATTTAGAATGAATAAGTGAGTGGTTGTTAATGCTGGATATTAATAAAATTTCACATCAGAAGTACTTATTCCCGAATAAAAGATGATTTTAAGAGTGCTCTCTTCGAAAGTGGTTAAAAAGGCTAAACAAGTTTTAACATGTAAATATAAAAAACATGTTTGGTGGTAGCATAATGTAAATTTAACATCACATAATTGATCGCGATTTCTGTTTTTATTTTAGATTATTCGTTTTGAGATGGATCTCGATCTCTGTTTTAACTTTGATTATGCGAATATTGTCAGAGATATACCGTGAGACACGCATTATGCGCATACATAATTATAACAAGGGATCCGTGAAAAAGAAACTTGTCTTTAAAATGGATTTGATTTCGTTAGTGTAAAATAAAAATTTTTATACAATCATTTAAGGATTTAATTTCTATGGGTAAGCTGGTTATATAGTGATTCAATCATATATGGTTATATTAGTAATGATAATTGATTCTGGATGACAATGATAGTATAAAACAATTTTATAATCTCAATATATTAAATTTAAAGTCATCATTTAATCATATATTATCACGTAGATCATTTTAGTTACATCAAAATTAATTTTTTAAAAAATCTATTTTGAACAATTTTTTTTATAATTAATTTTAATACTTAAAAAACCCTTCCGATGCAACTTCCCTGAAATACAAACAATTAATATTCGGTACCACTGAGTTGGAAAGTAGATGCCATTTTATTAACAAGGCTTTATTTTAGTTTTATTGTGTGTAGAGGAAGCCAGTAGGTTGAAGCCTCACATGACACTAAATTTTTAACACATTTGTTACATTTATCAATCATCTTTTATCGTTAGTGCAAAACATGTTATTATTTTTAACTTTTTATTTTTTAGTTGAAAAATTATTATTAAGAAACACTCTTATAAAACTTAATTATAAGTTAAATTAGTAAATACTTTCACTTTTTTTTTTTTAGTCGAATAAATACTTTCGCTTCAAAGTGAACAAATGCGAAGAAAAAAAGGAAAGACACTTGGAAGGATTTGTCATAGGAAAAATCTAGTTTCGACTTTCGAAGTGGATTCTATTCAGCACATTTTTTTGGTCAAAATTCAACACAATTTATTTTGTGGGTCAGAAATTCAAAGCAATTTGATGGCTTCCTTTAATCGAGATTGTGGACTCGGAGCGGCTATTTGCAATGTTCTGGAAATCGAACCTGACTCGATTGGTCAAATCGGTTGAATTGAAAATTGGTCTATATTTAATTTGGGTTATGTCTAAAAATAATCCCTTAAAAAATAGGTTGAGAATTGATATGAATCGAATGGGAACTGTCAAACAGGTTAAACTAATTAGATAATTTTTTTTATTTATAAAAAAGATGAAAAATAGTACCATTTTGAAGTTTTTTTTTAAAAACCTAAAATCTCTTTTTTTAATTCTTTTTCTTTTCTAATATGGAAAGTAGTAATTTAAGAAATTTGATCTATATGGATAATATTTATTTGATTAAAGAATAAATTATGTTATGTTTTATGAATTTTATTAATATCTAATTTATTTTTTAATTATTTTATGATATATATTTTATTTTATATTATTATATATTTATATAAATATAAATTTTATTATATTATAGTTATATTCTGATTAAATTCCTAATTAAATCGATTGAACCTGCAAACCCTAACCGGTTTAATATTCGATCTTGACTTTTTGTACACGGACACGAAGAGTTGGACAGGACTGAAAAGAGCCCCAGTGAACTCGGTTATAATTTAAGGCCTATCTACGCTCCTTGGCCACGTCACGTTCATTACGAAGCTTGGCTGACTTTGACCAAAAACAAGAACAAAGCTTCGCTGATGGGGTTGTCTTCCTCTGATTGGACCCCACTTTGTTTTTTTATTTCTAGGTACTTTTTCCAACTAGGTATACAACGGATGAGTTAAATCAAATCAGAATCCAGACTAATTTTTAGATCGGATTAATTTTTGACCTCAAAAACCTAATCTGATAATGACCTATTAATGATTGAGTTGACCCAACTTTCAAATTATATATAAAGATTTAAACATTATGCATAATAAAATTATAAAATTTTATGAATAAGAAACAAAATTTAAGAGATATTTTATCATATATATTTCAAAAGAAATCACATTGATATAAAAATAACATCAAATTATATAAAATATATTACTTGAATTAAAAAATCTTATAATTTGTTACTAATTATTATTAAAAAAAATACATCTTCAAAAGAATTATTGACTTTTGGGTAAGATCAACATTAAGTATGACCAAATGACCTTAAAAATGCATTGGATTAAATTTTAAGACCTAAACCCTTGTTGAATACCTCTATTTCCAATAAGTCAGAAGGCCACCCACCTTGGATAGATTGGAGTGTTTTTTTTTTTTTTGTGGATAGATTGTAGTTAGATTCGGTCAAGGCTTGGTGTATTACTGTATTTCTGGGTTATTGGATTTAGATTATTGGGCTTTGGCCCGTTTTAATGATTATTTTTCATAACAAAAACCCTAGGTATAGTAGTGTATTTCTTCCAATCATTGGGCTGCATTCTTGTGCTCTGGTATCTTTGTCCTTCCTTGTAGCTGGCCACTTGGACATGGCCATTTTCTTTTCTTTGTGAAAATCTTAGTTCAGGACCAAAGTAAAATGGTGACCAAATATATATATATATATATATATATATATATATAGAGGCACACACACACACACACACATATATATATATATATGTATAGTTGATAAGTTACACCTCTAAAACTTTAATCAAACTTCAATAACTTTCTATTGTTGTAATTTTTACAAAACCTACTAGTGGGTTAAAAGTCCATATCATATCATCCATGTCTATAAAATTTAAAATTAATCTAAAATCATTTGGTATAAAAGTTATTAAGTCGGTAATATGCTTAAAATTATACCGATATAATTTGATATAGTCCCATATATCTATCTATACTATTAATATTTAAAAACCATTAACAAGAAACCTATGCCATTTGGCAACTTCAAAAACACAATGAAATTCAAAATTTTAAAAGATTTACTTATAAAGGGAATTTGATCCTAATTTTTTAAATTTCAAATTTGATATGCATAGAATCAAATTTTAAACATTAGTTACAGTAAAATCAGATTTTAAATAGATCATGCCTATTTTTTTGTACTTTTTTTTGTGCATATAGATAATACATATTCGATAATTAAAATGTGTTTGATAATTAAAAAATTAGATATGTAGATAAAATAATATCAAATTTAAAATATATTGTTTGATAACTAATCAAATATTTTAAAAAGTACTTTTTATCTAAATTAATTTTTGTTTGAAATTATCAACCAAAAAAGTTTGAAATCAGTTTAAAAGTAAAATTTCCAATGAATGCTTAGAATCAAATCAAACTTAAAAAAATAAAAATAAAGCAAATAAATTGATCTAAAGAATTGAAAACCAATTACAAATAAAAAAATTGATTTAAAACTTAAAACTACAATGAACCATTCAAATAGTGTCATATATATATAAAATTCTAAAATCGAGTTTTGCAAGAAAGGAAATGGTTGACGTGTCATTTAATCAAAGTATTTGGTTCCTACCAATACATCAATAGTTATTGGCACAATCATACTATGACAATCATATAGACCTAATCGATATTATATCAAGTTATTGATTTAACGATAAATGCCAATAAAAAAATTATAATCATGCTCATTAAACGTAAAATGTCAATCAAATTATTACAATTGCCAATTATTCAAGATAGGCTATATATATGTGAGCGAATTGTAAAGTATAGATTATGTTGGACTTTATATCACCTGTCTCCTTCTATAAGTCTTAGTAAAGATGTTAATTTATGATTAATTTTTTATTTTTTATTTTTCTATCTATCCTAACTCTTCAACACAATTCATTATTACCCATTACTCTGCCTTTTGATTATTTCATGTCTTATATTTCATCTTCATCTTTACGATTTCAGGAGATCATGGCTTATGACGGATAAAATTCTACAAACTAAACTCAACGAAAAAAGGGGATACAATATTTTGATGGAAAGTTTTTTTTCCCTGATGTTGCTATAGATTGTGTAATTTCTATTTCGTGGATTGATTATTATCATCTATATTCAAGGCTCCTATTGATTTTGAAATTTTTTGTTATTTTCTTTGTGTAATACCTTTCATCTTCTTCTTTCCCATTTTAGATGATCTTAGCTTGGCTTAGGATTGATATAATTCTACAAACTCAACTCATTGAAGAAAAAAAGATACTTACACTTTTATTGTGGTTGCTGATGATATGAGAATTTTTCAAGTTGTGATAGATAAAATGTCACGACCCGACTTGGATCGTGGCACGTGAAGAATCATCCTCATGTAAGTCTTGTAACCCCTGTCTCTCTATATATATAAAACTCAAATCATAAAATCTATTTTCAAATATAATTTCATATCTAACATAAATCATTTTCTCTTTGAAGTCTAAATCATCATAATTAGTTTCATAATCAAATTCTGAATCTATAGTCATAATACAACATATCCTGAATTACTCTCTATATAAATTTAAAAACCATAAAAGCTATAATCATGCAAATACAATTTAATCTAATTCATGATAAAACAAAATGAAAACATCTATATGGTCCGGACCCTACCCGCAATGACACTTGGACATTCTAAGAACAACAAAAAGGCACTTTACTCCAAAGTGAAGCTCATCAACTAATACCTCTCCTGAAGAGGAGACGACTAGGAAAGACCCATAACCACTATATCTTAATGGGAGAAAGAAGAGGGTGAGTTTCATTTAAAACTCAGTTAGTGAATTCTCACATGTACCCCCTTCATAGGACAACAACCATAGGAAATATGAAATCATAATAACAACAATAATAAGAACATGGTAATACTAATAATAGCTATGTATCAAACAGTCCCTCTCAACAAGCTGGGTACCTAACTAGATCCTCTTCCTGGGATTGCCACCATAGCTATTTCCTGGGTTTGCCTCCATGGCTGTTTAATATTGTTGCCTCCATGGTTGTTTCATGATATTTGCCTCCATGGTTGTTAATAAATCTCATCATACATAAGACGTAAATAAAATCGACAATACTGAATGGTGGATGCTCCGTCTCTCGTGAACACGAGCCCCTAAAACTTAGTACTCTGAGAGTTCTAGATTAATATAATTCTAACAATCTGACTTTAGCATAACTATGGCTATGGAAATCATGCCCAATGGATCACCTACTTGTAGGCATTTCGATTTCAAGCCCACAAAATATGTATCTGATAGTTGCTACAAATCATACTGAATTTCGTACCTCTTGGTACCATAGGACTAAAGTTCTAGATTCATATTTTAATCTAACATATTTTCATATACTCGATATTCTAAAATCACGGCTAAAACACTGGGGTTTATAATCATACTACTCAAAAATCATACAACATATTTATTTAAAAGCTCAATCATATGTTGCTCTCTCTCTCTCTCTCTCTCTCTCTCTCTCTCTCTCTCTCTCTCTCTCTCTCTCTCTCTCTCTCTCTATATATATATATATATATATATATATATATATATATATATATATATATATCATTCTCTAAAACTCTGTACTATGCTCTTCTCGTGTAAACTCTATCATATAATTGTCTTACTCTTCAAAATCATTTTAGCAATAATGGTCCCATGAGTTCTGAAGATATAGTTTCAAAATCTTTGAAAACCACAAATTTTATCGACTTAACAAAATCATCACTAACCTCTAATCCTTTCTAAAATAATCTCAAATAATACATTTCATGATAACTGAAAACTGTGATTTCATAAACTTGACATAATTGACCCTCATTTACACCATCATTGATCACGGAACATGCTACCTCCACATTGTCAAGAAGACTTTCGACATAGGGATACCATACGGATCCACAAACTACCATTCTTTTCAATACCCAATCACACCCAATGACCCAAACCTTTGGCTCCTAGCTGTAAACAAAACAGAAGAGGGATTGAAACATGATTTGGTACCACTTGTTGAGCAATAGAAACAAAAGAAATATAAAAAAAAAGAACACACATCCATGACTTTATAAATCTTTCACTATCTATAACTTTTAAATGACTAGAGTTGTAAACTATACTTACAAAATATTTTATCAGATAAACAATTCTTAAAAATTACACCATATAATGAACCACTCTCACTTTTGAAGGATATCTAAATCCAGTAACTAAAGGTCATATTTATAGGCCATTATTCTTGTGAGGCTTTCACTTCTACTCGATGTGGAACTTTAGGTTAAATCTTAACAATTATGTAGATGGAACTAAAATCTGTATGTGAAGCAAAAATGTGCTATTTTGCTTCATTGATATTAATTTGTGATGTCTGATCTTTTTTCTCTTTTAATTGTTTTAGATTAAATTGACATTTTTTTAATGACCAAATTAGTAAATTGGTTCCTAAAATAATAATGGCTTAAGTTTAGCATTCATAAAATTATTTATATTAATCTAATTTTTAAAAGATATACATAATATCAGTTTAATTTATGAAATATTTTTTATATTAGTCTAATTTTTAAAAGATACATATGATATTACTTTGGTTTATTGAAATGCATGTAACATCAAATAAGATTATGAGTTATACAAAAGAGGGATCAAATCAATATCACATACATTTTTGGGGATCAAATATTGTCATGTGTATGTATATATATTAATGACTAAACTAAAATAAAAAATCTCTCAAATACTCAGACATTAAATTGATATCACATGCATTTTAAAATTATTGGTATTTTATGTATTTCATGGACTAGATTGTTAGTTTACTTATTCTTTTTGAATTTATCTAGCTAGTTCCCTAAAGCCATCAATTGAGGAGTTAAAAAAAAAATTTTGTCATTAGAAAGATAAGATTTTATATTTTTAAGGCATGAGGTCCACACAAAAAATTTAAAACTCATTTTTTTAAGTATTTTTAATTAGTGTACTAAAAACACTTATTAGAAAAATTACTATTTATTATGATGTATCGAATCCCTAAAATATGAGATCCTAGGTTGGATCCCAAAATTCATATATATAGAAAAATACATAGAGGAGTAATTCCCATTTGGACGCTTATTGTACTTCAAAAGGTTAGTCTCTTAGGTGGGATGAAATGAGGGGATACTTTGTAAAAGGAAATGAAGAAAGAAAAAGAAAAACCATTATTTTAAAGCTACTTTGCACTGGAGACATGGCGGTGGCACATGGTGTTGGCCAATTTCATTTTATCAGAGTAGAACAGACAGGTTAAAAAGAATCAGATACGGTGATCCCAGATCCAGCATATAACAATGTTGGGACATGGACATGGACTCAAACCCGACATGGGCCCTCGGTTTCTTCGCAGGAGTTGCCCACCTACCACGTGAAAACAGTCAAATTACCAGAAACACACACAAACATCAATATTTTGATGGATTTGGTTTTTTTTTTTATATATATTGAAAATATAAATTTTAGAGTGAGTATCATGTTTGGTCCTTAAGATTTTATGTTGACTATTGATCTAAAAAAGAAATTAATCTCATAATCCTTAAAGATTGAAAATGTTGAATATATTATTCCCTCAATTAGTTATTCATTAGTAAATTTACACACATTATACAATATAATGATGATATGTCATTACAACATTAGATTCAAATAATATGACACTATTTTAGAACATATTGCAATCATTTTGATATCTAAAATTACCTAAAATGATTATTTTATGACTTATAGTAGAGATTTAAATGATTCATTTTATGTAATTTTAATCACTAAAATGAATCATTTCAAACTCCATTTTATTTCAGATAAAACATCACTTAGTGTTCTTATCAATGAATCATGTGTACAATTTCGTTATTGTTTAAAAAATCAAATACACAGAAAGACTAGTGTGTCCTATTATTTAAATCTTGATGGACCATAAATTTAATTTCCATTCTTATGGGGCTAAATTATCTTACAAAATCTTTTGAAGGGACTAATTATGATCTTAATTCTAAATTTTAGTTAAATATTCTTCTAATCATAGCAGTTTTATCACATCAACTACGAATTTAGTCCAATGTTCATAATGATTAATTTAAATTATCAAAAAATAATTTTTTTATATTTTCAAGAATTAAACTAATAATTTTTTTATTTTAGAAACTAGAATAAAATACATATATAATTTTAAAAATTAAAATAAACATCTACTCTGTCAATTGCAGACCAATATGAGAAAGCGTTGAATAAGACAAAAATGTTGGGGAATTATTTTATACATGGTATTTGGATTTATTAATGTATTAAAATATGAGATTCTAAATAGATTTATGCTAATATGATGTTTCAACAAAATTGTCATTGATGATTTTATGTTATATTATTATTTCATTTAAATTTCCATTGACGATTTTATTATTATATAAGTGTTTTGTAAAAAAACACCACGGGAGATACTGTTATTATATTATTATTATTATTTTATTACAATTGCCAATAGTCAAAAGCTATGCTCTGGAAATTTACTTCAAAAGATCACATAACCCAAACAGGAAAAAAAAAAAAGCCAAAAATGCTATTTTATTTATTAGCTAACACTTTATTTTATTACAAGTATAATGGAAGTAACAAGTAATCATATCCACATGATTGAAATACAAATTGTTACTATTATTTGACTTGAATTTCATTTAGACCATGAAGCAGAGGATTAAAGTCCCATTCCTTCTGCAGCGAAAAAAAAAAGCCCCTTTTCCTCGTTTCGGTTTTATCCTCTACAAGCTGTGCACAGTCTTCAACATTTGGTGCTGGTGGATTAGTAAAACACATGATTGTAAGAGCTGCCCCAATCTGGCACTGAACTAGTGATGTCTGATTTTTGCAGTGCAAAAGTTATGCTCCAAATGAATTACACAGAAGTTTATAGCTTCCTGCTTTAAGTGTTGCATTAATCTTTCAGCACAAATCATGCAGATTAAAATCATGTATATAGATTTCATACTCCCAAAAAATGATGCATGAAAGGGATTTCCCTCAACTGTCTAAAATTAGGAATAAAAAACTTGTGCCCAGTAACCCTTTTTTTTTTCCCTTCTTTCGGTGCCTGGTTATCTTGTGTGCTAGATCTGCTGCTATGGATGATGGATGACACATCCCTTTGAAATTTCCTGAAGTTAACATGAATGATGAAAAAACTAAGTGGGGTCCATTGATTTAAATTGAATAAATATCCTCTGACAGCTTAGTTGTATGCTCACGGATTAAAGAATCTTAACCTTTCTATGCTTTCTTTTCATCTGTTTCCTCCTCCATGAACAGAGGAAGTGTCAGTCACTCAGAAATCCACTAATAAGTGAGAATTTCTTATTTATATACAAAATTATGACGGTAAAAATTATATTACATTTTAAATATAAATTTAATGCCAATCTAATTAATATCAATCTGAAACTTTTATATTTTAATTAATAACATATTAATTTTGATTATTTAATTATAAATTATTATTGAATCGAAAACGAAAATTTATATATCATAGAAACTATGTACTTTCAATAAATTAATAGATAACCAAATTATAGTATAAAAAATTTACAATAATGATATATTAAAAATATTAAAAATTAATTTATATTGCTATCAATTTTTCAAATAATATTTTTTTTTTCAAATTAGATGGCAATACCATACCGCGACAATAGTTTTATAATTTTTAATTTAATTTTAATATATTTTGAAAATACTTTGTTTACTATTTTTTTTCTGAAGTCATCACTGAAAATAATATAATTAGTATTTATCAAAATTGATCAATTCTATTTCTCCCTACTCAACATTTTGCAGGAAAAAAAAAGTGAATATCCTTTGATCGTTCATGATTTTTATATTGGACTATTTTATCTTTCAAGGCAAGAAATTAATTTTGTTGTCCCTCAAGATTGAAAATGATAGACAAATTAGTCCTTTTTTAATTTTTTATTAATGAACTTACATATGTGACACAGGATAATGATAACGTGTTCGTTAAACGCAAACTAAATAAAACTATTTTGGAACATATTACACTTATTTGGTGTCTAAAATTATACAAAATGAATCACTTTATGACTTATAATAGAAATTTAAATGATTCATTTTTGTGAATTTTAACCACTAAAATGAGTCGTTTTAAACTTTATTCCACTTCAAATGACATATACATCACTTAATATTATGTTAGTCAATGTACAATTCTTTTAGTGTTTAAAGAATCATATACATACAAAAGGACTAATATGTCTTATTATTAAAATTTTGAAAGACAATAGATTTAATTTTAATTTTTGAGAAATTAAATAATTTTGTAAAATTTTATTGAAAAGCTATATAAGTTATTTACTTAAAAAAAATAAAAAGGAACATTTTGCCACGAACTTCTGCATAGAACAGTAGTTAGCTTGCAGCTAGCAATTATAGCATCCACGTAATCGCACCGGCCTCTTCATTAGTTCGGTTAGAGTTTAAATGTTCAATCTCACAGCTTTCATTCCAAGAATTTTGAATTTTCATACCATTAATTCGCTTGACAGAGATAAAAGAGGCAAAGGAGGGCCCTTCTCTAACCACACAGAACTTTTTGAGTGCTTTTTAGTGAAAAAAAAATGTTCTGTTTAATCATAGTTTTCACTTTAATAATAGTTTTGACTCTACTACCTGTGAGTGATTATTATTTTTTCACTTTTTCTTATTATATTTCAATTATTATAATTTGAATATAATAATTATTTAATTTTTATATACTGATAATATAAAATTTTTTTATACTTTCATTCAATTGAAATCACTCAATTTATATAATTTTTTAAATATTAATTATAAGACTTAACCATTTTTACTAATATAATAATATATAATTGGATGATTGTATAAAAAATTTTACACTTTACAAGCATAGAAATTAAACTAATTATTTTTTCTATAAGTACTTAGTTTTATATTACTTACTAGCTATATCTCATACATAACTCCAATAAGGTATATTAGTTTGAATGGAAACGGCTTATACATCTCATTAGTATAGAGTTCTGAATTTGATCTCAGAAGTTTATGTATATTAGAAAGATACCTCATTACCGTAGTATTAAAAAATACTATTAAAATTATATTAAAAAGATTAATATCCGACTTGAGATGTGAATAAAAAATTCTCATATGTAATATCATACTGGATCTAAATTAATCTTAGTGTAAAGCTATGTTTACATGTGTTATATATACGGTAAGATTTTGGTTTAGTCTTAAAAGTTGTTTTGGTTTTATCTACATTTTTAACATATTCAAAATATCAATGATATTTAAATTATGAATAATACTTAACATTTCATGTTTTGTTGTGATGATCTTCTATCATTATAATTTGACACATTATGTTTTGCTGTGATATTTTAACATCATAATTTGACCTTTATATCAAGTTTTTTTTTTAATTTATAATTTGAATATTATTTATCAAAAAGAAAAAATTAAAAACAGAGATGTAAATGGAGGGGATATTGGAACTAAATCAAATATTAATAAAACATGAAGGATGCATGTGAACTTAATCAAAATATTAATAGTTTTTTATTAAATTAAAATTGAAATAAATTCTTTATGAATAAATTTAATATATAAAATTATTCATAATGTACATCCATATATTCATCCATATGCTTCTCCCAATTTTTTACCTATAACAAAAACATATTTATCTAAATTTTAAAGTGCGTTTGGTTAGAAGTTAGAAGTAAAGTGAAAATTCTCATGAAATTTCTACGTGCTTTTCATGGTTGGTTAATTAGAATAAAAATAAGATAAAAATTTTTCACATAAATTGAATCCATGAAAATTTTCAACCGCAACCAAGCGCATGGTATACATTTTTTCATGCTCTGAGGGAGAAGTAGACTCTCTCTCTCCTCAAAATAGCATAGAATGTGTGAGAATGCAAACATTACACGTGCTGTCACCACAATTCTGCAGCTTGTTTTTAAGTTTAGGTCGTCAGGGGAAGATTAACAATATAATTTTATTATGAAATTTTTTATAAATTTTTGAAGTAAGGTAAAACATTTATTTTATTTTATTTATCTATTAATAAATTAATTATTATATTAAAAATATAAAAAAAAAATATAAAATAATAATAATTTATAAAATTTATATATTAAGTAATAAATAAATTAAAATAAATATTTTTTCTTATTCTCAATTTACCTAAATATTCTTCTTTTATTGTAGATCCTCTCCCCCTTCTCTTCTAAAATTTAATCTCACAAATATTCCAAATAAAAAACACCGAGACACAACACATTACATGCGCAGCGAGAGTGGGGGCGGTGGTGTATGTGCTTGCAACTTGGCTGGTCCTCACTGACTCCCTCCTGCCAAATAATGTCTCCTCCCTCATCACACTCATACTTCCCTCTTCGGTGGGAGAGCACCGGCGACCAGTGGTGGTACGCCTCCCCCATCGACTGGGCCGCCGCAAACGGCCTCTACGACCTCGTCGTTGAGCTCCTCCACCTCGACGCCAACCTCCTCATCAAGCTCACCTCCCTCCGCCGCATCCGCCGCCTCGAGTCCGTCTGGGAGGACGACCAGCACCACCACCACCCACACTTCCACAACGTCGCCACATGCCGCTCCCACGTCGCCAGAAGCCTCATGCTCGAGTGCGACCACAACAACAATGGGAACTCTCTCATTCGTGCTGGCTACGGTGGGTGGCTTCTCTACACTGCTGCGTCAGCCGGTGACGTTGGCTTCGTGGAAGAGTTGCTTGGGAGGGACCCTTTGTTGGTGTTTGGGGAGGCGGAGTATGGGGTCACCGACATGCTGTATGCTGCGGCGAGGAGCAACAGTTGTGAGGTGTTTAGGGTGCTGCTTGATTATGCGTTGTTGCGGAGAGAGGGTGGTGGTGGTGATGAATTGGTGGCGGATGAGAGTGGTGGCGGCGGGGTTTTTAAGAGGGACATGATGAATAGGGGTGTTCATGCTGCTGCTAGAGGAGGGAACTGGGAGATACTGAAGGAGCTTCTTGCTGATGATCATGGAACTGGTGGTTGTTCTGGTGGGGTGTTGGGTTATAGGGATGCCCAAGGATGCACTGTCCTGCATACAGCGGCTGGCAGAGGCCAGGTTCAGGTGAGGATGACCCACTTTGCTTTAGTTTTGTAGAATTGATTATTGATTTTGTAGCAAAGTGATTTATGTTGGTTAAGTTGATTTGAAAAGTAATTTTTGTCGAGGATTGTAAGAGCAAAAACCTAAAAGTGATAATTTATCACTCCCTTTAGAATTGATTTTGGAAGGTTGGAATTAATTTTGGCAATGGTTAGAATTGAAACCAAACAAGATAAAAAACTTTAAAAAAACATAAATTCTAAGCTCATAATTGAAATTATCAGCCAATGTTTGGTTTTTGTTTTAATTTTTTTTAGTATTTTATTTTCTTGATTTTACTATTTTTTTATACTTTTTTTTCAAGAACACCGAAAATTAAAAAACATAAAAATAAAATGTCTTTAGATTTTGCTTGAAAGTTGAAACAAGACAAAAAGCAGAGGTTTTTTTTACCATTTTTCAGTTCAATGTACTAGGCATTACATTAAAAATATGATAGAAGTAGGAGGATGTGCTAGTCTTAAATGGTATACAACGCACCGTTGCTTACTTATTTTGGTAAATATCTCAGAAATTTTGCACTATTTATTGAGCGTGGCTTGTTTAATGTCAGTCTCAGCTTGGAGTGCAACATTGATTGTCGACTCTGTGATATCAAGTTCCTTGCTTGAGGCTTCAGCTTCACAATAGTTATGAAATATAAGCGATACGATAGTACCGTACCTATTTCTGTGAATTCTTCCTTGAATTTTCCCTTATGCTTTATGGTGATTGGCATGCCCTTTGGCACCTTATTTCAGGTAGAAAACATTACATAACACACCAATCGGGGTTAATATTAAGTTTTGCAAAAGTTCAATAATGTCCAAACTCCAAAATTGTGTACATTCTGCATTTTCGTTGTACAAGTTCAAAAAAAAGTCCCTTACTTTGATCGTTCTAATGACACAGGTGGTGAGAAATCTACTAGCTTCGTTTGATATTATCAACTCAACAGATGCACAATGGAACACAGCATTACATGTAGCTTCTTACAGGGGTCACTTACCTGCTGTAGAGATTCTGCTTCTTGCATCTCCCTCGCTGGCATTGTTGACCAATCACCATGGAGATACTCTTCTTCACATGGCAGTGGCTGGTTTCAAAAGCCCCGGTTTCCGGAGACTGGACAAGCACATTGAGCTCATGAAGGAATTGGTCAGTGGAAAGATTGTGAGAATTCAGGACATCATCAATGTCAGGAACGATGATGGAAGAACAGCTCTTCATGTTTCCGTGATCGATAACATCCAATGTGAGCTTGTGGAATTGTTGATGTCTGTGCAAACAATTGATTTGAACATCATTGATGCCGATGGGATGACCCCTTTGGATCTTCTGAAGCAAAGATCACCATCAGCATCTTCTGAGATTCTAATCAAGCGGTTGATTTCAGCCGGAGCGATCTCCAATCATGGCGACATCGCCGTGGCAAGAAACAACATTTTCACTAATACAAAAACACATGGCATTGGAGGCAGTCCCGGCACTTCATTTAGAATACCAGATGCAGAGATTTTCTTGTACACAGGCATTGAAAGTGCATCTGATGCCAATTATGATCAAGCGAGTGTGGAATCAAATTCTTGCTCAGGTGAACTAAGCAGCTCTGACTCAGCCAATTCCCCACCTAATAATAACAGCAGCAAGTCCAATAACTCTGTCAATCAGGCCGCGAGGCGCTTGAAGCTTCTTCTCCGGTGGCCTAGCAGAAGAGAGACAAAAGCATCAGCCTCAGAGCTAGATGATGATTATGATTCATTAGATCCTTTTGGTTCGAGTAGGAACTCGGAAGAGTTTCCGATCTCATTAAGGCAAAGATACTCACAACAATCATGCTCCCTTCCAAACAACAAAAGAACACGACCTATCAGGATGACTAATCTTCCAAGTCCATCCTCCAGGATGAATTTCACTGCAGGCCTAATGCAAGGTGTGATTCAGGTGAAGCCACATGTGCCTCTTCCTTCTGCTCATTCAACTACAAGTCCTTTTCAAGAACTATCTGTGGCTTCTCTTTCTTCGATTCATAAACAAAAGGGTTCAGATACCTTGGGATCCTCTTGCTCCAATCGATCAATAGATGATGGCACGCTGCAATTGAACTGCAACAAAGGTTCCTTCAATAAGAAATTGATGAATCGGTATCTTTCTTTCGGAGCACAAGGCCTGGCAGTGGAAGGTTCAAATAGCTGTGCAAGGTCAAATCGGAGTCATAAGCGTTTCGGTTCTGTAGTCGCCTAGACGTTAATTCATTGAAGTGTTATCATCATGAAAATTATGGACTCTCACGTAGCTTGTAATGACGGGTTTGCAAGAGTTTCTGCAAAATCTGCACACAGAAATATTATGATATCTGCCGCGTTTAACGTATAGTTGAAAAATAACTTAAGGCCACAATTGTAAGTTTTGTATATTATAGAAAGGAGTAACTAATAATGGAATGAAAGAAAATGATAAGAAGTAAAATGGAACAGATTATGGCATATCCTTATTTGGATGTTACACTCATCCCCTCCTTAATCCCCAAATTTAAAAAATAAAAAAAACTTGATTATGAGTGACAAATGAGGGATATATGGTCCCTTACTACTCATATCATTCTCTCTCCTAGCATTACTTTTAAATAATGGCCGCTTAAATTTAGTCTTTCATACTCGTTGTCACTCTCTCCATTTCCATCCTTTCAAACATTGTCTAAAGTCCGAATTGGAGCAGCAATTTTCTTGTTAAGGTTTCTGCTATTTAATTTGGACCTTAATATTTTTATTTTGCATTCTACAATTTCAGGCTGTAACATGTCCGTATCAAATAAAAGGGTTGGTTTGTGTTTGGTTTGGGTCACTCCTACATAAGGCCCATAAAACCCATGTTTCCAAAAAACCAAAGTAATGGAAGTGTTTTGCCATCGCGTGATGCAATGGCTGATAGCACTTGGTTTTCTATATTTTGAAATCCTTAATCGCTTGGGCTCTTGGAGTGTGAATGCCTAGCCCATATATTGCCTCATTTTTCTAGCACAGCAATAGGGGTTACAATATTGGCATTCTTTGTGTTCTGCACTGATTTTCGTTTATCAGTGGAAATTTTTTTTTATCTTGGTCGAGAAATATTTCTATCAGTGTAAGCTATTCTTATATAGTCAGAATTCTATTTTACTTTCTTTTTGTTGTTTGATTTATTTTATTCCATTGATAATTTGTTTTGGTAATCTTTTTGCCATTATTCGCCTATTGGTGATATATTTGGTGTACTTGTTGATTTGATTAGTGGAGATTTTCCTGCGGTTATTCCCGTGATTTTTTGTCCCTAGGGAGGTTACCACATTAAAAATTTCCAGTGAATTGTAGCTTCTGTGTATTTTGTTTGCTCATGATTTACTTTTATGTTGATTGAACTAGTATTTAGTTGAACTTTTATTTTATCATATATAAAAATTTGAAACATTGTGATGAGAAAAATGAGAGGTTTTAGGTGCGATTAAGAAAAAGAAAAGCGTATTTGTAGCCCTCATACATATATTGTGCCAATACACATAGTCGAAATCATGAGAAAAATTGCTAAAAATATAGGGTGCATTTGGTTTCAGTTTTTATTTTTAATTTTCTAATTTGTAGAATTTTGTGAAAAAAATACTAAAATCTGAAAATAAAAATTAAAAATTAAATTTTGTAATTTTCATAGTTTCGATATATCCTCTATAAAATCTTGAAAATAGGAAACTAAAACCAAAAAGGCGCTAGCATTTCTTATCTTTACAAATTTCTAAAAACTTACTAGAGGATATTGACAAGATGTGTTTATAAAAGGTACAATTACCATACCTATTAAAAAATATTTAATTTCTATGTACTAATAGTGTAAAGAAGTTTTATATTATCATTTAATTATGTATTGCCACATTATCAAAAGTGATTGAATCTTATATCCACTACTTAAAAAGTTATACAAATTGGAGGATTTGATTGAATGACAGTGTAAAAAAAATTTACATTGACTATATATCAAAATTAAATTTTAAAAAAGGGTTGTTCTATTATAAGATCAAGATATGCTACATGTCTGAAGGAGAATTTATTGTAATATTTACATATCATATAAAAAGAGTAAATTACATTCACCTTTTGAAATTTAATTAATCTCTCATTTAATTGTCAACCTACACTAACATCTCATAATTTACTCATTTTTAAGATGAGTTGTCAAAATGCCCTCACACCCACCCTCACCCTCTCACACTTAATAGATATAAAATCATTCATATGCTTATACCTAATAACTAAGCTTTTAGAACAAGTAATTTCATGACATAATATCAAAGTCTTTATAACAAAAATGTCTAGAGTTTGATTTGATCCTTGTTGCCTCATTCTTCTAAATAAAATAATTAAATTATAGCACAAGGTTAGGTGGACATGTGCATTGCTCATACTTAGAATTCACGTAATGGGCATATTAGATATAAAACTCAATAGGTGGTTTCAAAGTCAAAAAGGTGTTAATCATTCCATTTACAATAATATAATATATAAATAAGAGCTTAATTTTTATGTACCAAAAATATAAGAGAATTTTATATCAGTTTGATTTTGATATATTTATTGTGTAAAACTTGTTTATATTATTATTCAATCAAATCTCTCTAGTTGAATAATTTTCAAGTAGTGGAGGTAAAAATTAATCATACTTACATATGATATTACATGATTAGATGATTAGATTAAATGTTTTTATAATTTCAATATATCAAAATTAAATCCATTTTATATTATTAATAAATAAAAATTTAAAATATCAAATTATGATAGATAATTACTATAATAAATAATTACTTAGTTGTATCATACCTTCTTGAATTTCTATTAATTGTTGTGGTAGAGGAATTAAAATCTATTGATATCATCTTTATTAATTAATCATATAAAATACATGCCCTATATCGAAGAACAATACAATGAATCGGTTTGCATTTCATACCCCAAACAAGCACACACAATCCTCATCAGCAAGAAGTTAACGAAAAAATTACTTTCAACTGTGTATTTTTTTTATTCTTTCTACTGGATACTTTCAACTGTACGTAATTACAGCGTGGTGTCGTTGATTCACTGATTCATATTCCCTCGAACCGATTATGTAGCAACCCTTCCCGGAATCTAAAAGAAGCCGTGTTGCGATATATAATAGAGTATATCTGGTGTGGGGAACACAAATGTGTTGTTGATCTTCCTCCTCCATGCTCTAGTGTACGGGCAGTGGTTCTCTTGGCATTCTTTCTCTTTACAATGGTGGCTTGGAGCAACGGCGTGGGTACCTGCAAGGAACTCCAACGCCCAAGTAAGTTTTAGGGAGTGAATGAGAGAAGCATCAAAGTGAATAGCATACCTTGAAAGGATTTCCCCCTTCCTATTTATACTCTCTGGACTTTCCCTATGTGGAGTCCTTAGAGCTAAGTTAGCAGTCCTTTGATACGTGTACTCGTTTTGAGCTATAACAAGTTGTTTGAACCTTATCCTATATGTTTGTACTTGGTCTCGCGCTCGTTAAGTGCTTTTCCTAGCCTTGCCTAGGTTCACTTTGTCTTCCTTCGACAAGGATCTTTTCATTGAGTTCAAGCTTGATCTACTTGTCTCTACTAGACCGAGGTGGATCACGGGTAGATCTCGAGTGGTCCTTTACCTTGGTAGTCCTTGCCCTTGGTTGTCCTTGGTTAGGCCTCTGGATGGGATTTTTTGGCCTTTCTAGTACCTCAAGAAGGAGGTGGTCCTGTCCTCCATTTGAGGTTTGCGATATGATCCTAGGTTTTCGATTGTAATAAGAGGGTTATTAGGTATTTCTATAGCACAAAAGAAAGTTATATGTTTAATATAATATACACCCTAACACTCAGACATTATATTAACAACAGTGGTAAAAATGAGACACAAAAACAGTAACATAGCTTTCTCTCTCTTTATTTCAATACATTTGTAGAACTTTTTGTTGGAAAATGATCTCCAATCCTACAAAATAGGAAAAAAAATTGTGTTAAGCCTGAGACATGCATACTTGCACTACCTTTAGGTAGTGTTTGTTTCCTATCTTTGGGAGGAAATATGGAGATACTAGAAACACAAACCTGTTTGGTGGTGGTGGTGGAGACAGGAATCAGAAAAACACAAAATTTCTGGACCTCCAAAATCTAGGAACAGTGGACAGGATAGAGAGAGAAATTTAATATTTTTTCTTCCAATAATACCCCTATACATATTTAATATTTTTGTCTCTATCTCACTCTTCACTGTCCCGTATTTATGTCTCTGTCCATCTACCAAACACTACCTTAGATAGCGTTTGGTTTGGGAGACATGACACAAAATACAGGGACAATGGAGAGAGAACGTGTTTGGAAGGGAGACAGGAACAGGAGACTGAAAAATACAAAATTTCTGTCTCAGAAAGTGGGACAGTGGAGGCAGGATACATGGACAAAAATTTAATATTTTTTTTCTTCTAATAATACTCTTATACATATTTATTATTTATGTTTCCGTCTCCACTGTCCTTGTATTTTTGTCTCTGTTCCTGGATTTCCTCTTTGTCTCTCTACCAAACGCTACCTTAGGGATTATTCTGTCATAGTGCAGAAATCCCTTAGGATACAACAGGCTTTTCTGGAATTAACCAGGAAGTCAAGAAATACAATAGAGATATTTTATGATGTATATAACCTAGATAATAGAATAAAAGTACTATTATAAGAAGCTTGAAAATTCTTATCTGTAAATATTCTCATCGTGAAAACTGGTTTATATATATATAGCCAAAATGCCAAAATTCTAATATGAAAGGAATTCTACTCAACATCTATATTACTATGGTTTTGTAACGTTATAAAATGGAAATTAAATAAAAACCAAAATCAAATCATTCAAGAAAAACACTTAATCAATGGAATTTAATTATGCAATCAAAACTGATTTGACTTAGAAGGAATTAAACAAGGAAAAACACAGCATGATATGTTTGTCATTATAACTAATATGTATTGCAATTCAAAACTAGCATGCTTTTGGAAACAATTTAATCACAGTGGTATCGATTTTGTTTAAATACACGATTCTCTTGTAATATGTAAATAAATGTTTGAAAGTTTTATAAAAAAAAAATGTTTGAAAGTCAATTACAAGCTTCAGATAATAAATAAAAATAATATTAAATAATCATATAAACCTTTTGAAATATATATTTTAAATTTAAAAAATCAACACTTTCCACCGAGAGATTCCCCGAGAAACAAGCTTATGCCAATTAGAACATCAACACATGCCATTCTTAGTAAAACCAAAAACAAAAACCAAAACAAAAAAACTAAAACTTTTTTATGTTTGCTAATTATAGCTACTTTCAATGTCCTTTAAATTTCAACGAAATAAGAGTTCAAAGTTCTGTCGCCCGAGTTGAGTTCGCTCATCGTCGAAACCACAAGTATTATATATTCTTTCTTTCTTTTTTTCCTTTGCACATGCTAAATATTTTTTTCATAGTGGTATAGGCAAGGGAAAGAGTAGGGGACGTGGGAGAGGGAACGAAAATGGTTGGCGATCAGGAAAAGAGAAATGATGATGGTGCGGCAGCTTCAGAGAAGGCCATTGACGATTGGCTTCCTATCACTGCTTCCAGAAACGCCAAATGGTGGTACTCAGCTTTCCACAACCTTACGGCCATGGTTGGTGCTGGTGTCCTCAGCCTCCCTTATGCCATGGCAAATATGGGCTGGTACGTACCCTCACGCTAGCTCTACTTTTTAAGATTGCATAACATGTGTTGCATTTACTTCTTTATTCCATTTACTATGGAGAAAATTTTCTAAGATAATATATTATTACTCAGATGATAAAATTATTTTAAAATGAGTTTGTTTTAAAGAAGAAAGGTGTTCATATGTATATATCATTACAGTATCAGCAAAGCAGATTATAATCATAACTTATCTAATGGATATTCTCTTGCTTTACAGATTTTTAAATGGATATAACTTTAGGGCTGTGTTATATGTAGATAGTCTTCCGAGGGACGCCCTTCAAAGATAATTAGAAAAAAATTTCTTTCTTTTCAAATTTTTTACTATTTCTCTTTCATCACAAGACAAAGAGAGAACGTGTTATATGCACAATTATGTTTCTCATAGCTTTAACATCCATATTTAAATATATTTATAATAAAAATATGAGTTTCCTTAGCTTTATCTAGGATACATTCATTTATTTTTCAACTTTGCTATTTGAATATCAACTTTCTCAAACACTAAATACCCTACTCACAAAATACATGGGTCTCGTCACTTGTGCTTTTGTAAGTTTATCGAATCAAATACTAGAAATTAGAATACCAAAGTAAACAGACGTATCTCTTTGATTTGCAACAAAAATCATACCATTTGTCCATAAATCTTGAATCCTATTGCAAGGGAAGAAACATACACAATTGTGTATGCCAGGCACAGGTCTTCCACTCCTTCTGTCTCCTATGCCAGACATTGCGTCGATGGAGCAGGTCCAAGAAATTTCAGAGTGGAAAGGGATCCTGCCAAGAATGAATATATAGTAACCGTCCTGTCCATCATGGACCTAGGTTATCCCAGTCTTTACACCCTTCAGGCACACACTATTGAGCTCAAGCCTAATACCATATGGTGAATCCCAAAACCCACAATGGATCACATCATAATAACATGGGTCTCTAGGAAATAATCAGGCAATCCATTCAACCCATTTTATAAAACGAAAATACCCACTAATCAATAGCAGCCAAAATCCAAAAAATTCTAAGCTTTTTCTCTCAACTCATTTACTCTTCATCACTCCTCTCACATTCATATAGGACCCATATGGATATCTATATCTATGTGAGTGTTAAAATAGAATTACTCATAAAATGGGTGTCTTAAGGACACTTGATGTTGAAATAATATTTTTGATAATTTTTTTATGTAACTTTTGAATATGCATTTTTCAATTGGTATATATAGTCATTGTTATATTTGTGTTGCTAACTATTGAAATAATAATAGGGGTCCTGGCGTTACAGTCCTTATCTTGTCATGGGTGATCACCTTGTACACTCTATGGCAAATGGTTGAGATGCACGAAATGGTGCCTGGCAAGAGATTTGATAGGTACCATGAGTTGGGCCAGCATGCCTTTGGCGAGAAACTTGGCCTTTGGATCGTGGTTCCCCAACAGGTAGTGGTTGAAGTTGGCACCTGCATTGTCTACGCCGTCACTGGAGGCAAATCATTGAAGAAGGTTCATGACACCCTTTGCAAAGACTGCAAGGATATCAAGACCTCATATTGGATTATAATCTTCTCTTCTGTGAACTTTGTTCTTGTACACTGCCCTAACTTCAACTCCATTTCTGCTATCTCTCTTGCTGCAGCTGTCATGTCTTTGACGTAATTGAAACTCCTCCTCTTAAATTCTTAAAAGATTTTCTTTGTAACCTAGTCCATAAAATATATGCATATATAATTTACATGGAGGGTCAATATAAAAAATTTTACACAATATTCAATCATGTATTGTTACATCGCTAAAAATATTTGACTTGATTACCAATTATTTTAAAAGTCTCACAAATAGAAGATATGATTAAATAGCAGTGAAAAACTCTTTTATGCTGACAATGTATCAAAATTAATTAATCTATATATATATATATATATATATATATATATATATATATATATATATATATATATATATATCTAATATTATTCTTTTTAAACCTAAAGTGTTGAAAAAAATCTTGTGGAAATTAAAGTGTATATTTACTCTTTTTTTATGTCTTTACCCTTCTAGTTTATTTCAATTTTCATGATATGATTGATTAATGAACGATGGTGACTTTTTCAACCAGTTACTCAACCATTGCTTGGGCTGCTTCTCTTCACAAAGGGGTAGCACCAAATGTGGACTATGGCTCCAAAGCGAAAAGCACTACTGATGGTATGTTCCACTTCTTCTCTGCCTTGGGAGATGTAGCATTTGCTTATGCAGGACACAATGTGGTCCTTGAGATCCAAGCAACAATGCCTTCAACACCAGAGAACCCTTCCAAGAAGCCCATGTGGAAAGGGGCTCTATTGGCATACATTGGTGTTGCCTTCTGCTACTTCCCTGTTGCCTTGATTGGATACTACATCTTTGGAAACTCTGTTGATGATAACATCCTCATCACACTAGAGCGCCCTGCTTGGCTCATTGCTGCTGCTAACTTGTTTGTTGTTGTCCATGTTGTTGGAGGCTTCCAGGTGAGTTTTCAATTCCAGCATTGGTTACAATCTAGCATCCTTTCATGTTTCTTTTTACACATCATAATGTCAGGCAAGCCATGTGCATATAGAAATAGGCGAGAGTAATGTTACAAATCCAGAAAAATATTGACAAAAATCATAATAAAATTCCGGAAAATTTTCTGATTGTGTAACATTTTGCATAGATGGAATCCTTTTGAAGTAGGTAGGGCTCCATTTAAGTGTTTGTGTCTGTCGTTCTCTTCACATGACTTAATCACATGGATAAAAAACATGAGTGGAAGACATTGTGTGTTTTGGCTGATATTATTTTTAGCGTGCTCTAATTTGTGGTTTTTTGGTGAACAGGTATTTGCAATGCCAGTGTTTGATATGATAGAAACCTACTTGGTTAAGACCTTGAAGTTCCCACCTTCTTTTGCACTGCGATTCTCAACTCGCTCTGTATATGTTGGTATGTGGATTACTCATTGGTACACTTTGATTTGAGTGGCTTCAATTGTTTTCTAGTTAACATTTTGATCTTACTTCAATTGTTTTCTAGTTAACATTTTGATCTTACTTTTGCAGTATTGACAACGTTTATTGGCATATGCATCCCTTTCTTTGGTTCCCTTCTTGGATTCCTTGGAGGATTTGCCTTTGCCCCAACATCATACTTCGTAAGCAAAAATAATCATATTCATGTGTATTTCCAACCCAACACACATGCTTAATTGGTCTTATTTTGATTCTACTTGCAGCTACCATGTATCATATGGCTTAAGCTCAAAAAGCCCAAGAAATTTGGCACTTCTTGGATAATCAATTGGGTACGTTAATTGGCATTTCAATAGGCTCATCTTCAATTTAATTAGCAGATTAATGAGGCATTAGCTAATTTTCTTCTCCATCCTTAAATTTCAGGCTTGCATTGTTATTGGACTGGCGTTGATGATACTATCTCCTATTGGCGCTTTGAGGAATATCATCCTTTCAGCCAAGGACTACAAGTTCTTCTCATAGACTGCTGAAGAAAGCATTGATCTGTGGTTGATGAGTTCAAAGCTGATTGATTGATGAGATGAACACATAAAAGACAATGAAGCACTGTAGATGCACCATGCATGGATTCTAGTTCAATTTCGTAGGAAGTGTGAAACTAATCCATCGTGTGCCTAGCCTTGTACAACTTACCTTATTATATTTACATGGTCGAGTTTACAGGGCCGCAAGTGCACATGTAGTACAGGTTGTCAATTCATATTGTATTCATCAAGATGATACATTGTAAATAATATATATCAAATTCACCAAAGTACTGTGATTTGATATGATATTTGTTGTATTATGTAATAAATTCAACGTTTATATTTTATAAAGTTTGGCTTATTAAATATGAATGATACATTATTAATAATATAAATATATATTAGATTTATATACCATGTTAAAATGGACAAATAACATTGATATCTCCTAATATTGTCAAATTCATCCTGCCTCACCTATTTTTTGTCCCAGTGACATTCTTTTGAATGATGGTTCATTATGTGATAAAGGGAAAGTGATATAATAATTTTACAAATAGATGGAAGAATGGGAAAATTTTACCATTTTTTATTGAAATTTCACCAAATTTTAAGAGATACGAGTGTAATTTATTCTAATAAAATTGAAATTTCTTTGATTTATTTTACAATTATCTGAATTTAATTTGACTTAACAATGTAAGTAATATCAGTAATTTGTAACATTATAAATTGCCTAGCCGTGTACACATTTGCAGGCTTCACCATTAAAAGACATATGCAATCATGCAAATTCATAAGTACTTAACAATTTACAACATTGAATTAAATCAATCCAACCATTGATATATATTATATTATATTGATGATCAAACAACCTAAATTTCAAGAAAATTGTACAACAATAGCCATGTAATTTAGTAATCGATACTTACTTGTATTTTCAAAAACATGTTATCTATTAAAATAAAATGCAATGATGGACTATCAAATCATTTTAAATTGCATGAAACTTTATACACTTAATTTACTTGATAGGAACATTAAATTTAACGATTAAATTGATGGCATTTCATATCCAAAAAAAGCTATTAGATGGAGTAAGTATGTCAAGATTTACTTCTCAAATAAATGAATCTCATTCTATATATATATTGATGAATACAAAATAACTTTTATAAACACAGTAAATGACTGTAACCATAAACACAGCAAATCACTAATGATCTGAAATATTCACCATAAAGGCCAGTCATTATCAAAATTGATAGCATGTTTAGTTTTACGGTAGAACGGGTAGAATTGATTCTAAAACTATGGAATTGATTTTATCATTTAAAATTATGTTTAATTTAAAGATTCTAAAATTAATTATTGCTTGTAGAATTGATTTTAGAAGAAATAAAAAATTATTACTTCCTGGCAAAATAACTTCTAATAAAGAAACTATCAAACATAAGTTACTCCACCTTAAAATCAATTCTAACTAAATTAAGTATCAATCAATCAATATATATATTCTTCATTGCACAAAGCATTTATATTGTATTATTATATTTATATTTATATTACATGATTTGAATGTCATCTATATTGCATATGAAAACCGAAATGGATAGCCATTTTTCATTGAGAAATTATTAAACCTAAACTTGGATATAATATTAATTCTATATATATGACTTTTTTATACATATAATAAAAATGCAATATCTCATAAAAAAAATAAATATATAATATTCTAAATGCACAGATAACAAAATTTTAAAACTATCATTCTTCAAAATTTAACATCTAAAGTTAATTATTTCACTTAATTAATAATATATTTAATAGATTTATGATTTTATATGAATTATATCGTTTAATTTGAAAAAAAAATCATTTTAACGTTTGAAACAACTGAATTCTTTCACTTAATTAATAATACATTTAAATCATTTATACTCTTATAAGAATTATAAAATTAAATTTGGCTTTCTATTGCTTAATTAATTTAAATCATTTATACTCTTATATGAATTATAATATTAAATTTGGCTTTCTATTAGTTAATTAATAATATTTTAAATTATGTAATTTAATCAGTAATATATTTTGGTTAATTGGTTTAAATTATGTATTTGATAGAATTAACTAAAACATTATAATTGAAAACATGGAAAATTACTTCCCAACAAATACAGTTGGTTAGAAAAAATTTGGAAAATTATTGATTATTAGGAAATTAATACAGCTGTAACTCAAATACGTGTCAATATTTTTAACTAAAAATATTTTTTAACTTTTAATTTATTTAGTGATAAAAAGTGACCGTAATATCCTAAAGAAAAAATTTCATGTAATACTTTATTTAATTGTATATGATAATATTGGTCTTTTATCATCCAATTTTATAAGATTGGAGTCTTAATTATTATATTAATTTGATAGCCCATAATAACATAATTTTTGTCATTTTAATTTAGAGAGCTAATTTTTAAATTTTTTTAGGAAAACGTAAAGCTAAATTTATTTTTAAAATCAAAGAAATAAAATATTTTTAGGAAGATAAAAGTATTTTTACCTTTGTTCTATATGTCATGCATACTTGATATCTAGAGTATCAATTAATCATATATATTTATAATAATTAAAAATTATATTAAATAATTTATAACATCCATACACACTTGACAAACTACTACCAGACAACTAGCAAGTAAGTAAATTTTGAGCGATAATCTAACAAAAATAACCTATGATCTACCAAAAGAAAAAAGATTCGAGCGAGACCTTTCATTTTGGAATCAAATAAATTATTGCTTATTAGGAATTTATTACATATATAGCTCACAGAAGTGTCAATAATTTTTTATATTATCAATATATTAAAATGAAATCGACAACTAACAATTTATGGAAATTTTTTAAAATCTAAAAATAAGAGGGAATCTTTATGCCTTATATATATATAGGTTTTATATTTATGTTTTTTATGAAGGATGATTTGTCATGAATTCATCTAATAAGGCATATACATGATGTAACACTCATTCATACTAAAGCTAATAATATGAATTTACACAGGAAGTGCAATAATTATCATTGATTAAAAGAGTACAAGTAGAGGGTTCTGGCATGAGTGCTTGATGTCATTAATTACAAATTAAATATTTTTGAAATCCATGGTAGAAAATCACACATTAATTAAACATAAATCCATAAATTCCTAGCAGCTACCTTCTATTATGCGTTACTTAGCTAATCTGAAACCATCGGAAATATAAATAGAGAAAAATGAGAATTTAAAAAAAAATATCGGTAGAAATGAATGGTCTTAAAATGTTTAAACTATGGTTAGTTTTAGCTGTCTACAGAAAATACACATAGCTACAATTTCATCATAGTATAAATTATCATGGCATAAATAATAGAAATCATGCAGAATATATCATGCAAATCTTACTAGAATTATGATTTTTTTATTTTAGTTTTTACTTTCATTTATCTTGTTTCACACATAGTTGAAAACCTTTTCTTAGGAAATTCTCATTCTCTCATATTGTTCTTTAATATCGTGATGACAAAGCAAGATTTTTACACCACACTAACCGAGACAGGTAACATAAATGGTCTTATATGTATCCCTCTATTTTATCGGTGGTTATGTAAGATCTCGAGTATACACGTCTCGGGCAAGGGACCTCTGGGACCCATTTATGTGGCCGGGAATGGCCTAGATCCATGAAAGACTCCAAGATGTAGAACCTGATGTTGTTGTCACCGCTATAGCGGTCTAGGACCACTTTAGCGGTCAGGGGGATTGGTAGAGTTTGACACTCTGCGCGCTATAGCGATCCATGACCACTATAGCGGTCCCATGTTGTATGCGGGTGCTATAGCCCGAAGCAGGAACAATGACAAAATGACACCATTTGGTTTAATGAGCCCCCTACCTTTTTAAACCCCTATATCGGGCTCCTCACCCCCAAAACCCGAAACCTTTACTTCCAACTCTCTCTTCTACCCTCCACTCTCAACTCCACTCAAATCTACCTTCCCCAAGTTTCAAGGTATGTATTTGTTGATAGATTATGTCTTCCTTCTCTCTATTCTTTTATGTTATTGGGTGTGGAGTGTTTATGTTATGAGTTTTTGTCAAGTGGGGTGTTCCCCAAATATTGTTAAGGTTAGTTTGATGTTATCTAAAGGTACCCATGAAACATTTATGAGTTTTATAGTTGTTATGGCAAACATTGGTACTATCTCTGCTCCCAAAGCTCTCTTGGTGTTGGTCCTTCATATTCCACCCTTCAGGTGAGTGGGTTTGATCTCATGGCCTTATTTTGGTCATTAAAAGTATATTGTCCAGCATATTTGAGTATTGGGCAAATCTAAAATTTAACTTTGATACAATACAAGATTTATATGTATTTTATAAGAATTCTAATATATGTTTTAAAGCTTCTCGTGAAAATTATTATTACAAGGAATGCATGGGACCATCTTTGGATTCAAATCATTTTTATAAAATTTATTCTATGATTTTAGACTTGGTTATGATGATGAGAATTAGTTATGGTTGATGAAAAGAAATGTGAAACATTATGTTTATTCACAAGGATTGCGAGTTGTTGAACTTAGAGCCATAGAACCCCTTTTCATAACTTCGGTATAGTTGTAGAATAGGAAATTACTAGAAGAACAAAGCTGAGTTAACGATGGTTAAATCATTAATATTGGTATACCAAGTGCCCACTAGGGGTAAGTTATCCTTATTTGGATCAGTCCACCAGGAACGCGGTTCGCTAGGAACTATTAAGATCTCAAACAAGTGCTCTTGTTCGCCAAGGATTGAGTACCACCTTACATTTTGTGAATAGTCTGTTCTTTTAGTGATTCTTTGAGAACCAACATGATTGTTATATTTCCAGTAAATTTGTGAATTCATAAGTTGTTATGTATTATGAATATTAATGATTCATGAATGTTGCATTATTATTTATGTATTTTTCTTTCTTGTCCCATATATGGTTGTGGGTGAGGATCGACTCACTAAATTTTAAGATAAAACTTACCCCTCCTTTCCTTTCTTCCTCATAGATACCTGCAACATTGAATCCTCCACCTCCTCCTCCTCCTCCTTAGCAGCATTAGCACTCCAGTTTGGGTGAGTTTCACGTTGCCGTGAAGTGCTACGTCTTTTTACACAGTGATTTGTGGAGGTCCTGACCGCACATATTTTGCTTTTTGCCACCATGATTTTCATATTCATTATGTATTTAAAATAATATAGCATTCATGATTCTTTTGTAATAGAGCAACTCAGTATATTTTGTATTACAATTATAGTTTCAGCTTTAATTATCAAAAAGGGCTATTTTATGATCATTATAATTTGAATATGCAAATTGATTTATGAATTTAATGGATTTTACGATAAAAATATGTATGTAGAATAACTCAGCGATCACAAGACTTATGTTGGGATAAGATTCCTTATGTGCCAGTCACGTTCCCAAATCAAGTCATGACAGGTTAGTGGCAAATTTTGATCGAACATATTCTTTTTAAATTAATTAATATTTACTATGCATAAATCCATATTAAGAAATACATAAAATTAATCCAAAAATAAAGCTTAACTAAAAGCTCATACAATAATCAACAAATTAAATAGTGAAACATAAACCTAAATAAGTGCACAAAAATTATAAATTGATGCATAAATAAATTGGACCAAAGTAATAATATAAGCTTGACCAAATAAAGTAGTATCTCAATAAAATTTATTAAACCATAGAGTTGTGAATCTAAATATTAATTTCAAAAGGGACTAAAATTATGATATTTTTTTAATTTAAATTATCTTTTTACTTTTTATCAAGGTCCATAAGTTAGTCTTTGTCATCATAAAGTCATAATTAATTTAATATTCTCAATCCATGTAAGATCACCTTTACTTATTTTTTATATTAGATTTTAATTATATTTTATCTCTAATTTAAGTCCCTTATAGAAATTTCTATGAATATTGATAACTCAAATTAATATAATATTATATAAACAATATGAAAAATCCTAAAATAGAAGAATGATAAAATAATTTGAACACGATAACAATATAAATAAAAAGGAATAGTAAACTAACTTGAATTAAATAATGAACAACATAAATATAAAGAAAATGAAAAATAAAAGAAGAAACTAGAGTGACGGTAGTAGTCCGCTAGAACGATGGGGAGAGAAGATAATCTTTTTAATTAAGTGATAAAATAAAAAAGAAATCAGAAACAAACAAAGGACCAGGTAAAAAGAGAAGAGAATATTTATAATTAAGTGATAAAATAAAAAGAAGAAATAGACACAATTTAGAACTAATGAAGAGAAAAGATGGTAATCTTAATTAAGTGGTTAATATTATTTTAATCAATATTCAAGTCCATAATCATCCATAAATATAAAACAATGAAAAAATGAAATAACAATAATAAATAACACTGAACATCTTTACTATAAAATGACAATATGTGAAATGATGAGTAGTGATAATAATAATGTAACCATAATTTTATTTTGTATAAAATAAATTCATTTTCTACCTTTAGATCATCGCAATAATTTGTGTTTCTATTCTTTCTCTCTTTTATTTCTTCTTTTCACACATTCTCTCTCCATTTTCTTCACCTTCTTTCTCTCCACACACACACACTAACTCTCTTTCACTTTTTCACATTCTCTCTCTTTTCTTTTCAGTGCACACGCACACATACATACACACAAAACTATTCTCTCATTTTCACATTCTCTCTCTCCATTTCTCTTTTAACGTAAACACACACACACTCACAAGCACACTTGCACTTCCTTATATAGGCTTAAAAAGGCCAACATGTCATTTGTTACTAGGTGGTAAATTGGTAGTGCATAAATGCACCGTCCAATAACCACCTTTATTTTCTTCTTTTTTTAGCTACTTATTGTATCTAGTTGTGTAAAATTATACACCTTACTCTTATCATTTAATTTAATATTCTTTCTATATTTTAATAAATTTTATTTCTAACATATTTTGAACTTGTCTCTAGTAATTTATTATTATATTTTAAAGTTAGTATTAAGTCATTTAACCATTTGACCAATTCTTTAAAATAGATATTGATACAAAATAATCAAGTACTAAAAATAAAATATTTAATTCAGATATAAAAACTAAAATTACTATCACACAAATTATTTTATGAAAAAGGGATGTTACAATTCTTTACTCTTTTTAGGAATTTTGCCCTCAAAATTCACTAACCTGCTTAATATAACTTTGGATAAATCTTCTTAATGTCATCCTTTAGTTCCCATGTTGCCTCTTCTCATGATAATCCTTTCCAAATCACTTTAACTAAATAAATTTCTATTCCTCTTAAGTTTTTGATAGATCTATCTATGATTTGTATTGGTTCAGTTTCATAGGTTAAATCATCTCTTACTTGCATTGTTTCATATTCTATGATGTGTGAATGGTCAAAATAATACTTTCTGAGTTGAGATACATGGACAACATTATAAAGATTTAAAAAATTAGGTGGAAGTGCAATTTGATATGCAATGGGTCCTACTTTTTTAAGAATTTAGATTGGACCAATGAATTTTGGGCTTAACTTTTTGAATTTAAAAGCTCTCCAACTCCAGGTAGTATGAGGAAAACATGGTCCCCTTCTTTAAATTTTAAAGTCTCCTTCTTTTATCATCATAACTTTTCTATCTACTTTGTGCAGTAAGTAACTTTTCCTTAATTAACTTGATCTTCTCTGTGATTTGTTATATGTCAGGTCCTAGTAAACTCTTTTCTCCCACTTCAAGCCAGCACAAGGGTGACCTGCACTTTCTACCATATAGAGCTTCAAATGGTGTCATGCCTACACTTGAATGATAACTATTGTTATAGGCAAACTCTATTAATGGTACATGCATATCCCACTCCCTTATAGTCCTAGCATATAGGCTCTAAGCACATCCTCCAAGGTCTAGATAGTTCTCTCTCTTTGACCATTTGTTTAAGGGTGATAAGCTATACTAAAGCAAAGTTTAGTACTTAACGCATCTAGTAAGGCTACCCAAAACTTTGAGGTAAATCTAGGAACCCTGCTGAGACTATGCTAGTTGGTACCCCATTAATCTTACAATTTCCTGGATATAGCTCTGAGCCAACCTATATAATGACCAACTAATCTTTATTGGCAGGATATGGGTGGACTTGGTTAATTTGTCAACAATTACCTATGCAGCATCATAACCTGAAGGAGTCCTTAGTAATCCTACAACAAAATCCATTGATATGTCATCCCATTTGCATTCAAGGATGTCCAAAGGTTGTAGTAACCTTGCAGGTTTCTGGTGTTCTATCTTAACCTTTTGACAAGTAAGACAATTAGCTACAAAACTAGCTATGAAAATTAGCATTCCATTCCACCAAAACAATCTCTTGAGATCATGATACATTTTTTTCATTCAGGATGCATGGTGAATTTGCTGCAATGTGCCCCAAACAAAATTTGATTTCTCAATTCTTTATTATTAGGCATACATAACCTTTCCTTATATATCATAGCTCATTTATCATTAAGTTGAAAATGCTCAAGTTGTTCTACTTGTATTCTTGATGGACTTTAGAAACTCATCATTCTCCTGGGCATTTCTTATTTGGTCCTTTAAATCAGATTCTATTCTAAGTTCACTAGCATACAAGAAATGAGGATGTAAGGATACTAAAATTTTAAAATCCCTATATTTCTCCAACTTATACTCTTCTATCATCATTAAAGACATGTGTAAGGACTTTTTGCTTAAGGCATCAGCCACTACATTAGCCTTGCCAGCATGATATTTCAATTCAAAATCACAATCCTTTAAAAATTTCATCCATTTTCTTTGTCTCATATTTAATTCCTTTTGATAAAAAAATACTTCAAACTCTTATGGTCATTATATACTTCAAACTTTACCCATATAAATAATGTCTTCAAATTTTCAAGGCAAGCACTACAATTGCTAGCTCGAAGTCATGAGTTAGGTAGTTTTCTTCATGAGACCTAAGTTGCCTAGAAGTATAAGCCACAACTCTTCCTTCTTGCATCAAAACACTACCCAATCCTTTCTTAGACACATCACAATATACTAAAGTTTTTTCAATCAGCAATTATTAATACTTGGGTAGAGGTAAGCCTATTTTTAAACTCTTGAAAGCTGGCTTCACAAGTTGAGTTCCATTAAAAAAGTTGGTTCTTCCTAGTTAACTTTGTCAGAGTTAGAACTAGTTAGGAAAAACCTTTAATGAACCTCCTATAATAATCAGCTAATCCAAGAAAACTTCTAATCTTAGTGACTATCTTTGGTCTTTCCCAATGAATTATGGCTTCAACTTTGCTTGGATTTACAGATACCCTTCCTTGAGTGATTACATGGCCTAAAAACTTTACTTCCTACAGCCAAAACTCACATTTTTCTAGATTGGCATACAACTATTTCTCCTTCAAAGTTTGCAATACTATTCTAAGATATTGTTCATACTCCTCCTCAGTATTTGAATAGATAAGAATATCATCTATAAAGACTATCACATATTTGTCAAGGTAAGGCCTAAAAATTCTATTCATTTAATCCATGAATATTATAGGAGCATTGGTGAGTCCAAAAGGCATCACAAGATATTCATAATAGCCATACCTAGTCCTAAAAGCTGTCGTAGATATATCCTCTTGTTTTGCTCTTATTTGGTGGTATCCTGACCTCAAGTCAATTTTTGATAAAATTGATGCTCCTAGTAATTAATCCAACAGGTCATCTATTCTAGGGAGTGGATACTTATTTTTAATTGTGACCTTATTCAATTGTGTATAATACATACATGCTTCCATCCTTTTTCTTAACTAGCAAAACTTGCGCACCTCAAGGTGATACACTACACCTAATAAATCCTTTGGACAACAATTCCTCAATTTGTTTCTTAAGTTTATTAAGCTCTAGAGGGAATATTCTATAGGGTGCAAAGGATAGAGGTTCTATTCCTGGTATTAGATTAATGAAAAACTCAACCTCTCTTTCAGGTGATAGGTTCACAATATCCTTGCAAAACACTTCTGGAATTTCTCTCACTAAAGGTATGCTGTTTATATTTTGTTCAACCTCAAAATTTAAAGAATAAAGGAGATCCCCTTAAACTTCTTCTAAGAGACACTTCTCTACTTGAATAGCATTGAGGGAAATTATTTCAAGGGATTTTTGTTTCTTGGTTAGGTCATTAGGAAAATAAGTAAGCTTTTTGGAACAATATAGGAGGATGCTATTAGAAGACATCCAAGTATTTCAATTATGATATCAATACCAGACAAAGGTAAATAAACAAGATCAACAACAAAAGATTTTCTAACTAAAATGGGACATGTCAAACAGGCATGAGAGGTAGAAGCTTTTTCTCCTGTGGAGTAGAAAATAACATATCAAAAAGCAAATAAGATAAAGATAAATTTAACTTCTTCACATAGTCAATAGATATAAAGGAGTATATAGCTCTTGAGTCAAACAATGCAATTAAGAGACAATTGTTTAGGAAACATGTACCTTGATCATATTAGGAGAATGAGTTGTCTCTTCTCCACTATGAGGAAATGCTCTCCCTTTAGTTTGGGGTCTTGGTGTAGGATTGTTTAATGGTTTCCCATTGGTGCAATCCTTAACACAATGTTTTAGCTTTCGCACTGGTAGCAAACATTTTGTCCAAAAAAGCAAGGTTTGGAGCCATGAGATTTTCGCACTTATTGCACATGGTTAAATGTTCCCTAATTGGAAGGTTTCCCTTCCAGGTTTAGTCCACTCTTAAAATTATTTTTCTTTTGAGTCTCCATTGCCCTCTTTCTTTTGAGAAAATTTTGTCTTTCTTTTTCAAATTCCATACCTCGATAGCTCTTTTCAGCTATCCTACATTTACTAACTAGAGTGACATAGTCTTTTATCTCTAAAGTGGACACCTTATCTCTAATCTCAAGCCTTAAACCCAACTCAAATTTTGTTACCTTCCAACATCCATTCGGTTACTTTTCAAGTAAGAAGAGAATTTGGAAAGCTTATCAAACTTAGTTGCATCCTGACCTATGGTCATATTCCCTTGCTTAAGTTGTATAAGCTCAACTTCTTCTCATCCTTAACATTATAAGGGAAATACTTATAAAAAGATGCCATGACCAGACTTGGGCACGTGATTGGCACGTGAGAAATCACATTCTCATGTAAGCCTCTTGACTTGTATCATTTCTATATACACAAAAAAGATCCATAATATAGTTTTATTCTTTTCTATATATCAATCACCTATTCTTGATGTTTTAATTATAAAAACAAACTCTCATAGTCCGTTGCAAAGTATAATGGTATATTATCACGAAATATGCAGAAAGTCCTCTATACAAAGTGTCTACGAAACGTAAAAGATTTATACAGTCCAAAATAACATTCTAATATACACGACTATGCAAAAACAACATGCTCTAAAATCTAGAATCGCTGCATCACACTAGAGCACGTCTAGGGCGCAACTAAAATCTAACGCCTGGGAGGAAGATGGCGTGGAAGTATCCGGGCGCCTATCTGTAAATGGAGAAAAAGGAAAGGAAGGGGTGAGGTTTGCTACCAAAACCCAGTGAGTAAACCTTCACCTGGAACCCACTCCATGGGACATCAAAGGGTATGCAGAAAATTATAATAATATAAATAATGCTCAACCAGTTCATATGGTCATAGGAATGTAAACATATGCAAGAGTACCAAAAAAACACTTTATCTTATAAAACAATCTAACAGTACCTCAATAGAGAAATAGTAATCTCTACTTTGGTTATGCACAATATAACAAAATCTCTAGTCACATCTAGGCGTTACGTATTACCGTCCCCAGTGTGACAATAATGGGTATCTAACTAGGTCCCTTCTCTGAATACTTTGGCCCTGGACTACTTGGTACCAATGTTAGCGGATTGACTGCTAACACATAACCTGTTTCTCTATAGCTATTGTTTAGTTAATCAGAGAACACAATATCATCTCTAAACTTCAAAAACAAAAGCATCTATCCTAGGGCTTAAACTTAGTCAAGTAGAATTGATAACTCTAGAGATCATACAATCATAAACAACCCATGTTCTCATAATTCAGTTTATAAAAAATACCTTTTATCAACAATAGTCCTATGGGTTTATCAAAACATGTGTATGCTCTTAGATCAACAGGTCAAACCATAGTAACTAGTATTAATCTCAGATCTTTACGAAGGAGTTTCTAAAATCATAGTATAAGTTATAATTTCATGAAAATAGTTATAATGCTCAACATAGAAGTCAGATATGAACCCACTCACCTAAGTGGCAGAACATGAATAGCACCACCAGAAGTTCTGGGAAGTAGGATTAGACCCGTATCTATCATTAAAGCAATAAACTTCTAGATTAACCTCTAAATACTCAAATCTAACTACAATCCTACTAAAAGAACACTATAACACCTTTATGATAAACACCCTCTTAAATCCCTAAGAACAAGAAGAAATTAAAGGACAAAATGGGTAAAATTAGAAGAACAAAATGGGAGCGAGGTTTAAGATTGAAGAGGGTGAAAGGGTAATATTTTTGATGTCTGAATGTTCTAGACCAAATGGGGGTATTTATATTTTCTATTAGCAGCAGCACTCATGAGACTACAAGTTAAATCATTCATTTACTTCCTATTAACTTTAAAATATAAATGTAAATAAGGAAATACCCCCCATTTGGATTCAAATAAAATATCAAAAAAGTCAAAATCCAAACAAATGAAAATCTAATTTTTGAGTTTTAGTTCAAATTCGGAATTTCAAAGATTTTATAAACTTTTGGGCTAAAAGCGAAAGGTTTAAGGATTTCATAAAATTCATTACAAATCACTCTTTAACTTATTTTTCTTTAGGGAACAATTACTTGGACTTTTGATCCCAAGAAATGGTCCTATTATATAGCCCTCCAAGGACGTGTGGGTCCAAACCATAAAATTCAGAACCCGCGGTGATAGATGAGGGTAATTGGCACCTTTCCTAATTCAAAAGAATTTTCTAGCCCCTTTTTTTTTAATTTTTAAACTAGGGTATTACAAAAGAAATAGTCAAGAATACTTCCCAGGTAATTTTGGTTCTACTAGACTCTAACAAACTTTTAGCAACCTCCACCAATGTTCTACATCCCCTTCTAAAATATAGGTGGCAAAGACCACCTTTGGTGCATCTACACCCTAAAACAGAAAAAAAAAAAGTTTCTAGTTGCATGGCCCATTTTTCAACAAGAACTAGATCGTATTCCCAATGAAATGGAGGTGGTGAGGCTTTCATAAACTCTGATAATCCTTGATAATTATGATTAGTCACAAGTGCTCCCCAGCAAAGTTTCCACTCTTTTCACCATTATGGTTGTTGTTCCTATGTTCAGCCTCTTGCATTTGTTGAAAAAGCATTCTATTTGATTATGTCTGGGCCTTGATAGCTTCAACCAACTCATCGAGCCCCCATCATCCATAGCAGAGTAGCATTTCGTGCACTCTAGTCCTGGGATTCTTTGATCTCCTGATGCCATATAGTCCTACAAGTGCATAAACAACCCAATATTGAGTTGATCAAGCTCAATATTGTATACTTAATGCATTGAGAATACTATAAGGTATGCACAGAAACTAAGGCCATGACATGAAAATAAAAGGGACTTAACTTACATATAACTTCTACAATAGGTAGGGAACGTGGCTTTGATACCAAAACTTAACACTTGTTCATACTAAAGCAAATAATATGAAATTTACACAGGAAGTACAATAGTTATCATTAATTAAAAGAGTACAAGTAGAATGTTCTGCATGAGTACTTGATGCCATTAATTACAAATTGAATATTTCTAAAATTCATGGTAGAAAATCACACATTAATTAAACATAAATCCATAAATTCCTAGCTACCTTCTATTTGCGTTACTCAACTAATCTAAAATCACTAGAAATAAAAATAAAGAAAAATGAGAGTTTAAAAAAAAATTCAATAGAAATGAATGGTTTTAAAACATTTGAACTATGGTTGGTTTTAGCCGTGTTCTACGAAAAATACATAGGGCTACAATTTCATCATAGGATAAATTATCATCGCATAAATAATAGAAATCATGCAGAACATGTCATGCAAATCTTACCAGAATTATGATTTCTTTACTTCAGCTTTTACTTTCATTTACTTATCTCACACATAGTTGAAGACCTTTTCTTGGGGATTCCCATTCTCTTGTATTGTTCTCTAATATCATGATGATAAAGCAAGACTTTCATACCACACTAACTGAGGCAAGTAACATAAAAGATCTTATATGTATCCCCTTGTTTTCTCGGTGGTTAGTGACAAATTTTGATCGAATATATTCTTTTTAAATTAATTAGTATTTATTGTGCATAAATTCATAGTAAGAAATAGTTAAAATTAATCCATAAATAAAGCTTAACTAAAAGCTCATAAAATAATCAATAAATTAAATAGTGAAATATAAAACTAAGCAAGTGCACCAAAATTATAAATTGATGCATAAATAAATTGGACCATAATAATATAAGCTTGACCAAATAAACTAGTATCTCAATAAAATTTATTAAACCATAGAGTTGTCAATCTAAATATTAATTTCAAAAGGGACTAAAATTAAGATAATTTTTTTATTTTCATTCTCTTTTCACTTCTTATCAAGATCTATGAGTTAGCCTTTGTCATAATTAATTTAATATTCCTAATCCATGTAAGACCACCTTTACTTATTTTTTATATTAGATTTTAATTATATTTTACCTCTAATTTAAGTCCCTTATAGAAATTTCTATGAATATTGACAACTCAAATTAATATAATATTACATAAACAATATGAAAAATTCTAAAATAGAAGAATGATAAAATAATTTGAACCAAATAACAACATAAATAAAAAGAAACATTAAACTAACTTGAATTAAATAATGAACAACATAAATATAAAGAAAAGGAAAAATAAAAGAAGAAACCAAACTCGGTAGTTTGCACTGAGACAATAAGGAGAGAAGATAATATCTTTCAATTAAGCGATAAAATTAAAAAAGAAACCAAGCGCGATAAATCGACGGAATCGATGAGAAGGAAGAGAATCTTTATAATTAAATGATAAAATAAACCGAAGTGCGATAAACCAGGACATGCAATAAAGAGAGAAGATAATCACCTTAATTAAGTTGGTATTATTTTAATTAATATTCAAGTCCATCATCATCCATAAATATAAAAAAAATGATAAAATGAAATGACAATAATAAATAACAATGAACATCTTTAATATGAAATGATAGTATATAAAATAAGTAGTGATAATAATAATTGTAGCTATGATTTTATTTTTCATAAAATAAATTTATTTTGGACTTTTAAATTAATGCAGAGACAAAATGATATGTCTACACAACAATAATTTTACACTATGTGTTTCTATTCTTCCTCTTTCTCTCTCTTTTTTTTCTTTCTTTCAAGTCTCACACACACACACACTCACTAACACATTCTCTTTTCACGATAAACACACACACACACACTTACTAGCACACTTGCACTTCCTTATATAGGCTTAAAAAGTCAACATGTCATTTATTATTAGGTGAAAAATTGACGGAGTGTAAATACATTGTCCAACCACCTTAATTTTCCTTTTTTTTAAAGCTACTTATTTTATCTAATTGTGTAAAATTATACATCTTACTTTTATCATTTAATTTAATATTCTTTCTATATTTTATTAAAATTTATTCCTAACATATTTTGAACGTAATTTATTATAGTATTTTAAATAATTAGGGTCAGTCATTTAACCATTTGATCAATTATTTAAAATAGATATTGATACAAAATAATCAAATACTAAAAATAAAATATTTAATTCAAATATAAAAACTAAAATTACTATCACACAAATTATTTTGAGAAAAAGGGGATGTTAAACATGATATTGTAATAGTTATTGTTATTATAACGTAAAATTGGAGCATTGTAATGTACAATTTAAAACTACAATAAAAAATGTACAATCTAAAACTGAAAATTTATTGGTCTTGAAAACTGAAATTGAAACGCCCTAAATCAATCTAATAATAAACAAATTTATAAACGCAATTTCGTTTTTCATGGGACACATACTCTAATGGTGAAAAATATTTTAAACTAATTTCTATAAAAAAAAACATTTTAAACTAATTTGTACATAGCCAGAATATCTTTATCTTATTCCTCTTGGAATTTCTAAGATTGTCTGGCTTACCAACTAAAAGGTTTGGAATTATGGAGTTACAATTCAGCAATAACTTGACCATTATTAAGCAATTATCTTTTTGCAATGGTATTGTATTTGGAGTTGTCAAATTTTGTCTTCTTTTCTATATATACTTTGATGTACTGAATTTGCTTCATCTAAAATTCTTCTCAAGGCAATTATCTTTTTGCAATGCAATTCATCACTTTTTCAAGATTGTGGGGGATAAAGTCTCCAAATAGGAAGCTGCCAACCATTTTCCTCCATCACAACAAAGGTGATTATGCTCTTTCACTCTTTACTTCATACTCTATTGGATAGATCTTTGTTTTTTTTTTTTTTGTGCTGGATAGATTCTAATTGATATATATATTGGTTAAATAAATTATACGTTGTGAATAAAATTTTTCAAATAAATAAATTAATTTTATTTATTTGATAAATATAGATTATAAATTTAATTTATTTTTTATTGATTTTAAATTTATCGAGTCCTTTATCCACTGTATGTATTGTATTATTTTGTTTATTGATTAGTAATGTGTTTTACTATTTATTGTTTTTGTTAGTGGTTTTACCATTTATTGTTTAATATGCTCATAATCATTTAAAAACATTCAATATTTTGCTCTTAAAATTAAATTCACTTTTGTCTATTGCTACATAACAAATTTTACAGTCATTTTTTTTTATAAAACATTATAGATATTAACTTAACGAATATATCTATAATGTTAATATTTATTAAGGTTAGCAAAATCCTTCAGATATCTATAGTATAAAAATTTCTCTTTCTTGCTTCTTTAACCATTGCCCTTGTTGGGGTTAGAAAAATCCTTAAGTAAATACTTTCTCCATTTGAAATATTTATCCGGTTTCAAATATGCAGATGGATTAAAATAATAATTGAAAAAATCTCAATCTTAAAAAACTTTTGATATACCTTACCAAATTATCTTTACTATTTACCTCTCTCTTCTTTTATCTTTCAATTTTTTTCCACTTAGTCTCTCTCTTCTATTATTTAATATGTGTATAGCTAGAAAAATACAATTAATATTGTTTATTTTTTTAAAATAGACAATTATTTATTCAAAAATACAATTTTAAAAGTGGATAAGTATTTCAAAATGGAGAGAGTACATTGAGAAGTGGACAAGTACTCTTGCTAGATCTACCCCTTTGGAAGCTCCGCCTTGAAGAGATTAGTCATTGCGTCGATGGTGAATACCTAAAAAACAAAAAAATTGAGGGAGTACTTCTCTAAAACGGTAAATTTGCAATCTTGACATTTTATGTGTAGATTTTTTACATAGACATTCAATCATATCATTTTATTGTATTTACATGATTTTTTAAGTAGTAGGTATAAGAATCAATCATAATATGACAATACATGATTGAATAATAAATGATAATGTAGTTTTTCATTTTTACACATGCATCAAAGTCAAATTCTTAATTTTGAGGTATAGTAAACTAATGATTTAATTTTGATGCATTTTATTGAATGATCATATAAAACTTTTTGACAACATCAATACATCAAAATTAAATCCTTAAAATAATTATGAGTGTATTTTTTTCATTGTTGTCAAAATCATGAGTAATTTTCTATTCTAGGCAAACTAAATAAGACAACTAATGCGGCAAGTTTTCCCTTGGTTAACAGCCTATTTGGATAGCTTGTGTTTTTTGGATGAGTTAAAAAAAGTGGTTTGAAAAATATTGAAATGGTTTGGTTTGGTATTTTACTTTGTATAGAAGTGATTCACTTTCACAAAAATTGATTTTAGTGAAAGCTCAAAATTGTAGTTTTAACTTTTTCATTTCACATCAATTCTTTCAAATTCACTTTTTATATCTTTCCCAAACATGAATCAATTCCCTCCACATCAATTATTTCAAAAGTGATTCTATCAAAATTTAAATCGAATGGACTCCTAGTTGCTCTACAATCCAATTCATCTATTCAGTTTCAGTTCACTTTTTTTTTTTTTTTGATTGGGTACGGGACAAAAGCCCAGAAAAAACAAAAAAGAAACTACACAACTAGGAATCTAGGAACACAGTTCCAGCTTTATCTGCTAAAAAGGAATTGAAATAAAGGAAGGGAGGGAGTTAAAAACTTTAGCACCATGTAAGGCAGAATGGGCATAGCGAGCAAGGCCATTTGCACAAGAGTTTGATTCTCTATACACATGACGCAAATTAATCTGCCAACCTCGGACAGGAGATCCTTGATTGCACGAAGAATAGAGTTGCTTGCATGCAAATTGTGGACAGATCCACGAATGAGATTCAAGGCACAAGTTGAGTCTGATTCAACGATAACTAAACCATTCGAGCAGCCCATTTTTAAACCCACATATATCCCCCATAATTTAGCTAAAGTGATTGAAATATTACCCAGATGAATGTTGAAACCATTGATAAAATTACCTAGATGGTCTCTTATCAAACCTCCACAAGCAGCCAATAGGTTCGCCAAAACTGAATCCGTCAATGTTAATTTTACACCAGCCTTGCGTGGGGGCTCCATCAATTCACTTTTTATTAATTTATTTATTTATTGCTTTTTGTTTTGGTATTTTAATGGTGTTGGTACTCTTTTGAATTCAAAAATTATAATTTAATTATAAGTATTTATAATATTAATAAGTTTAGTTAGTGAACCATATAATAATTTTTTAGTCACAAATTATTTAAAAATTATCAATACCTATGAATTTTATAGAATACGGAAGCGTTATTTATTTTAATTTTTGGTGCCCGGACTTTTTCTTTTCACTTTTGAGGGTGCACCTGTTAATACGTTGCAGCGGTAAGGACATAATCGGGTATTACTCCTCCATTATTATCGGATATATAAACTCATCTGCTAAATCTCCCGCCATTTTTTTTAGCGGCACTTCAAATCAGAGAAACCCAAACCCTAGAGAGAGAGAGAGAGAGCAAACAATGGAAGAGGAAATCAAGTCAGAATTCAGAAAAGTCGGGTTCGACCTTGACGAAGAAGAAGAGATACTGAACAAGTGTAAGTTTTTTCTTCTTCTTCTTCGTTCGTTCCTCGCGGAATCCCTTATATTTCGTTTTCACGCAGCAAAACATGGCTTTGATCTCTTAATCTATGTGTTGTATTGTGTTGTGTTGCAAATGGTTGCAGGTGTCGCTTTCTGCATCAACTACAGTCTCAGCCCTTCAGATCTCGTCTCCAGATGGGAGGTTTATTACCTCAACAGGTTTTGTCCCTTCCTCTGCACTCTTTTCGCGATTTATTTTGGTAACTGATTAATTTTTCTTTTCTTTTTTTATTTATAAAACAAATGATAGTTTTTTTTTTTTTTAAGAGCTGTTTGAGAAAGTTTAAGATTATAAGCTGTTTTAAATCTTTTAGAAAAATGCTAATCCAAGTAAACAGTAAGTACTATTCCCTTCGCTTTGTGAGTTTCCAATTTCAGAAGAATATGCTGTGTGTTTGCAATGAATCACTCCTCAAAGACAGAAATGCTACTTCAAGGTAACAGTAGCGGTGAGGTAATTACAACTCAAGAAAAAACAGAATTACTGAAGCTTCTAACTAAGATAGAGAAGCAAGGCAATGTAGCAGCAATGTAATTAAGGATCAAGGAAAATTATGCTGCAAAGGTTCATACTTCAGAATGGAAGCGATTAGAGCAGAGAGTAGAAGAGCAGATAGAGAAGAGAAGGGAATTATATGCAGAAAGGAAGAGAATTGAATCTGATAGGAATAAGGGTTTTACAGTGCATTCAAGATGCCATTTCCTTCAGCCGCCTTCTTTCCTTTGTATTCCACATCGAACCTCATCACATAATCCTTAGGCAAACGGTTATATCTCCTCTCCATAGTGCTACTTTTCAGCTCCGGGCCCACATCATTGGCCCTTCGAATTTGGTCACCTCCTTTTATAACCACCTGCTCATGATAGTGCTGATGTGTCCCTTGTCTTGCCCTTTGAACGTTCCTCCTTTTGCTATAAAAGTGTTGTGCGTAGCTAATGAATCTGTGGGAAAACAATGCATTGTTTGTTTAAAATGATATAGCTGAAATGAAAATGGCACTATCTTATGTTATGCCCTGACTCCAATTATTTTTCTCTTAACAATTTTTTTTTTTTAAATTTTCTTTTTATAATTTTCAAAGGGGAAAATGTTGGTTTAAAACAATTTGGTTCAGGTATAGGTGTTCCACTTTTCTATATGATTTACTATCGAACTTATATGGTGGTTTTTTCTGACAGACAGTTGAATGAACCCACAGTGCAAAATGCGGAAATGGATGGCTTTCTGCTGCACCTCCAAACTACGATCAAAGAGGCTGTTATAAAGGAGGAATCTAATTTGCATAGTTACTCTATCAGAGATGTAGAAATGTAAGCATATCTTGGTTTCTGTAACACGTCCATGATTCTTTTATGGTTTTTGCTTGATGATTGAATTACAACCACTGGGCTGCTTTTTAACAGTTAAATTTAAGGGAAAAATCTTCTTTATCCATACGAGAAACAGGAAATTTGAATTTATATAAAACAAAGCATTCTGCATATTGTGAAAACAGTGCAGAGAAATAAGAAATATAATTATTTAACTTCTTTGAATGATGCTATATTTACTATACCTCCTTATAGCTCACATCAGTAAGTGATGTGGCTGCTCCATCTTTACCAACTTCTGCTTGTGGCCAACACCCTTCCCTTTATGTATTCCCTATAATTGTGGTTTGCACTTGTGCATCCCTTGTCTTTGATATAAAAGCACTGGATGTTGCTGCAAAGGATTGAGTAGACTACTAATTAGCCTGGTTCTTGTTGGTTTTAGTTTATCGCTGTGCCCTGTTTGGTTATATAAAAGGTGATAAAGCAGACAGAACTTTTATAAGAAAAAATGTGGACAGAGCTTTTGGTTTTAGCTCAGAATTTCTGTTAAATTACAAATCTTTTCATAAGAATCCTTCTATGCAGGATCTTAAATAATGATGATGATACAAAGGATAATACTCCTGGAACTCCAACAAATCATGATCAAGATCTTTATTCACCTGCACGTGAATCAACATCTCTAACAAATGGGGATGTTTTATCTTCTGGAAAACCATCTGAGCTAGTGACACCCTTTTCAAAGCGAACAGATAGGTTTGCAGTGAAATTTAGCATCAACACAATGCCTGATATGGATATTGAAAAACAAGTACCTAATCATGAGAGTGATGAGGATGATGTTATCAGGAAAGTTCTACCCCGTAAAAGGTGTTCATTGGTGCTTCATGGATTAGGGCCCAAACCTGGTTGCAGATTTATGTATGATAGGACTGAAGATAGGGTATGTGATATCTTTTGCGGCTGTTAGATCTTACCCTTGAACATTTTTTTCCTGAAATCTGATTTTGGTTATTTAGATGAATGCAATAGAAAACCGAATTCGGAAACATACAAGGGCACTTGTGGCTTCTGGGCTTTATGAAGAACCATCAGACCCTACAATAGCTTCACAGGTAAATATGATGCATCTCTATCTCTCTCTAATGCACATACAGAACTTTGAAGGTGTTAGAAATAAGGAAATATTTAATAATATCTCTATTATATCTTAGAATCTTTCACATCATATCTTATATTGATTTAGATTTATTTAGGTTGATTTTATCATTATGTTTAGATTTTATCTTTACTTTATAAATAGGATTATCTCAGCGTATCACAACAACACAATATATCAAATATACTTTCATATTATTGAGTCTCTATTCTCTCTCTTTCTTCCTCCACGATCTAAAATCCTCAAATTCAACATGGTATCAGAGCGGTACCATCCACCATGACCTATGTCAATTGTTCTCCTGAGAGATGATTCCAGGAATTTGGAACTCACTTGTATCGTGTCTCCTACTATCTTTACTTTTCTTTCTCCCACCATTGCTCTCTCTCAAGCCCTTCAATTCTTTTTTAGGTTTGACAATGTTCTTGCTTTCCAGAAAATTCCAAACATCAAACCACTGTTGTTTCTAATTTCGGCCACTTTTCCGGTCTCCTTCCTTATCAACCCCTTCGGCAATGTATCTCTCCTTTTCTCTTGCTCTATCAACACTTCCAGGAGCCTCCAACACCTTCCGCCACTCTTCTTCACTGCCGAGTTTTCAGCGACGGTTCGGCATCCGACCCTACCCCGGTATCGCCTCTCCTTGCGCGGCCAACCCAAGGTGGTCCAGTCTTGATCTGACTTCTAACGCGCGCCACGCACCACCGCTGCTTTTTGGGTCCTGTCACCCGCCTCTGCTATCTTCGCGCGTGGAGGCGCGTCCAACGACCATGCCTTCCGGCTCCACCACTCCTACTCGCGACGCCCTGCCCTTTCCAGATACCCACCATTTTGCCAACCGTGCACTTTGCAGACGTCGTGTTTTGGAAAATATTGCTTTTTCCCTTGTCCTTTTGTGACCCATGGCTGTGAGTAATGATAGTTGATTGTGCTTCCTACCATCCTCCCATTGTGAATCATACCAATGGTGATATTTGTCTTTACTCAGTCATGACGGTACTATGCTCTTTTGGCTTTGAATCTCCAATCTTTCAACTGTTCAAGGCTTCCATATGCTGTTCTTGCGATCTATTGTTGCATGTATAGGCAATTTCTACTGCCTTCATTGCATCCCTTCCAGCCCTAATAGCTGTGTGTCTCTTCTTTTCCTAGTCGTGCAATTATCCAACAAGTTGTTCAAGCTGATATTCATTCCAGCTGCCTTGTTGCATTATCTTTTTTGGGCATATCCAGCATCCCTAAGTTGCCTTGCTAGTCTTCAATGGGGATCATTTTTATATTTTAAGGTTTTAATTGTAACAAGCTTAAAGCTTAGTAAGCTTTAGCTTGAGGGAGAGTGTTAGAAATGAGGAAATATTTAGTAATATCTCCATTATATCTTAGAATATTTCACATCATATCTTAGATTGATTTAGATTTATTTAGGTTGATTCTATTATTATGTTTAGATTTTATCTTTGCTTTATAAATAGGATTATCTCATTGTATCACAATAACACAATATATCAAATATACTTTCATATTATTGAGTCTCTATTCTCTCTTTTCTTCCTCCACCATCTAAAACCCTCAATTTCAACGGAAGGCAAATGATGTTTTTTGCAGTATTTACAGTCATTCTAAAGCACTGTAACTTAATAGTATTATCAGCTCTTCGCCAATGAAGTTGTGCTGATTTTCTTTTAACATGTATGTGATTGCATTAAATGCTCTTTGCATAGGTGTAAATTGTCTGATGATTTAAACTAATATGCTTTAATCAGAGAAGCATTTTTGCCGTTGGCATGGTTTGTTGTGATGGAGAAGGCCGTCTAAATGAGAAGTCTGTCATGCTGCAGAGCAGGTAAATAGTCATTACATCTCCATACAGTATTTACACACAGGTATCTCCCATCTGTTACCCCTTGTCAGGCTGCTGCATTCACTTGTGTGCTGGATTTGTTAATAACAAAACCAAAAAAATACTATTGTGAAACAAAATTCAGTCTATTCAACTTTGCCAGAGCTTATGTAAGCGAAAGCAATGGCTTGATTTGTGATGCATTATTTTATTTTATGGCATCCACGTGAAGATTGACCTGTTGAATCATTTGAGACCTTGATTTTTTAAGTGTGATATTACATATCATATGTTTCCTACTTTTTACCTTTTCAATTTTATCAACCATACATGGTCTGTTTTCTAAAATCTGGACAGTATTGAGCATTCTGGAGGGGAAGGTGTTCGTCTAGACTTGCAACATTTAAGCCATTTTTCGGTTTTTCCTGGTCAGGTGAGTGATGGAAATGGCTGGTTAAAATTCAGGTTTTGAATCTGCAAAAGTATCAGAATTGAGTTATGAAAGGAGGATTTCATCTTTTGATAGGTTGTTGGTATTCAAGGGCATAATCCAAGTGGGCATTGCTTAGTTGCATCTAAATTGGTGGATTCTATTCCTATCTCTGTTGCTGATGATGGGGATTTGATTCCAGCAAAGAAGCAAGCTATTGATGAGGAGAGTCAACCAGCTGATATTCTTTGTAAACAGAGAGAGTTGTCGTTGGTATGCACTCCTTATATTTTTTTTCAGTCAATGAGTTCTGCTGGAAACTATACTGTGTATTAGATTTCATTTTTGATAAATTATTTCAGAACATTGAGAATTTTTCATTTTACAGTTTTGCTAAATATCATTTTAACAATGACATAATACTTAACATCTTAGTTAGCTGTCCAAGGTTTGGTGGTCATAAGGCACTCATGTGACACATACAACCTTTGTACCTATTTCTGTACTCAGTTGCAATTGACATATAACATTAGAGTTTCAGAGATTGCAGGCTCTTTTAAAAATATTTTAGTTATAATCCTAAGTTACTTATATTTTCCACATCCTCTTCGTGCTTAACAGATTATTGCAGCAGGCCCTTATACAACAACAGACAATTTGTTGTTTGAGCCTTTAGTAGAACTGTTAGCATATGCAAAGCGAAGACAACCACAGTTACTTGTATTGGTAATACCACCTGTACTGCAATCCACATCTTTTTTATTGTCATTATGTCTCAGGTCCTAGACAATAGATGCTAGCTCTTATAAGGTATAAAGCTTGATTATCGTTGATTGTGCCTACTGGATTTTGTCCCAGCTGGGACCATTTGTTGATACTGAGCACCCGGAAATTAAGAAAGGAACCGTGGACAGGAGCTTTGATGAAATATTTCGTTATGACATCTTGAGGAAGGTAATAACTCTAATGGTAGGAACTATTTATGGAATTTTAGTTTTGTTCTTTTCTAACCCTCTCATTGCACTTCTGGTACGCAGTTGGGAGATTATGTAGAATCTATGGGTTCTGCAGCACGTGTTCTTCTTGTACCATCTATAAGGGATGCTAACCATGATTTTGTTTTTCCTCAGGTACACAGAATTGAATCAACCAGAATATCATGATTTTTGTTCTAGATACATTAGTCAGTGTATTTGTTTCCTCTAATCTTAGATCCAAAAAAATAATTTCAATCATTTGTTTATGCAGCCTGAATTAGATATCAATCTTCCTGATCTCAAATCTCAGGTATAATGATCTTAAAGCATTTAAGAATTAATATTCCAACTGTCACAAGTGCTAGCAGAATATCAGTCACTATTTGCCGGTGATGCTTACACAATTAAATTGTTTTATTATTCAGATAGCCAGTCTCACTAATCCTGGAGTTTTTGCAGCAAATGAGGTATTGCATTGTCAACATTCTCTTATTGTCTTTACTTCCTCGAGTTCCTCATCCACATCATGCCTATGGGCTTCTGAAATGAAAAATCTGACTCACACAAAAGGCATAATTTGTACATCTTCCCTACACAGTATGTTTAAGGAAATTCTTGTAGGTTTTAGTGCCCACTTACAGGTTTTCTTAACCAAAGAAGAAAAGGAAAAGTCACAGGGTTTAGTTTAATAGTGTGTTTGGAGAGCAACGTGTGTCAGATTTTCATTCATGATTCTTTTTCAGGTAAAAGTTGGTTGCTGCACTGTAGATATCCTCAAGCAGCTCAGTGGGGAGGAAATATCACGAACTGCACCAGACGGAAAGCCTGTTGATCGCATGAGTAGACTTGCAAATCATATTCTTAGCCAACAAAGGTGATATTTTTATCTTGTGATTATTTTGCTTGATGTTGGGTTCAGAAATCGTCAGAAACAATTGACACCCTTCAATTTTTGAATCAGCTTCTATCCCCTTTACCCACCGGCAGAAAGTGTTCCTCTGGACTTTTCTCTTGCACCAGAAGCCCGTCAACTCTCATTGGTTCCAGATGTTCTTATCCTACCTTCGGACATCAAGTACTTCGTCAAGGTACATGATTTTTCTTTACCTTGATCTTGGTCATTTTCCTCAAACTATCAAAGTAACTGGTGAACAAGACCTTCCGGAAAAAGTGTTGGATGCTATTTAGTGATTAAACATTGAGATATTATTCAACACTGCACAGGTGCTTAATGGGGAAAGTGAAGATACAAACCGCGTGAGATGCATTGCTGTCAATCCAGGAAGACTAGCCAAGGGAGAAGGAGGGGGTACTTTCGTAGAGCTTGATTACTGTGGGGGTCCTGACAAAATTAGTGCTTCAGTTGTTGGCATATGAATAGTTCAGAACATCTGGATTTTGACATGTACGAATTAAACAAGAAAATTTTGTAAAATTGCTTCCTGTCGTGTTGGATGCAACATCGCTGTCTTATTTACTAGTTAGTATGAAGAAGTCAACAATTTAGTTCTGCACAACTAGCATCAGGTCGTCTTGGCCCTTTTCTGTTTTCAAATAATTGTGCTTTTTTTATTTATTTTTATTTTTTATTGATGATTACGTTTCTGGGTTTGATATCTTTATTATTCACTTTTTGTAGTAGTCTTTGTAATAATTCTTACCTCCTCTCTAGTTGAGCTTTTAGGTCTTTCCAACATAAACTCATATGGTATTAGTCTTGCCCACCATGGCTAACGCAACCCCGAATGCTTCGAACTTAAATATCTGCAATTTTTTTTTTCACTTAATCTCAACTCCAATTATATTCTTTGGCGCTCCAGAATGCGCAATTTCATTGAGTTAAAGTTTTGGTGCTTTTATCTTCGGCTATATTCGAGTTCCACTGCCTTAGATCCCCTCCCCAGCAACCACGACATCACTTGGCATGAGATTTGATCAACCCAATCCCGAAACACACTACCATCACTCTGATTGCCTTGTTCGAGCGTTGATTACCAGCTGCTTAATTGAGGAAGCTCTTGGTCTTGTTGATTTGGGCACGAGATTTGGCTAGCATTGTGGGATGCTCACCCTCACACGTCAGTTGAACGTGAGCTCTTAAACAAAAAATATCCATTTTGCCCTTCATCTTTTCAGCCTTCAGCCACTGGCTTCCTCACCGCTTCGCCAGTGCACTGATGTCTGACATTGCCTGCAACTTTGGTGTCATCGCCCCCCATCTTCTCCCACTGCTCTCCACCCTCCCACCCGCCACCACTCTCACCCCCACAGGTCTCTTCCCCGCTTGCAATGAGGGGCAAAAGATGAAGCAAGCATGGGGTTTTGCTTCCATTTCCCAAAAAGATGTACCCTGAGAAAGATACATCTTTCGATTGCCAAATCCAACGACCTCTCTACCAAATCCATTCTTTGAATCAATTCCTTTTCTTCTTTATACTATATTCTTCAAAGAATCAAATTTTTGGGGAGTCTTTCTTTCTAGATGCAGATTACGGCTTGAGTTGCTTCTAGTTTTTTCATTATTCAACTTTTTTGAGAGGAGAGGTTTGCAAGTTTGTTAGGGGCAATGCTAGGTTCTGAGCCTATAGCAAAAACTATACTTGTTCCTCTTAATTGCCTTACATGATCACCATGCTTTTTGTCATGCTCATAATCTTTAAGTTGTGCAGGCAAGAATGGTGGTTGGTATTGGGTGGAAAAACAGCACTGGTAATTGTTTTAATTGTAGAGCATTAAAGATGACAAGGAATGTGGGCTGGAACGGCAGTGGGGTTGGAAGAGAAAGGAAGGAGAGAAAGTTGGAAGAAAGAGAAAGTAATGAAAAACAAAATGGTCATTAACCATTATATTTCAATATAATATGATCCGTGACCAAATTGGTCAATGGCCACTAACTCAGGGGGATCTTATAAAAGGCGCCAGAAGATTAAGTAATGATACCCATAAAACTACAATAACAAATTTGTGTGCATAAGTATTGTGACTCCGTTAAATTGTCGCAGTAGCACTCGTGCACGGTTGTAAAATAAGTTGTGCTGAACTGCAGATGGCAAATAGTTATTCAGCTGTGGCCGCGAGTGTTTATGAGGATTTGTTGCGTGTAATAATATAATAATCAGTACAACGCATAAATAAGCGAGTCCCCCTAAGTACATTCAAAATGAAAAGATAATTCTCAAAGCTGCAGAGTTGCTTAATATATAAAATTGCACCTATTGCAACCAGTTGCAAAAAGCAGCCTTGATTCGAAGCTTGCCTATAATACCTTTGGTTTCATCGAAATGCTCAACTAAGATTCTACTATAAGTCATCAGGGCTGGCTTGAGCAAAAATCAGCACAAAATGAACTATCCCCGTACAACAAAAGTTGAAAGCCCTTATGATGAACTCTTCAGTGCAGAAGCTCAGCTTGCTAGGGAAACAGATTGCTGATTTACATCACCATGCCTCCATCAATGGTGAACACCTGCAACTCAGTTAATAGCCTAAGTAAGTTCCTGAGTGATGACTAAAAAATAAATACAGCTAAAAAACAGAGCTTATAGAACCGTAAAATGATGGGCCAGGTTATCAGACTCAACTCATCAGAATTTTGAGTATGTCTTGAATTTTACAAATTACAATGAGAAGTAGGCTAGTCTAATCTGGCAGTTCTGCATTTAAAAAAGCAATAGGGAAAGAAATAAATGACCTGCCCAGTGATGTAACTAGCAGCAGGATTAAGAGCCAAGAATTCCACCAGTCCAGCAACTTCTTCTGGTTGGCCATATCTCCCTGAATCCAGGGAAGAAATATTAAGTCATCAACACCTTCAACAAATTAAAACTTCCATTGAAGTATTGCTTATGTTTACCTAATGGGATTGTCTCCAAAATCTTTTTCTCAATATCTTGTCCTAGCTTTGCAGTCATGTCAGATGCAATAAACCCTGGGGCAATGGCATTAACCTGGCAAGTTAAACCATGTCTTAGTTAATTCCATCAACTGACAATTCGCATCTCAGATACCAGGAAGCAATGCGTAGAGCCATAGATTTAGAAAAGTACAGTGATGCTTCTGCTAGCATATTCCTTAGCTACAGTTTTGGTCAGGCCAATTACTCCTGCTTTGGCAGCACTATAATTAGCTTGTCCAACATTGCCAACCAGACCAACAACTGATGCAATATTGATTATTCTTCCCTGGAAAAACACAAGTGGACTAAGATACGAAAATACAGAGCTTAGTGACCATTAGACAGCAACAGATCATAAGTTAAAGGTATGTTTGTGAGTTTGAGTTTGGAGGGGAAGGAAGGGAAAAGGACTTGTAGTATAAAATTCTAAAATCTTATACTACAAGTCCTTCCCTTCCCCCTTTCCTCCAAAATCCAAACTCACAAACATACCCTTATAGAATAAAAATTGCAACTAGTAGAATATTAGGAAAAAAAAGACTTTATAACAATTTATGAAAGCATTGTTGTGAATTGACAAGGAAAGAAGTAAATTGAAATCGCAAAAGGTTCCATCAGCAAGACAATAACACCTTTTGAAAAAAAGAAGAGAAATTACATCGACCTCCCTTGAGGTTTAGTGAAATTACACTCAGCACCTTTCTATTTTCACATGTTGCACTAACCACCCTCGCCTCTAACGGTGGTAGACTCCGTTTAGATGGTATGAAAATTGTCCATATGCTCCCTACACAGCTATCATCCAAATTCGAAAGCAGCAGTAACAGAAAAAAAAAAAATCAGAAGGGGGAAAGAAGGCCCTTCACTCCAAATGTGAAGTCGATCACAAAAATGTTTTTGACAAATTAAAATCCCTAGAGGGGAAGTCGATCACATCGAGGAAGAAGGGTTCCTAGTGCAGTGTGCAGTGGTGTGGTGGCGCACGGATGAGGTGACTCCACAATGGCGGCGCAAGGACGAGGCGGCTCCGCAGTGGCACATGTGACTTCGAGTGTGACGCTGACAAAAGGAGGCAGTGACGATGTGGCTGAGTGTGACGGCATGGAGGAGCAGACTCATGGGTGGCAGTGGTTTGTGTGGTGAGGTAGAGGTGTGGTTTTGCAACTGGGAAGCAGGATGATTGGGTGGGGTTGCTATTTAACTACGACCATATAAATCAAACTGTAAAAGTCTTCTATTGGCTCATAGTGTGCGTCTTCTCCAGCAATTTCCGCATGTTTTGCATATTCCTCTTTATCTTACTTTTACAGTCCAAAACCAAAAATTTTAACTGCATGCACCAATTTGTGCCTCCTCTTACCTCATAACTAAAAATTATACTAGTGATTCCGAAGTTTTAGAGGGAAGAAGGATGAATGGATGATTGCATGGAAACTATAGCCATCATTGCTCTGAGTGCCACTGTAGGGGATGGAAAGTTTGAAACCCATGTCCAACAATAGTGTGTTGTTCATGAATCATTATGTATCAAACTGTTAATGCCACTGTTCACCTTTCTTATTTTCATATTGAAAATAAATGAATTGAAGTTTTATAAGACTTTTGGATGTGGAATCAATATTGGCAAGCATCACAATAATTTTTAGAGCGTCGATGAATAGTTCGTTTCTTTAATTTAATTTTAACCCATGAGAAATAAGGGTATTCTAGTCATTACATATGTAAAATATTACTAAATTATTACAAATTTGCCATTAATTAGTGTAAGTTTTTCAAAATAGAGGGGTGGTGTATGTAATTTCACTAAACTTCAAGGGAGGTTAGTGTAATTTTCTCAAAAAAGAATCATGATAAGAAGGGGAAAAAAATTAAATGTCATGTTACCTTCTTCTTCTTCATCATAATCTTAGCAGCAGCCTATCAGAAACAAAAACAAAAAACCAAAAAAAGAAAAAAGAAACTGTCTCAGATCCAAATAAAAAGAAAAAAGCTGATCTTAATGTAACACCAACTGAAATTCTGAACCTACTTACCTGTGTGCAAAGGAAAACACCAGTGAGATTTAGATCAATAACTTCCTGCCATTGAGATTTCTTCATTCTCATTAACAAACTATCTCTAGTTATTCCTAGACCATGATATCATTAGTTTTCAGTATAAAACTTGAAAACTAGAAAAATAAATGATAGCACAAGAGCTTTCCAAGGTACCTGCATTGTTTATCAGTACATCAACAGTTCCCCAAGCGTCAGTTGCCTGCAGATGTGAACGTCATGAAACCAGCCAAGATAGAATAACATCAATCTAATAATTCTACAATAGCAGCTCACAGTTTTAATCATAGACTCCACGTCAGCCTCGTTAGAAACATCTCCCCCAAAAGTAAGAGCTTGTCCACCAGATGCCTCAATCTAAAAGGAATAGTCAAATAAATTAATGCAGTTTAGTAAATCAGCATAACCTAGCTTGAACACAACCTATAAATAATACAGACATTGAGAGCAGACACCATAAGTAAAATAAGCCACAAATGTGATATCAAGCATGGGACAAAATAAGCATAACTACCAACCCACACGGAAACAATTATATAAAGCACAAGAATAAAAGAGACAGCACACTACAAAGTTACAGTCTGCGGCAATTTTCTAAGAAACTGTCTTTAATATTAAACACCTCTTCTTCATCAGCTTCACTTGCAACAACTTTGTAAAGAACATAACACAACATTAATGTGAAAGACCATGAAACCTCAGCTGGAAAAAGAAAAAGCACAGAATGATCAACGACTTTGACTGGAAATTGGGACACAGTTACATGCATTAATATATCATCGTATTGATTAAGTTGTATTTTTTCATGCTTAGCACTATAAAATTACTTCACACTCCTTTCTTCTAGGGGAAAGAAAAAGACAAACATCAAACATTAAAGAGACAGTCAAATTATAGAAAGCCAAGCATCTAGCATGCTAGCAGCAACTTATATTCGTAATAAACATTTGGCACCCAGGAATTTGCTAACAATTATACCAATACAAGTAGGTTGAGATCCCAGGATATCTAGTCTCATGCATTATTGCCTGAGAAATACAAAGAACACTAATAAAATGAAAGTACGTTTCAGGGTTATGTCTGGTGAATAAATCTTAGTCACAATGCCAACACGAGATCATCATTGGCTCAAAAACAAAGCTTTTGAGCCAATCTGATGTTAGCTCAAAAGCTACATGACAGAAACAGCAACATTGCGGAGACAAATATTCACACAAACATTAGAATGCAGTCTGGTAGTACCTCCTTGGAAACCTCCTCTGCTTCCTTGGATGACCTCGCATAGTTAACCAGCACCTGCAATGCAAAGCCCAAATAACTGAACATTGGGATTGAAAAGCAAATCATGACAGCATTAGAGCAACGGAGACAAATTCATTGTCACATAAATTGGAAAGAAGTGTTAACAAAAGAACCAGGTAACCAAACTTGCATCTTCAACACTGCAAATCAACACAACAGCTTTTTGTATTGGTTTTTGGGTCTTCACTGGTATCTACTGCCAACACACTGACTAATCCCTCGCATACCCATTTAAAGGTAAGACGCTGACCACGGATTTTAAACCTACTCCATTTCCAGAACAAGAATCGAACCCTCGACACATTTGACAGGCTAGTTAAGGAAGGAGAGGGCGCTTACTACAACATCTCGGCTCTATGGTTAGCTTTTTGTTAATGAAAAGGAATACACACACACACACACACACACACACACAATTTTCAGTTGGAAGAACCAAAAGTAAGAGCATGTCTAGGAACAACTTATTTCAGGAAATAATCGCAATTTTCTTTTTTCTTCTAAACCCGTCTCACAAGACTTTTGATTATCAAGTTGGAGTCAATGCTCACTTTAGTCCCTGAAATTTCATGCATGAATCATTTTAGTCCCTCACTTTTAAAATGAATCAATTTGGTTAATATTTACAAACGTGAATCAATTTAGTCCCTTTGTTAATATCTGTTAAATAATCGTAAGATGGGAGTGCCTGCTAGGGATAGAGGTCGAGAGAGGAAATAGAGTTCGGACAATAGGAATTAGATCTTGGCCAATGGAAAATAGAGTTCGGCAAATGGGAGAAGGATATAGGATGAGCTCTGTTTCTTATTGGAAGATCTAATTCCTCTTGGCAAGCTCTAATACCTCTGAATCAAGCTCTATCTCCCAGGCAAGCTCTATCTCCACCCACTCTGCTTAACTAGTGATTTAATACACGAACTAAATTGATTCATGTTTGTAAATGTGAGGGATCAAATTGATTCATTTTAAAGTGAGGGGTAAAATGACTAAATGTTAAACTAAAGTGGCATTAACTCGTCAAGTTGCCTTGAAACTAAAATAAGTTAAATCCAAACGCACACTATGTTTATGCAGCATAAATCGCGGCGTCGAAAACAAACAAAATAATTTGCAACGACTAACCTTGCAACCTGCTCTCCCCAACGACAGCGCAATCGCACGGCCAATACCTCTGGAGGCTCCGGTCACCACCACAACCGGCGCTTCCACTTTCTGAGCCGCTCCGGTTCCCGCCTCCTCCAGAGTAGCAACCTGCGCTCTCACACCTACAGTTTCCGCGTCTCAAATTAACCAATGCTCAGAACAAATTGAAACCAAAACAATAAAATTAAATGATCGAAAAGCAAAGAGAGAGAGATAGAGAAGCAGAGAGATCGGTACCGGAGGAGCGAAACGGAGCATTCGATCCGCAGCGAAGGCCGCGAGGGCGACGGAGCTGAGTCGGAACCGGAGAGCACCGCCGGAGATGAGCGATCTTCCGGTTATCGGCGGCGGCGGAGGAGGAGAAATTGGCGGTTCGGAAAGCGAGGGAGTTGGATGCGGAGAGAGAAGCCATGAGCGTTCCGAGAATGGGAAATGGAAGAAGAAGCCAGGTAGATGTAATGCAAAAGAAGAAGAAGAAGATGATGAATCAAATGGAACAGAAGTGAAACGGTTTTAAAACGGAGTTCGGTTTGGGTTTTGCTGTTTAATGGTTAGTTAGTTAGTACTAGCAGTGTGCTTTGGGAGCTCCGGAGAGTGAGAATGTACTCTGCGAGCGGGCGATGCAAACAATGTGTGACAGACATGCTTAATGTCCGTGGGGCCCCGGATAATGCTCCATTATGTTGGAGTCTATTGTAGGTAAAAATGTAAGCTCTGTATCCTGCCAGTGCGACTAGCATTAGCAATTAGCATTGATTTCATTGATGGTGGTGAATAGGGTTATGAAAATAATGTTCTAACAAAAGTGGGTGTTCAATTTGAGGCAACATTCTATCACTGTTGAATGTGATGATAATTCTAATTTTTTTTATTTATTTATTATATTTAAAAGTAATAAAATAGGTGCTCTAATTAGGCACATAAATTTAAGTGTTACAATAGTAGTTATGAATATGGAAAGGTTGTTGCATCCGCTTACCTAAACTCCTGTCTGAGCCACTACCAATAGCGTCTGGATTACAGTTCGGACACCCAAACGATGATTTGAAGAGTGTAAACTAAACTTCAGTTCATTTTAGTATTATGTATGAGATGAGATGTTAGAATTATATTGAGTTAAATTTTTACATGTTTTTTGATTTGATCATGATTTAAGCGGAAAGTGGCATACAAAATTATCTTTCCATTAACCAGATTATAGTTTGAAAACTATAAACCAAAAACACACTAAGTAATTTTTTTTCATTTAAATGAGAAAAAAAATAATTGATCCATCTATCAAGTATTAATTTTAATGGATGAAAAAAAATAAAAATGAACACAAATAGGTTTAAAAACTAATTCATTAAATTTTGAAGCCACGTCACGTATTTGATAGCTTAAATTTGTACAAATTATAATTACTAACAACAGTCCAATACATCGTACACCCCTCTTTGTTCAAGAAAAGCACAAGTATAATAACTATTATATTTTCTAGTCAGCTGAAAAACACTATTTTATTTTCAATGAGCTGAGAAACAATAGCCCGATGAGTGACGAACGCAGACTAGCTAGCTTGTTAATCAGCTTGCCGTTTTCCGTTGCTTGTTGAACTGTTTGTTTAATAGAAGTTTCTTTTAAGAAGAAAGTAGAAACCTTTAAAAACATGTGATACGGAAGCATCTTAGTTCTTTAAACAGATGTATGCCACACAACGATCACGACATAACAAATGTTTAATGTCAAGGTACAGCGTGTCATACCGCCGTCTATCTTTGCTATGTATTTCAATCTATTGGTGACAACAAAAAAAAATTAGATGTAATTATAATTTTCGTTTGTCTCAATTTAATTTTATTCACATATTTATCATGAATGGAAGAAAACGCCCGAACAACAACGAATCATAGCCAGAATATAACATAAATGGTTCTAGGTAAAAGATTACAAGAAAACTTCAGCTGGGTCCATCTGACTACAGCATCGCAGCAGAGAGGGTAACATGGCAAAGTCCGTATTCAGTACAAGTAAAGAGACAGATCAGAAAGTTGAGGATCTTTCACAACTCAATATACTGCTCACTTCTAATGCAGAGCCAGAAAACCAGAAGTGGATGTTATTTGCAGCCATCTTGCATCTAACCATCACTTATGCATGCTTTTGTGCAGGTTTCTTAGAGTTGTTTTTCCGACGAATCTTCACCATAACATTTTGTAAATCCTACAACCAAAGGAAAGCGGATATCTTTCAAATCAGTCATGCTGGTAAATTAAACTCAAGATGACATAATAAATAAGCAATTGATACAGAATTATATTTGTAATTCCTTAAGCTCAATTGACCTAAGCCAACTGCCAAATAGCCTAATCACACATGACTCAGAACGCTAGCCTGAGTTGTCGAGGCAGTTAATGATAGCCCAAGGAGTCTAAAGGCATGCTTGGTTTTCTGTTTAGAAGCTCCAAATTATAGTTTGGGTGAAAAACTACATGCGCAAAGCTTTTGTCAAAATCAGAAAACCAAACATGTTATAAGTAATCAGCATCTTCGTATAAAGTCCCAACCCAATCAATGTGAGACTTGGGGTTAGGATATCATCATTTAAATCCAATTAAAGAAAAAAAAGACAAGATGTCCTTAGCAGCCAGAGACATAAAGGGCAATTTTCAGCCTACTTACAAGCAAAGGTGAAATTCCACCAGTAAAAACTTGCACACCACAGCCTTTGACAATTTTCACATAATAAGTGAAACTGATGTAGCATTTAATATGATTAACAATAGCAGTGCAAGTTGCATAAATTGTATGGCAGAAGGCAGAAAGCTCTCACATTGTCAAGATGTATACAAATATCCCATGGGGAAAACAATAGTAGAAAGCCCACTTAAATGTAAATTACTTGCTACCAAAATGATGAAGCAAGCTTCAAACATCTTGGATTAAAATACTAAACGTACAAATGAGAACTAAATCTAAATTCCTTGGAATGATTCAAGCTAGCCACAAATTTACCTCAATACGTTCCTTTTGTAATGTCTCTGAGCCAGTCCAAAGACCTTCCAAATTGTAGTAAGCTCTAGCTTTTTCATCAAGCGCATGGACTATCACCTTACCTGAAACCAAAAAAAAAAGATGGGGATAAAAACACATGTTTAGAACCAGAAAACCCAATAAATAATATGAAATGTAATCCTATAACCAAAAATCCAAAAAAATGGACAATCCAAAATATCATGCATTATTCTTTAGCTAACAACATGCAACAGGGAAAAGAACCATTAAGATGAAAGCACATTTCTCACCCTCAATCAAGATACTAAGGAATGATGGATACTATGAGCCTATGAGTGTTACTTGCCACACTTATTACTATCATTATGCAGCCTTAGATTTCATCTTAACTTTGTGGAATTTCTAAATTTAACAAAAGTAATGTAAATGAAACAATGATATAAATAAACAAAGATATAAATACCAGAGTCAATTACGATCCACTTCCCTCCTGCTTGCCCTTCCACACTGGGTAGCATCATTCGTTCTGCACCTCTCTGCTTCTGCTTAGCCTACTCACACACAAAACAAAAATAAAACATAAAACAACTATGAATAAATTTTCAAAAAAAAAGGATCCCCACGATTATTCGTAAATTAGAACGAAATAGGCACAAGAATTACAGAATAAAGACAAGTTTGGTTTTGATAATTAGATATTACCACTTTTTGCAAAATAGCATTTGATAATAAGCAGCCTTAACGCCAAGAGTTAAAGCTCGTTCTAGTGCTGGAGTTACACTCGTGAGGGACCAACGTGAGTCACGTTTGTAAAGTCAGGGAGCAATTCGACTCATTTCAAACTTCAGCAACAAAGATGACTCACTAAGTGCAACTTCAAGAACTAGGATGAGCATCAACTCTATCTAACCCAAAATATGCAAACTCAAGCACAAAATAACTAAACTCAATCATCAATTCCATGCAGCGAAGATTACTTCAAATTTTCAACCTAGTAAAGTGATAATAACGGGGTGAGAAAAAGAACGAACGAACGAACGAACCTGCCTTGTAAATTAGGGCTTGAGCGATGTTCTTGACGTGCCATGTGGACCTGCCGGTGGCGAGGACCATGAAATCGGCCCAATCGCAGTGGTTGGGGGCAGGTATCACCTTAACGTCGTCGGCCTTAACGTCCGTCAGAACCTTCTCGATCTCCTGCAGATCCAGGGGGAATTTTCTGACGCCGTCAACGGCGGAAGAAGAAGAAGTCGAAAACCCTAGCTTCCACAGCGGTGAAGAACGCCACGGCGACGAAACCGACGCTCGAACTCGTAGAGCTGCCAACATTGGAGCGCGCACTGAGCAGGAATGGTGACTGAGTGAGAGAAATCGACAAGCGAGTGCGCTTCGAATTCGAGGCTTTGTGGTTTTTGGTCATGACGACGCCGTTTTTCATTAAAGAGGAGTGAGTAGTGTGGGCTGGGATGATGGAGGCCCATTTCATATCCCAAATCTATCCATCTTTCAATTATTTTGGTGCTCTAGCGGATCCATCTTGTAGACCAGAAAAAAATGCTTAGGTACACCAAAGCAAGAAAAAATATTTGTTCTCCTTATTTATTAATTGACACATAAATTTTGTCCATTGTTGTCTCTAACTTCCCCTACATTCTTAATGCAATAACTTATGTGTCAATCAATAAATGAGCATGAAAAATTTTATCTTGTTCTAAAAGCACATAAGCATTTATCGTCTTGAGTAATCATATAATAAGTGATGCTGGTTTAAATCCGTTATAACCTTAGACCATTTGCCTCCATTCCCTTCCCCTAAGGGTATATTTGGATTAGTGGAGTTGGATGGCGTGAGTGGAACGGAGCATAATGGAATTTTAATTTGCTTTATTGTTTGGATTTGCCAAATTTAGATGGAATGGAACAGAGATGGATGAAATTCATTCCATTCAATTTCATCTATTCTTCTTAAGCTTCTTCCCCCAAGTTGCGAGGAATGAGATGAAATAAAAAAAAATTCAAATAATGGAGCGAAGTAATTATTCCACCTCGCTCGCTCCGATTCCGCTTCACTCCACTTCATTCTATTCAACTCTTCTTTCTACCCTGTCCATTAATCCAAACATATCCTAAGTGCTTGCGTGACAAAATGAACTGATTTATGTATGTAAAACATAGTTTTAAAACTCGACTGATGATTGACTTGGTGTATCGGGTTAGTGGGTCATAGTTCAACTCATGGGTAATCATTGAATGGACATATTTAGACAAATATATAAAAATACATTTAACTTCAAATAAATACAACAAAATAACATAAATAATTAACTAATTAAAAATTTATATATGTATATGATTAATAATTAATAAATTTAAATTATAAAATATTTTTAGTCAAAAAATATATACATCTGAATATATACACAACCCACAAACATTCATCCTAAGTGCTTGCGTGACAAAAATGAATTGATTTATATATGTAAAACATAGTTTTAAAACTCCTCAAGTAATGGATCACTAGTTCAACTCATGGTAATTAATGGACATATTTAGACAAATATATAAAAATATATTTAACTTCAAATAAATACAACAAAATAACATAAATAATTAACTAATTAAAAATTTATATATGTATATGATTAATAATTAATAAATTTAAATTATAAAATATTTTTAGTCAAAAAATATATACATCTGAAATTAAACGGGGACAAGCCCATTATTCCTTATTAGTTTGTTTAAATTCAAAGAATATAAAACAAAAATTAAATGAATGTTTGTGGGTTGTGGCCTGTTTAAATGAATGTTTGATCTTTTCACCCAAACCATCAATATCATCAATATGTAAAACGGAACCAATCATTCCAAAACCTAATTCATTCTTCTCTCTCACTCATAAGCATCAGCACCACACAACATACTGAACATAATGTTCCTCTCACCCTCTCTGACTCCTTTCTAGTTTCTTCTTCTATTCTTTCTCAAGTCCTTTCCTCTTCCATTTTTTGTCAAGTCCAGGTCTTGCTATCTCTCTCTCTCTCACTTTCTGGGTTCCTAATTTCTCTTCTCACGCTCCTCAAAAAAACAGTCTGTGACGGAAGACAATAAATAGTCTGAAGGCAATGAAGTGGATATGAAACGACGCAAGCCAGCTCACATGGCTATTTTTTTTAATTGTTGAACCATATGAACCGAGTTCACAGGTTTTCTGCAAAATCGTTGAGTTAGATCAGTCTGTGTTTTTCTTGCAAGTCTAATCTGATGTGCTACTCCCTACCTACCTGGTTTGTCTAGACGTCTCGTCCTCCAGTTTGAAACTATGATGCAAAAGAAAAGAAAAGTTGGTTAATCATTTTTTGAGTAAAACTTTAAGTTGGCCTTTGTGAGGGAGACAAATATTGGTTTCCAAAAAGTTTGTGATGTTAATTTGGTTCTCAAGTTAATTCTAATTTTAATTCAGTCTAAATGGTAGCTTTTCGTAAAGAAAATATCAAAGAAACACCACTATAGCCATTAAGATGGGTACAAGTGACCATCCTCATATTGTTGTGCCATTGAAGTTACCATTTAGATGCTAACGAATCGCCAAATTCTAGTATTAAGCCTTATCAAACTATTTGAGAATATATATCTAAATTAATTAAGTCTAGTATTATGGGTTCAGGTATATATTAGGTCAGTCCATGATATTTTATGATAAAAATGAAGAATGTCTGATGGATAAAGTTTTTAATTTTCAAAGCAAGCCAAATGGAGTCCAGTTTGAGGGCTAGTACAATAGAACAAGAAGAAAATATAGGTGAATTGAATGTTGGCTTGAACTGGGGTGGATTGTAAAATACAAAATGCTGACTGGGAAAATGTTAAAAATAGCGTTACTCAACATCTTGTCATGTGAGGAACAAATTGTTAAACCGGAATAAGGGTTTTTTTTTTTTGGTCATGACCTTAATAAGGTTTGAGACAAAGTGACAAAGCTGTTTCTTTTGGAACATCGTATGATACAACCCAACAAATTACACTCATTCGCATTCATGCATAAGCTAAAGAGCTCATGCCAAATGACCAAAAAAAAAAAAACCAAAAGATCTCATACCATGTCAACATCGATAAGTATTTCTCTCTCACTTTCAAAATTCTTCTCTGCTCATTATTTTCAGAACAATGTACACTTACCTCTTATAAAATTTAATGAAATTTCACTTGATATTCCTCTATTTTATCATATTGCACTAATCTCTTTTATACATATTAATTTATTAATTTAAGTGAAAAAATAACATATGACATATACCTTATTATTAGTGACAAAATTATTTTATTTTGACAATATTTGACATATTTATTAACTAAAATACTCTCTTTTATTATAAGTTGTAATTATAAGTTTCATATTCATGTGATTAAAATAATATTTTATTCAATTAATGTGTTAAATATTGTTAAAATATTTTAATCTTATCATTAATAATTATGTATATATCATATGTTATCTTTTTTCTCACTCAAATTAATGAATCAATATCTATAGAGGATATTAGTGTAATTTAGTAAACCTCATGAGAGGTTACTGATAATTTTACAAAATAAACGAGTATTGAATGTAATTACACTAAATATAAAGAAAAATTAATATAATTTTCTCTTATTTTTATGATTTGATTTTTCACATAAAACTGCAAAGATGCACATATTTTGAACTAAATCTGTTGGCTTTAGGTTCTTAGCCTGGGAGGTTATCACGTTCCGATAGTATTGTTAAGCAGTTAACTCTGCATGGCCCATGGGGTTATTTCAAGGGACTGTTAAGTGTTAACGTTATAGCTAAGATAGAAAAGGTGTCGTGTCTTCATCATCAATCAATGCATAGTGTATTGACTTGTGATAATAGAATAATCACAAATTTCACGTTGTGGGCTTTGTCCCTTGATATAATTGCTTCGCTTTTTACCTTATTTGTTGTTGCCGTGCACCGCAACTCGTACATTTAATGTGAATAATTCATAATTTTGGCTCGATATATGCTTTACAAATACCCTTTCACTTTCTCATTATTCATAATTTTTCAGGTGTTCGTCTATATAGTCATTTGATTCATATAATACACAGAGTAATAATAAAAAATAATTTATTAACTATTTAAAAAATAAAGAATAATTATTTAAATATATTTTATAAAAAATTAAATATATAAATTTATTTTAAAAATATATATATTTTTTATAAACTTTGGGACAAAAGCCAACAAAAATTTTATTATGAAGAAATAATTCTATCATGGGATATACCCATACAATCAGCCAAAAAATAACTAGAAATAACATAAGGAAAAGAGTCATAAATAGTGATACCAAATTGAAGCTATGCCCATATTTGGCTAGCCCATCGACACAAAAATTAGCTTATCTGAAGATATGTTGAATATGCATATTCCCAAGGTTGAAATAGGGATCCCAAAATGGCATAAAATAAATGACCAAAATATAAATTTATCATTTTATTTTATATTTTATTTTGAATATAACAATTATAAGGTTGAAAAAAATATAAGTAGATGATCTTTAACTAATAATAAAGAGTCTACTTTATGAAAATTTTATATATTTTGAAAGTTGAAATTGTTAAATAATAAAAGTGCAGATAATTTTACTATATTATCTGTCATTTATAGGATGATAATGGGTATTAAGAAAGAGGAGACATGCCCCCGTTCCCCCCTCATTTAGAATTTTGCATCATATGTCCATCCTCATCTCCATCATAGGTCCCAATTTTTCATGGAGATTTGAATCACTATGGATTCATAGGTTTATTTAAAAAATTCCAAAAAGACAAAAAATTTAAAACTATTTTGAAATTCAAAATATAAATATCCATAATAACAAATATTACTAATGTAACAAAATTCAAATTAAAAATGAAAATACATACATAATACATATTCAATAAAGATAATTGAAAAAATAAGGTATGCTAAGGTTTTCTATATATATATGTGTGTGTGTGTGTGTGTAAAAGCGGTCTAAGACTACTATCGCTATAGCCGTCATCTGTTGCAGTTAAGGGGTGCCTGGGCCTCCTAACCGCTATAGCGGTCTATGAGTGCTTTAACGGTGCCGAGTTGTGAATAGTGTAACGTAGTTTCAATTAAATGAAACCCTACCCCTATATATACCCCTCCACTCAGGAAAACACCACCATTTCCGAACCCTAACACCCCTAATCTCTCTTCCTCCTTCCCCATTCTCATCCTACTCAAATCCACTTCCTCCAAATTTCAAGGTGAGTTGGTTGTTAGTTTATGCTTTCTTTCTCTCTATTCTTCCATATTCTTGAGTTTAGATGTCATAGTTTCTCCATTGTTGTCAAGTGGGGTGCTCCTTCAATGTTATTAGAGTTGTTTTAGAGTTATCTATATGTGATTAAAGTTTGATTATGAGTCTATGTTGCTCTATGACAGTTGTTGGTGTCATTCCAAGCTCTCAAGGTCAAGTTGGTGGTGTCCATATACTCTTGGCTCTTAACGGTGAGTGAATTCAAACTCATGACCTTATTTTTAGTCATTACAAATATGTTTATGCATTATGCTTGTTAAATATGAAAGCAGTGATGAGAATATGATATTACCCATTATGTTGAAATAGCAAAAACTATAATTTTATGATGATAGCATGAAAGAAATATGTTTTAAAAAATCATGGGACAATTATTGCTATGTTGTATACCACGTAAAATGTTTTACACATTTTAAGGAGAGATTTATTAAGAAAATATGTATTGTACTAAGTTTGTTATTTTATCAAACCCGTTATTGAGTTTATGTCTTCATTGCATATGCAAGATTTGAGATTTTAGACCACGTTTAGAATACCCAATTAATATATATACTGGAAAGAAAGCGAACGAGAGATGATTTAGCTTTACGAATAAATAATTTATTATGATTATGAACCCTTTTGGTTTTGATGTATATTATTAGAGTTACCAAGTTTATGAAAAGATGTTAGCTTGATAAATGAGATTTTAAAAATTCAGTTTTCATGATACTTGGAAGTATGAAATTCAGGATGATTCGTAGCAACTGCGATACATATTCGTGGGTTGGAATCAAATACCTGGAAGGTGATCCCTTGGGCATGATTTTAGTCAAGTTATGTTAAAGTTAGATAATTAGAGTTATATGAGTTTCAGAATTTCAAGAGTTTTTTAAAGATTTATATATATATTATATATATATATATATATATATATATATCTAGAGATTTTGTGATTTTAAGAGTAGAGTAATTATGATAGAGTTTTAAACTCAGAGAAGAACTTAGAGTAGAGTCTTAGAGAAACAATTAGTTTTTATAATTTAGAGACTAGATGATAGCTATAGAGAAACAGATAGTGAGTTAATGATTGTAAAAAAAATGATCGTTAACTTTGGTACCAAGTTGTCCTTAGGAGCAATTTCACAAAGTAGAGATGGAACCTAGTTAGATGTCCATTTAGATCCTTGAGGGATCATAGAGAGAGAATTTGTTATGTCACAATTGATATATATAACGAATATTCCTATTTCTCTAATAGAGTATTGTTAATTATGTTTCAGAGATTATTGATTTCAGAGCTATTATGTATATGTATGTAAAAATAATTTCAAGATAGACTTGAATTTAGAGATGCTTGCTTATGAATTAAAGGAATAAAAAGTGTTTTTCCTATCCAGATATATATATATAAGTATAAAATTTTTTTCCCAATTATATTGTATGGTTGTTGTTGTTCCATGTAGGTGATGGGTGAGAACTCACTCACTGAGTTCATTGACTTACCCTTCTCCTTTCCTCCTCATAAATGCAGGTGTAGATATTGTTCAACCTCCTGTTCGGAAACGTAGCTGTTCCCAGTGGTGTGTCTTATTTTGAAGTAAGACTTAGTTTAGATTTATGTTAGATTAGAGTGCTCCAGGAGAGTGGAGGAGGATTAGAGCCATGCATCTATTTTCATATTATGCATTAAATTTTAGAGTTAGAAATATCTATGTATATGTTTACAGATTTCAAGTATGTATTTAAAATTGTAGATTTTGATTAGAATTATGTAACAAGCTAGAGATGAATTTACAATTCAGTTCAAGTGTTAAGTTGATTTTAGAACCTTGTATATTAAAGCTAGAGATGTCAAAAGCTTCTCAGTTGTTGCCAAACCCATTATTTTTAGTGAGCTGGGTTGAAGTTTTAAGCCTCCAAATAATCTCAGGACTAACCCGCCCTGATTAACTCGTGAGTTTTGGCGGGTTGGGCGGGCTTGGCCCATGGACCAAGTCCTTTTTTTAAGAAAAAATTCACAATTTATTGGTTAAAAAAGTAAGAAACGTGTTACCCAAAAAAGAAAAAAGTAAAAAATGTGTACACTCACCAACACAGGAACACTGTATAGTTGACAATATTCACTAAAAGTTAAAACTTAAAATAAAACAGTGTCATAACTCAAAAATAACACTATTAATAATAATTTTTTTTGTCAAAGTTGGTATATAGTTGTTATAGACTTTGAAAATTTGGGTATACATGAATAAAAAATATTATTTAAAAACTTTTTTTAAAAAATTTATCAAAATAATAAAAAAATTTTTTTTGAATTTTTTTTTTGAAGGTTTACAGTTCCTAAAATGGGTTAGGTTGAGATTTTCAACCCATTTTATTTTGGCGGGTCATTTTTGGCTGGCTTTTGGCGGACGGCCTAAACGGGATGAGACAAGCCATTTTGACACCTCTAATTAAAGCATTTCAGTCCTATATTTTTATATATCAAGTTTTGAATAAAGATTTAGATGAAGTCATGTTTTTAGAATGAAAAGTATGTTATTTTATGCATATAGAGAGACTCAGAGGTTACAAAACTTATGTGGGGATGAGATTCTCACGTACCCGTCACGTCCCAAGTCGAGTCGTGACATAAAGTGCTCCATGTCGTTGTGGGTGATCCCAACCATAGAAATAGTTTTGCATTTTGTTACTATGATATATTTTGTATTTATATGATCAGTTTTCATGGTTATCTTGTATAGAGCAATTCATTATGTTTTGCATTTCAGAGACAAATTTAGAGTTTAATCATGAAATTGTTATTTGTGATGATTTGATTCCCAAAGAGTATGCGATTTATATTAGAGATGAAATGTTGTCAAGAAATGTATTTTATGATTTAAATGGATTTTATGAATAAAAATATGCATATAGTATGACTTATAATCATAAGATTTACTTGGGGTGGTTCTTTACATGCCTTATTATCAAGACGGGTTGTGACAAGTCCTCCCCATGAAAACTAAACTTGTCCTCTTCCTTTCCCTATTGTAGGTAATCCCAGGTAACCCACCTCAACGGGTTTTTTTTTTTTTTATCCCTAGCAAATTATATCTTTTTAGTAAATTAAAAATGTTTAATTTATAAAAAATAATGAATAAATTAAATTTATGTGATTTCAATCACATCTCCTTTCCTTGTACATCATTTTAGTAAATTAAAATATCAATTTTTAAATATATGTTATAATTAGTTAAAAAATTATATATAATCCTAATTTACATCATCTTAATTATTGGAGTAGTGCATCAATTATTTAATTATTTTAATAAAAAATTAATATAATTATTTAATTTTTAAAAAACTAATAAATAATTAGTATCATTAGCAAAGAAGTGTAGATTGTGAAATTAAGATTTTAAAAATATTTTAATATTAACAAATTGAAGTCTTTCTTTTTAAAAAATTAATATAAAAAAATTATGGAATTGACAAGTTAGAATGTTTTAGTTACAAAAAAAATTAAATATATTATAGTAAGATAGGTAGATAGATAGCTTTTTTTTTTTATGATTTTCCAAAGCTTGAGATTTGAAGTTAGAAACTTTTTAGAAAAGAGGAAGAATTGAAAAATAGATTGTTGATATAAGTTTTTAGAAAAGAGGACCAGGAAAATATGCATCGATTTGAAAAAGAATAAGCATGTAAAAATCAACTATGCAAAATAAATCCTAATATATAATAGAAGAAATTTTTTCCAACATTTAAGTTGAGAAATAAATTTTAAATTTTTGGTTTGATTTATTATTTTATGTGATAGTTTTGAAAATTATATTTGTGCAACTTTTTCCTTCAAAATTTGGATAATATTAGTGCTTGGTGGTCTTAAAAGCACAACTTTTCATACATACGAACATCTTAAACGTAACGCATGTATTGTACAATGTTAAAAATGGACAACAAATCATACAAATAAAGTAAAAAAATTAATAATAAATTCTTTTATGAAACTTAAAAGCTCGAAAACATTATAGCAAGGGCATGAGAATGTCAATGGACCAATAATAAGAAGGCAATAGAAATTCACATGAAAAATGAAGAAGAAAGAGAAAAAATAAAGACTTTGTGAAACGTTACTATTTTGTGAAGGAAAAAAGCACCTAAAATTAAAATAACAATAAGAGAAGAATAATATTAACCCCAGCTGAAAAAAAAAGGAATGATTTTTTTTTATATGCATGGAATTATATTAATCACTATAAGGTTTGAACCTATTACTTGGTAAAAGAGAAAAAGTGTATGATAAGCAATGAAAGCTAAACATTAAAGATAACATACTCACACCTTTAAACTTTTAGTTTTCTTCATACTACAAGAGTTAAAAAAAAAAAAAAACACCACTTGGTTAAAACTGTAGTAAGTTTTAATTTTATAATTTTATTTTCATTATAATCTTCATTTTTTGGCGGGTTGTAATATTTAATGATTGTAATTTTTATTTTTATTTCATATAAAAAATAATTAATAATTAAAATATAAATTAAATTCAAAATATTACTTTAAATATAAAGATTGAGAAAGTGGTGGGCTTAAATAGTTCTATAAATGACACATGTAATTTTTTTTAAAATGAGTTTGACTTATTAATATAATAGATTCTATTTTTTTCCATTGTTACATGAAAGTAAGGGTATTCATAACTCGTCCCGTCCCTCTAACCAAGTTGAAACTCATTGAAACGGGTTAAGGTTTTGAAATTTACCCGATACACTTTTCGGGCATGTTGTATACGTCGGTTGTCTAACAAAAAAAGTCAAATAATCCCTTAAGAAATATATTTTTATAATAATTTATGAAAAATTATAAGATTTTAAAGTTTAATTAATATATTTTATATAACTTGATGTTATTTCTACATTTATGGTTTATTTTGAAACCAATATCGTAAGATATTTCTAAAATTTTGTTTCTTACTTGTAAAATTTTATAACTTTACTATGTACAATATCTAAATTCTCATATATTTTTCGAATGTTGGGTTAACTTGGTATGACCTGGGATATAGTAATTATTGGGTGTTTGGGTTTAAAAAATTGACCCGATCTAAAAATTGGGTTCAGATTTTGTCCAAGGCCCAACCCTCCGTGTACACCCCTACATGAAAAGGGCCATATGATATGCTTATATAGTATTTATATAATTAAGATAAACTGGTTGTTAGTCACAACTAAACTTAAACAATATACTAAAACCCTAACTTAGTCCCTTAGATTTATAGAGTGGGACAAGTTAGTCCATCAGATTTGGAAAATCTCATACTAGTCTATCAAATTTCATAAATAGGACAAATTAGTCTCTCTGTAAAATTATTATTTGAGTTGTATCTTGGTAGCTTACTTACGTGTATTGTTAATTTGTTTACGTGTACTGTTAATTTTCATGATAGTCTAACTCGTTGACTACTATAAACGAAGTCGTTCAAACCTTCTTTTTCATTTTTTCCCTCACCATTATTCTTTGTTAGAAGAAAGATTTTGACTTTAAATTGTCATTTATTTTGCACAGAACAAATGAGTGAGGTAAATTATGACTTATTTTGAAAATTAACCGTACACGTAAGTAAGTTAACATAACATGTGGATATTTTTGTTAAAGTTTCGGGCAACAATTTAATAGACGAACTAACTTATCCCCATTTGTAAAATTTAAGGGATACTAATATAGGATTTTTAAAATATAAGGAACTAATTTATTCCACATTATAAATTTGAGGATTAAATTTGGTATTTATTCTAGACAATATTTAATGACAGTTTTAATGTTTTGTTCTTCAGAGATCATCTATAAAGCGCATATATAAAACATACAGAGTTGTTTTCAATATATATATATATGTGTGTGTGTGTGTGTTAGGATCAAGTTACATTGGTATAACTTTAAGTAAATATTATACTATTGAATAATTTTTTACAAGACCTACCCTATGATTACTAGCTCACATTATATAGATCAAGTATATAAAATTTTAAATTGATATAAAATTGTTTGACATAATTTTTATAAACATCAAAATCAATATAATATATATGCTTAAAATAAACAAGAATAAAAGCTACATAATTACATTACTATTAATGCTTAATTTTTATGAAATTAGGTAAAAAAATGATCTTTATGATAGGTAATTATAATTCAACGATTAAATCAATAAAAAAATATTTCATAAAAAGTTATAAGTGGTGTAACTATACTTAAAGTTACACCATTATACCGGTGTAACTTATATTATTTCACTAGTATAACTTGATCTTAATCATATATATTATTGGTTAAGAATATGATGTTGTTCACGTTAAAAAAAGATGTTTTTAGTTTTAAGATAAAACATACAGAGTTGTTTTTAATATATATTTTATCGGTTAAGAATATGAGGTTGTTCACGTAAAAAAAACAATATGATGTTAGTTTTAAAATAAAAATAAAAGTAGACGAACCGGTAGAATTGCATAAAATTAATTGATTTTTTATAATTAAAATTGTGTCAGATAAATTAGTCCACTAATTAAGAAAATAGACTTGATCCCTCACAATTAAAGATATAAGATAAATTAGTCTCTTCTCATAATTTTGATGGATAGTTATTTGTCCTATTTGTATTCTTATCAAAGATAAATTTGACATATTTTTATGAATGATTAATGATCAATTTGTCTTATTTTAAATATGAAAAATAAAAAAAATGTTATTTGTTTTCCTGGAGAACTAATTTTATCTGGCAATGTTTTTATCCATGAGCAAATTGTGGTTTTACTCTAAATTAATTTACTTTGAAATTTTTGTGTAGGTTTTCTTTCTAACCTATAAAGTAGTACTTTTAGCTTTTGTTTCTTTGATTGTCATGTTGCGAATGACCGAGTTTAAATTGCTTTGAAGTTTGAACAACGTTTTTAGGACCAAACAAGAGATATATCTATATGATTTTTTAAGCTTTGAACAACGTGTGAGAAAGTTCTGGAAATCATTACCATGTAGCCTTTTAAGCTTCCTCATTACCAGCCAATTACAGTGACATAATTCTATCTATATGATCTTTGCATTAGTGTACATAGCTAGCTGATTGGCTCATGATAACTCAGTTATATTATTAACTCTACCCCTCGTTGTCCCACATAACTCTTTTCTGTCCTCATTCCTTTCCTCTCAAGTTTTTTCTTTCTTGGCTTTTTAGTTTAGCACCTTATTAGGGACCAATTAAAAGAATAAATGTTACTTTCATAAAAAGATACTTCAACACGAATATGAACTTATTAGGACATATCACTTGTTTCTTTTTCGAACACCAAAATGATGCCAGTGACCGTGATTGTTCAATGCTCGTTTTCTCTTGGACACATTGGCGAATCAAGGCTCTTGTGTGGCTTCATTCACGTGCATTTCCTCTTGCTGGTTGGGTCTTCTTTTTCAGTGGCTAAAAGATGCAAGAGGAAGCATAATAAATTTCCATTATTCATTAATTCTTCATTAATTGAAGTAAACTAATAGTACAAAGAACTGTCAGAGGTGTATCTAGTGAGAAATAAATACTACTTTTAGATGATGAAATAATTCAAGAAATTTGAGGCTTATTTATTTATATAAAGTTTTTGAGTTTTATAAATAGAAAAATAAAGTTATCACTGAAAGAGTCTTATTTTCTAATAAGTGGAATTGGTTCAAGTCGTGTTTAATAAACTTTAAATATTGGTGATTTAGATTAAAAAAATAAAAGAAATAAAATTTAAATATTAAGATAATTATCGAGAGGTTATTTAATTACAAAAATACTTAAAAACTATTCATAGAATAATATCAGAATATCTTGATATCAAAGGACAAAAAGAATTAAAAAAAATAAATTTTATACATTTATTTTATACGTTCCACCAATAAAATTTTATCAAAGTGATAAATTATAGAAAGCAACTATCACCATCGCTTGATTAATCATTTTAATGAAGTTTTATCACATGAAATGACAGATACTTTTTCTCTTAAGAGTCATTTCCAGCGTAGGACTTCCAATGCTCAAACAAAATTCTCTCCGTTACAATAATACATTGGCAAACCAAATATCCGGCTTTTGAGATTTGCAACGTGCCATAATCTATCACTGCTTCTCTATGGCCGACGGGTCAATATAACATTTATTAAAATTTGGTATGAATTTCAATTATTTTGTCCCAAAATTTCAGCGAAACCAGTCCCAAAGCTCTTGCTTGTGCAAACTCATAGATTGGACAGGAAGGGTCCAAACGCTGCTTTCAAGTTGGAACGCACCGCAGGCATTAATGGAACATCCCACAACAATCATAATAATACCACTAGGCCATGAAAGTATATGCATCTCATATAAAACCCATTTATTCTGTCTATTAAAAATGAAAATGAAAAGATATCTACCTGGAAAATTCAGTGTCATTACTGTAAAAATTAAAGCAAACAAGATTGCTCAACCTAATGCTAGAAAAAAAGAGAGAGATACCCAAAACTTTCATAATTGCTTGATAATCCTATCAGACCTACTTTGCATGTACTTTATCCAATTACATTATCATTCACTTTCAGTTATTAATAACTCTTTGACCATATTCTTAACTAGAATTGTTAATCATTTTTAATAAATAATTAACAAAAGATAATTATTAATTAATTCATATGTCAGATTAGACAATTAAGTACAAGAGTACTTTTCACCTACTCTGCTTAATAATCTCTGAACAACGCCAATGGTTATTTCTAGACGACTATTGACAGCAGATCGATCACAAACCGACAAATAAAAAACTGATATTTACAACAATTTATATTTAATTTAATTATTTATACAAACTTATACTAGTATAGTTTCCATGAATTGATTTTACACCGTTAACAAATAAAAATTAAAAAAGATGTCAAATTGTAATAGATAATTAATTATCAGCGTAAATAGTTATCTAACATAACTTACTATTTTCTTAAAATTTTATTGAGTAACATAGTAAAATTATTATACAGTATCAATGGATGAAAATTAAGAGATTAATGTTAATATATTGATAATATAAAATAGTTTTATACTACATAAGACTCTTTAAATAAAATGTAGTTAAGTCTCATATTTTTGTTGATATTATGATATTTGTGGAACACACCATGTTTAAACTTAAAAATTAAACTAAACTTGTGTTTAACTTACGTTAAATAATATTGTTTTCTCTCATTATGCCATTTTAAATAATTTATTATATTCATATACATCTCGCCTGATTTGTACAACTAACAAAAGTGGGAAAATAAGCTGCAAAAAGAAAAAGAAAAAGAAAAAAAAGTTGGACGCTTGCTGTTGAGGGATGCAGCAAAATCCAACGACAACAAAAGGTTTTAGGCATTATTCTCAAATTCCACTCCACAATTGTCAATTGCTTAATTTTATTTGGTTTTTTTTATATACATACATTTACATAGATATAAGCTAAAGAACAATTCGTGAGGAGAGAGAAAGAAGAACAGAACATTTTTATTCTTAATTTTATTTTATTTTTTGATTTTTTTTTTCCTTCTTGGTGTTTGTTGTAACCGTTGGATGAGTGCTCTAGTTTTCGATCTGTACTTTGGTTGCTCGGACAAGGCCATGAATGCTATAGATCCGAGTGTCTGATACAACATTCGTCGCATTGTAATTCGCATTTAAGCTCTGTTTTATCTTCGAGCTTGGGATCTTAAGCGCACTCTTTCCACCTTCCACGCTTTCTTCTTTTTTTTTTTTGTTTTTTTTTCAACCCAATTTTGACTTGGGAAGAAGAGTTTCGGTAAGTCAAACCCACAACTGTTACTGATTTTGCCGTCTTTTTTTTTTTTTAAAAAACTTTTCAACCTCAATGGTAGCTTAATGGGTACCCAATTCAGGGTCTCAATTAGAGTCCCCCACAATTGGGATCTGTGAGTGGTAAATGTTCTAGGGTTTTTCTTTTAGGGTCAAATTTTGGTTCAGGAATGAGGATGTTTGTTACATAATGAGTAGTGTTGTGTTGTGGCATTGCATTTTTGAATGGTACAGTTGTTCCATTGAGTCACTGTTTCAGTTTGCAGAATTTGCTTTTCATTTGTTTGAGGTGTGCTGTTTTGTTGACTCAGTCACACTCAGCATGATATCAGTGTGTGCTGTGTAATATTGGATAATTGGGTATTTAGAGAAGCAATTCAATTAATCTAATGAAACATGAGAAGATAGCAAATGGGGAAGCATAGAGATTATTATTATTATTATTATTATTATTTTTGTTGTTGCTGTTGTTGTTGTTGTTGTTGTTGTTGTTGTTTGCTGCAACTGATGGTTGGAGCTTGAATTTGTTGTAGGCTCGAGCTTGATTACAGGTTGCTTATTAGGGTGCAGAGGGATTTTGGGTTTGGCTTGTATGGGGAACTTGAGGTGACACTTGGTCTGGCACTGCATTAGGTAGTGGAGATGCCGCCTTCCCCGGCATTAAGATTCTCTCCTGCAAGAGAGCCCAGAGCAGATGGTCACAAGCGGGGGCGTAGCCTTGAAGGAGGATTGCTATTCAGGGAGAAAGATGATGATCTTGCTTTGTTCAATGAAATGCAGTCAAGAGAAAGAGAGGGTTTTCTGCTTCAATCCTCGGATGACTTGGAAGACCCAATCTGTAATTTCCCATGTTGACATCCTGAGAAGACATTTTGCTTATTATTGGTTGCTTCATTTTGGTGATATTGATGCATTCCTTTCCTTTTGTCATGTGTTTTATTTTACAGCTACAAAGTTGAGACATTTTTCTGATGTCAACCTTGGAATCTCCATTCCTGGTCGAGGAGAAACCAGTGACTTGCTTAATGCAGATGGTGACAAGAATGACTACGATTGGTGCGTAAGATTCCATCTTTGGAACTTTACCTTGTTAAATAACTTAAATCACTGTTTATGTTGTGATTGAATGTTATGATTTTGATTCTTACTGCTTGCTATTGCCTTTCTTTTGCATTACTAATGCATATATTTGGTTGGACAAATAATTCAAGTTTCTTGATCACAAAGCTTGAGACTTTGATGTAGTGAATCAGTTGATTTCTGGTAATCACTACTTACTTCATTGATGTCATGTCTATATTATTCATTTTGCAGGTTATTGACACCCCCAGACACACCACTGTTTCCTTCATTAGATGATGAACCACCACCAATGAATGTTGCCAGCAGGGGAAGGCCTCAGAGTAAACCCATTTCCATATCAAGATCTTCTACGGTGAGCTTTGGAACAATTTATAGTTCTGCCTATAAATAGTTATATTTTTAGGAAAGTTTTTCTGGAATTCATTTCCTCATCTTGAAAAATGTAGTTATGCTTTTACTTATCACTCATATTATGCTGGATGGCCTCATCTTTCAGATGGAGAGAAGTTACAGAAGCAGTAGGGGTAGTGCAAGTCCAAATCGCTTAAGTCCGTCCCCTCGTTCGGGAACAAATACATTGCAATCAAGGGGAAGGCCTTCATCAGTGCCAAATTCCAGTCCAACCCCAAATTTACAGCATGCCACTCCATCAAGAAGACCATCTCCGCCTCCAAATAAGCCCATGACACCTGCTCCCAGGTCTTCCACTTCTACTCCCCGGAGGATGAGCACTAGCTCCAGTTTAGTCTCATCAGGGATTAGGGGAACTTCCCAGTTAAGGCAAGTCGTGGAAACTCTGCATCACCGAAGATAAGGGCATGGCAGACTAATATTCCTGGTTTCTCCTCTGAAGCACCTCCCAATCTTCGAACGTCTTTGGCTGATCGACCAGCATCATATGTGAGGGGTTCATCTCCAGCATCTAGAAACGGTAGGGGTTCATCTCCAGCATCCAGAAATGGTAGGGTTCATCTCCGGCATTCAGTAGGCAATCAATGTCACCAACTGCTTCTAGGAGCAGTAGCTCTTTTTATAGTCATGATCGGGACCAGTTTAGCTCACGCAGCAAAGGTTCTGTAGCATCATCTGGTGATGATGATCTAGACTCTCTACAATCCATAACAGTGGGTAGCTTAGACAGACTGGAGTCACGAAGGGCTTGTTTATTTTCAACCAACAGAACTCCTGCCTTCTCCAAGAAATCAGACAGGATGGTGTCTCCTAGTTCTGCTCCTAAAAGATTATTTGACTCTGCTCTCCGGCAAATGGTATTTTGTAATCTAATTTTCTTATTGAAACAACTTCCTTGTCTGATCATTGTAAGGCATACTGCCAATTTGTTGGTGGCCGGCAATCGTGAAATGTGTTTATTTTTCATGCCATTTAAACATTAATTCCTTTTAGGGTATGTTTGGTTGGAGGGCATATGAACCTCAATCATGAAAATTTACCCTCATTTTTACCCTTCAACTAAACATAGCCTTAGTAATTCCTGCAGGAGTTTGAACTCTCCCTATCTCTCTTTCACCCCACACTTGCGCCTACAAACACAGCATCTTTTCTCTTGTACTTCCCTACCAGTTACAGAATTGTTTTCTATTTGTAATTGAAGCAATTTAAAATGGTAATTTGACTGGGTCAACCATCCTTCTGGACTTCCTATGTGAAAACTTTGAAGTAATATTTGTTTTGTCTATCTTCATATAATTTTAGGCACCTTATTTGTTGTTTTTTATGCTTGATTTCATGTGCATGATTTCTTTCCTGTGTGCATGTATTTTATAGTAACACTTGATTTGACAGCTACTCCAAGGTAATGGCTTCGTATGAAGCCATCATCGAGTTTGTTTTGTGCGCTGCTTATAATATCTCTTGCTTGCACTAGCATAATCATGATAATCGGGTTTTAAATTGGTTGACACTTGACACCTTTGGTGATCTTAGTCCTAGAGAAGCCAATGTAGAGATATTTGGTGAGCATATTGCAAAGAAAATTTGGCTTTACTATTGGGTCTAGACCTGTGAAATCCTCACTCTCCCTCCATGCACTTGTTGTTTCTGCTTGAATGTCTTTTAATAGTTGGATGTAATAAATCTTCTCACTGTTTTTCTTTACAATTAATGCTATGCAGGATAAAAAAAGTCCTCAGAATATGTTCAGGCCACTTTTATCAAGTGTTCCAAGTACAACCTTTTATGTTGGAAAAGCAAATTCAGTGCATCGTTCCCTTGCATCTAGGAATTCCTCTGTCACAACTAGCAGCAACGCAAGCTTCGATCAAGGTACAAGTTTTGCACTAGATACTGAAGGGAGTGACCACAATCCGGATGATATGGCAAGTGAAACTGATAAGATATTATCTTCTGATATGCATGAAGAAGTGTTTGCCTTTGATAAAATTGATGAATTAAATGCAAATGTTGAGCATGAGGACAATGAGGAAGCAGTTTATACCCTACACAATGAATCTAAAGGCCCTAAGGTTGTTTCCGGACCAACTCTACCTGAAGATTCTGTTTATCATGATGGTATTGATACTGAAGTCAATGAAAGTTCAGAAACTTCCTGTGTCAGAGATGACACTTCAAAATATGTTCACACTGTGGTTGCTCTTATGAGGAAGCTGAGAAAACTGAGAAGAATATTGCGCTTTGTCCAGAATGCAGCAGGAAAATCACACTGTTGAGAGTCATGATCCCTGAGACAACTTTGGCAGTTACTGAAGACTCTTCAGTGATTTCTACAAACATGCCTGACGAAGAAAAATCATTATCTGAAACAAGCCAACATATTGTTACATCTAAAGTGCCTCTAGAGAATGATGCAGGTGATTTGAGATATCCCCTTGGTGAACGGGAGGCTCAGGAATGTCAAACCTCATGCAGTAAACTAATCCAGGATTGTTCACAAACAGTCCTCTTCCAAGTTCATTGGCAGAGGGAGGTGGGCAGATGTCTACCACCCTGCTAGATATGAACCAGTCAGGAGTTGATTACAAGAAGCCTGATGATGATTTTGGGAATCAGCAATTGAAACACTACAGTGAGCGTTCAAATTTGAATGTGGACCTCATGGAAGGCACTGGCATTTCCGTGCTGCTAAAAAGGTCTAGCAGCAACAAAGGACCTGTAGTTCAGGGCAGGACTTTTTCTGCCTCAACCATTTCATATGATGATCTGTCTCTTGCGAGAGACAGTGTGAACAGTATTAGAAGCTCAACCAGACAAGGCAATTGTTCTGCCTCATCATCAGTTGATTTCAGCTCAACCAGGCAGACAGAGTTTCGTGTGCAAAGGCAGTTGAGTGGAAGGAAAGTAGATGTAGACTGTGGATATGACTTAAGGACCAAACCTCCAAGTGCTGGTTCATCTTTCCCTGGAACTTCAAACCATTCTCACCATGGATTAGATCTTGCAACTCAGATACTTCTCACAATGCAAACTGTGGCTTTGTAGAGGAGAAACCTCAAGTTCTGCAAGAAATGCAAGCTTTAGAAAATGCAGCAGCAGATGTAATTGATGCTTCTTCTATCAGTTCAATTGTTGTTGAGGAAAATAAATTTGAGTATAATGATAATGTCGGAGTAACTAATGCTTGTAGCTCAGAAGTTTTGAGTCAGGCTGCTGTTCAGTCTAATGACAATCCGGTTGCTTCATTTCCAAATCTTGGGGATTGTGTTGTTGAAAACCATCCAAATACTAAAAGAAGTGTCTCAAATACAGAAACGTTGGTTAGGGCTCCAGAGTTATCCTTTCATGAGAAAGATGATGTGCAGAATTCAAATGTTAGTGAACTGGATCCTTTTGTTACTTCTAACAGTTCTACTATTACAGAATCGGACATAGAAGGGAATTCTGAGAATAATACTGGCACAGTGAATGACGATCTTTCCTGGTATCGAAGGGTGCCGTGGATGGGTTTCAGGATCCTTCTGCTCAAAATCCTTCTAATGATTGTGTTACAACTTCTGTTTCGGAGCTCAATGCCTCTGAGTATTCCCATGGCGTAGGTACGATATACTTTCTGCATTGAATTCTCAAACGAAAAGATATTACCAGAAATGATTTAGATGAAAATATATGCTTTTCCCATTCCTCGTTCTCTCCAAGAAGCACTCATTCATGTACATACTTCACAGTTTATTGCGTGGTAACGAGAGATTTATGAGAAAAAATTATTTAATGGCTATATTTTCTTGGCGAATTTGTTTTATCTGATACTATTGTGAAATGTGAACTGCTGCAGTTCAATATTGATTCCTTACAGATAGTTAAGAAATCAGAAAGATTGTTTATTGATTTATTTGCTGAAACATAAAATCAGTAAGTATCCTTTTTGATGTTCCAGATCTTTGTTTATGCATTTTGAATTCTGGTGCCCATTCATTTGTGCCCTCCGGATGTTAGAGGCAATATATTAATGTAGATTCTATCCTTCTGTGTTAAGAATGACTATCTATTGTGCTTTATGCAACTTTCTGAATATCACAGATCACTGAATGGGTCTCCTAATAAGTGCTGTATATTGCTATCCTTTTGATGAGGAACTGAGGATTCCCCAAGCTGTTATATCTGAAAACTTGTGACTATTTTATTTTTTCGCTTGGAGAGGGGGTATGCTGGGGAGGAACCTTAGCTTATATAAGTTCATGTAGTTAAGAATGCTGCTTCAGCATTCGATCGTAAAAATATTCTGCTTCTCTACCTATATTGTGCCTTTGGTGCTTGTAATCTATTTTACCCACCGAAACAGAAGATATTAGTACATGGCCAGTTGCTAACAATTCTCTAATGTCTTATGGCAGAGGGATCAACGGTAATGGTGGAGTGTCAAGGTCCAGGCAACCCCAGAAGCCTGACACTTGAAGAGGCAACTGATACCATACTATTTTGCAGTTCTATCATCCATGATCTTGCGTATCAGGCTGCAACAATCGCAATGGAAAAAGAATTCTCCAACCCGTTCGAAGGTTCTGAACCAACAGTGACTATACTGGGAAAACCCAATTCTGAAAGAGAGGAAACTCGCAGCCGAACCCGAACAGTTAGCAAGCGCACCTTGAAATCCCACAAGGCCAGGCAAAGGAAGGTGGAAACTGATGTCAAACTGCCTTCTGGCGGCAACAAAAAGACCGAGAATGATGAAAATATCGACGAGTCTTTCACGCGCAATGTCAGCCTTCCTGACAAAGTAGATGGTATGAAGCCCCCCAAGCTGGAATCGAAGTGTAACTGCATCATAATGTGAGAATGCAATGTCCAGGTTGTACTTATATATTTCCTGGCAGCATTTTCTGGTTTGAAGTTTTTATGGTGTTTGGTTTGAAGCCTGTTTGGGATATAATAGCCATTGCCAATTGGTTTATTACGTTGGTTCCAAATATATTTTGTAACAAATGCCACCCTTTGTTTGACATAATTGTAAAGTTATTTTTTTCTTCTCCCTCCTTTTTCTTTTTTGGTTGGTAGGCCAGGCATCTTGGAGGGATGCGCTGTGACCCCTTCAGTTGCTGCATTCTTGGTTGTTATTTCCATCTCAAATTAAGTGATCCATCAATGCAAGTGTGAAGTAGAAAAAAAGCATTCATATATTCGTTGACATTGTTGTTGTTAGTCTAGTCCCCTATTCCTTTTTGCTTTTTGGGTCATGAGTCCCTATTCCTTTGAGTGAGGGAACAAACAAACACTCACGTGTAGGTCACGTGACTGCAGAACCATTTGTTATTAATTTGATTTTGTCTCCCTTAGCATTTTTGTTTTGTCCGTGGAAGATCCAATTTAATAAATGAACGTGTCTGAAAAACAAGTCAAGACTAATAATCATCCATTCAATGATAGTTCTGTTACTTGCACGGAAAAATGCTCAAAGCTAAAGGACTTCGCAAAGGCGTTACTCATAGTTTATTTTTACTGCGTGTTTATCCCAAGGAAGAAAAAATTAGACTTACATTGAATTGTAAGGAATTAAAAAGTTTAGAGGTTAAACCTTTATTAGGGTTATTGAAATATAATAAAAAAAATATATAAATGTATCCATATGATTAATTATAATATAAATAAATATATTAAATCATTAACATTAACATAATCAACAAAAAAATATTCCTAGGTCTATAAAATAAACATTATTTATATAAAATTTTTTAGTCTAGTTTAGCAACACTTCACAAAGCATTTGAAAATAGTTTTTGTTAGCTGCGAGGTTTATATAGTAGCTGTAATGACGAGAAAAAATAATAATCCAATAATTTTGTTAGTGTCCTTTTTTAATTCTATTTTTTTTTACTATGACTATCATAAGATATCAATATTTAAGCTTTAAAAAAACTTTTAAAAAAATTGAAATTTTTTTTTAAAAAAAGCTCCGCTTGGCTTTTGATTTTCCCTGGTTTACCGTTTTGACTTCCCCAATTTTTGAGCTTAACTGGACCGAGGTGATCGTTCTGCCAAATTGCCGGCCTGGTCTAGTTTTCTCTTCCATGGTTTATCCTCTTCTTACTCTTCTTTAGAGACAGATAAATGAAATGTTTGATTTATCGGTCAAAAATTCTAAATTATAATTTAGACCAAAATTTAAAAGATATTATCATTTTATTCTATAATAAGTGTCCATATTTATGCACACATATTAAGTAAATAATGGTATGATCTTGAAGCTAGAGTAAATTTAAATATATTTTATAATATTATCCTTATCACCTATCTCAATACTTTTCTTTCATATTTAATTTATCTATTAACTCTCTCTCATAAGGATATTAAGGAAAAAAAATTAAAATTGTCTAGAATTTTTAAAAGGACAGATAATAGTAATTTTTTTTTTTATAGATAGACACTTATTAAAAAAAGGAAATAGTATATTTTTTCTGAATTATTACATGAGAATTTGTAAGCAACAAACCAGACATACTAACGGTAAAAGAAACCAAAAAGTTTATTAAGTTACTTTATTAGCGTAGGAATTTTTATCTATCTTATAAATAAATAAATTATATTTCTAAAGATAAAATGTACAAGGGTATTGGAGAAATTTATAAGGGTATCAAACAAATTCTATATAACAATAATTTTAGTAAACTTCAAGAGCAATAATATTCCTTCCATTCCTTTTTAAATATCTCTCGAGTTTTGTACACAAATTAATATAATAATTTGATCTCATTAATTTTTCAAAAAATAATAGCAAAAGACTAAAATATCATTTTATTTTTTCTCACTCTATTAAATTATATCCACTCATTCTCTCCAATTTTACCCTCTCTCTTCAATATTCATATTTTGCAAAGACATAGAAAATAGAAACCAAATGGATGGAGGGATATATATTGAAAATAAAGTCATTAAATACTCATTGAAAATCCAAAAATGATATTTATTCCGAAAAAATTGCTCAAAAACGTTTCAACAAGCAGGTATAGTGTGTCCCGTTGGTGAGTGATTTCCCAGAAAGTAGAAAGTGTCATTACATCCAGGGATGGATCTAGAAATTAATCAATGAGAGGGCTAAAATTATAAAACTTAAAAAATTTGAATGAGGATAGCCCTTTTTTTTTACAATTGTGATTAGAAAAAATCTTTTTGACCTTTATTATTATCTCATTTAGAGAATTTCTATGCTACTATTTAAATTTCAAAAAATTTTAATGGCTAAGTAAAATATTTCTATTTGTACTCCTGCATCTAAATTGGGACTCAACTTGAAAAATTCTAATTATTTTAGGAAAAAATTTATAATTATTTTAAAATAATTTATAACAACTAATGACTCAATCTGTATTTTATTTCTTAATTTTAATCCATCATAATTTCTCTCTGATTATAATATTATATTGTTGACTCAGATATTTCAAAAATAGAATCATAAAAAACATTAAAACAACTAATCTATGCCATCTTTTTATATATTAGATAATATTATACTATATATTAATATTAATTTATATCTATATATGCATATATATTAAAAAACTTGGGGGCCGCGGCTTCTAATGGCAACCCCCCCCCCCGCCGCCGCCGCCGCCACTCTCTGTCCGTGTGGATCCGTCCCTAATTACATGAAATTTCGCGATCTGAGAGTTTTCTTTGTGTTATTAATATTTTTACACGCATAGCCAAAACTTTGGGTCAATGCACAATTTTTTGCTGACAACGGATGCGTTGCGGAATGTGCTAAGTAAAAGCCTAAAAGACGCCCACAGGGCACAGGGAATTAAAAAAAATAAAATAACAGAAGGCAAGTGGATGAGAGCATATTCTAAACGTAAATAGACCGTTAGCTATTTCAGCATTAAAAACTATTCGAGAAGAAACATTCACAGCCCAAAAAACTCTTTCTTTCTCGAATTTTGCATCTCTAACCCTTCTTACTTTCTTTCTTTGTTTCTTCTGAAATCTCACTGAACCCCGCATTCCTTTGATTCGCAAACTCTCCCTTCCCGCACAAAAGCGGAAAAAGGAGAAGAAGAACCCAGAACACTCTCTCCCAATCCAATTATAGAAAAATAATTTGAAAAAAAAAGACAGAGAGAAAAAAAGAAATATTAAATAGAGAAAAAAAAAAAGAAAGAAAGAAAGAAAGCAATGGCGTCAGCGACGAATGCGTCTGCTGGTACGACGTCGTCTTCGATGTTGAGCAATTACCCTCTCATCTCCGCCGTCGTTGCTTTCGCCATAGCCCAATCCATCAAGTTCCTCACCACCTGGTTCGTTTCTCTCTCTCTCTTACACACGCACACAGATTTCAACCAATCCAATTCTGTGTTTGGATCCAAATAAAACTAACACACTCAATAACTTGAATTCTTTTATTATGAAAAAAAGGAAGAAGCTTCCTTGACGTTTGTGTGTAGACCTAGCTTGTTTTTGGTTGCATCCAGCAATTGAATATTTCTTTTTAGTGTAAACTATGTTTAAATTGTTGTTTAAGCTGCTTAATCTCAGTGCATTTACACGAGCATTGAAGGATATTCTATTAATTTTTTTTATAATAAAATAGAAGTAATAAAAAAATTGCAATAAAATTTTGGGTTTGGCTAATGATATGTGAATTTGATTATGGATTTTGTAGAGGAATTTAGGGTGCGTTTCTTTAGGGTTTTTTTTTTTTTTAAAAATTTTCAGAAAAGTGACTTTTTTTAAAATTAAAAGTAAAAATAGATTTTAGCTTTTGATATAAAATAGTTCATATATCAGCCTGTTAGACAGAAACAAATGCAACTATAATAATATGGTATTAGAAGAGTAGTGAGGTTGGAATTTGGTGTATGGTGTTTAGTTCAGCCTAAGAGTGTTAATGTTTGGTAGATATGTAGGTATAAGGAGAGGAGATGGGATCCCAAGCAACTGGTTGGATCTGGTGGAATGCCCTCTTCTCATTCGGCTACTGTGACAGCTCTTGCCGCCGCTGTTGGGTTCCAGGAAGGCTTTGGAGGACCTCTTTTTGCAACTGCATTGGTTTTAGCTTGCATTGTATGAAATGAGTTCTCTCTTTAGTTCTTCTGTTTAATGAAGATATCGTAAAGGACTCCTTTTTTTATTTTTGGGTTATGGACATTTATAATGAACATCCAATTTATTCTTTCTGTATCTCTATGTGCACCTGTAGGAATAGATACACATGTACTATGTAATTGACTAATTGTAAATAAAGGATTTGATGCCCTATAAACAACTGTGTTAAACAATGAGAAACTAGTGCTAGCAACAGGCTCATATGGTTGGGCGAATTTCTGATGTGAATATTGTTGGCAGGTGATGTATGATGCTACTGGCGTAGATCCAAGCCGGGCGCCAAGCTGAGGTTTGATGCTTGTGCTACTAGTTTTTTTAACTCTGCCACTTTTTTGTCCTTTCTATACTTGCACACAATATTGTGTCCTATGTAATTTGCTCATGACAGACATGACTTGAAATGCCACAGAAGCTTTTTTTCTGTTTTCCTATGATTGCAGTGCAAGACATCTTTTGTGTGTTGCTTTGGTTGGCTCCAAATGGGTTTTACTGAGTTCCAATGACTGATTTTGTCCAGGTTTTGAACCAAATTGTATTTGAACTACCTGCTGAACATCCTCTGGCAGAAAGCAGACCACTCCGTGAACTCCTTGGGCACACACCACCTCAGGTTCACCATTTTTCATTTGATTGCTTCCTGCAAATGCAATTATTTGACAAATCTAAGTTTAGTCAAGAGAATATTGTGCATCATTTGCTTGTTCATTTCACAACCTACGTAAGGTTTTGGTGTTTGATATCATTCATAGTAACATATAATGTGAGCACCTTATTTTCTCAATTTTATAGCTGCTATTGCTTAAGCAAATTAGGCAATGACTGTGCTATAATTTATCTTTTATAAACATTCGAGTTCAACTCTATTAAAATTCTATCTTACTCATTTTCTGATTATGTAGTGCTAAGTGGATGATGAACATCTCAATGCAGAGATAATAATGTACCAAAACAATAGGTTCTGTGAGGTTCTAAAAACAGTTTATAATAGGTTAAAGTCATTAAGAAGGTTTATAGCATTTTGATTGCTACATTTTATGGACTTGCTCTCCTACTACCATGCATGCCAGATTTTTATTTTTATCCTTTTGAATTATTTCCACTTTCTCTTATCTTTTTGTATTGAGTACTGCTATCTATACATAATTTTTGTGGACACCATCTATTATTGGTTACCTTACCAAATTCACCAGTTAGATTACTGACATGATTCCCCTACAAATCAATTCACTAATAACACAATTGAAATCTCAGGTGTTTAAATAGTGTCTACAAAGGTTATGTACAAAAAAATTTATTGTTTTCTATCTCACCGTCTCTCTACATATTAAAGTGAACAGTTACAAATCCTTAAGATGTATAAGTAGGTTAACTTTAATTGTGTATTTTATAATCCTTTTGAAGAAAAAGAAACCTGGATGAGATGAATTAAGAGTTTAATATAGATGTACTAACCATGTAAAACTTTTTTATACTGTCATTCAATCATATCTTGCCACATAAACAAAACAAGTTTGTTTCTCACCCCACTATTTTAAAAGTCATGTATATGGAAGGATTCAATTGGATGGTAGTATAAAAAATTTTACACTATTAGTGTATTTAAATTAAATCCATGAATAGAAGGGACTAAATTATTACGTGAATATAAAACTAATCGGAAAATAATGTATTAAAATTAAATCCATGTATAATGCTAATGGATTGATTTCTCTGGTTGCTAACCGGAAACTAATGTATCAAAATTATAAAACTCCCATGTATTAAGTGCATAGTTTTGTTTTGTTGTGTAAATGCTTTGGAATTGATTTCAGCGTATAACCCCATATTGTTTTGCACGAAAATTATTTATTCAAAACTTACTACTTGAAAAATAAAAATGTGGCTAGTATTACAACTTCAGGTTAAAAAAAAGGGAGGACTAGTAGGTGGGTGTTCTGATATCATAGGTAAATGTTTTTCCAAGACCTGAATTTTTAGATTGAAATTGATCTTAATTTCAATTTTTCATTCTTATACAATTGGTGGCTTTGGTTATTAATAATGCAGGTGGTTGCTGGTGGGTTACTGGGACTTCTAACAGCAGCTATTGGCCCTAGCAACCATGGCTTGGAGCTAGTAGTCAAAATCAGGGCTCCTTTGTTGGCATCCCTTAGTGGAAGCAATTTCCGGCCATACACTACTCAGAAATTGAAGACACAGTCTCTGGTCTTGAGGCTTGTTCAGTCACAAAAGTGTTTGATATGTGCCAAACAAAAATTGAATTGTATTGATTACACTATTTGATGTAAAGGAAGTATCTGTCTCTTGGAATATTTATTTACTGGAGTACTGGTCTCTTAGCATTTATGGCTTAATCAATTTTAGAATGGATTTATTTATGGTGCTACTGGATGTGGTTGACTTTTTTAGCATGGTTATATGTAACATACACCAGTGATTATATGCAAATGGTTCAAGTGTTACTGATTCAATCTATTTATGATGCTAGACATATTCAATTAATTGACTTAATAGGATTGTATATTTGTCTGTCAAAATTACTTTCATGATTGCCTCCAAATTGTGGTGCAAGATGAAAGGAGGTAAATGGAATGATAAAACCATAAATTCACCCATACACATTTTATGCAGGCAAAATTGATCGCAAAATACTATTATCAATTTGTATTTTAATTTGCTTCACATTTTAATTCTCTTACAAATAGAAATAATTTTAATGGAATTGGGTTCCAATCATCTGCCTCATTTTATTCTAATTCTAATCAGACTCCCCCTCAAATTTCTTTCCTAACAGTTTATGATACCCTAACCGTTAAGGAATGAATAAATTAAACTATTAACCAATGAGAATGAAACTATCTAGCAGCACTCCTTCCTAAAAGAATCAAACAAAATTATCTGTTGTTTTTGATGATTTTTATTGCTGTGCTCCCAGTATAGTTGAAAAAACCCTCTGCATTTCCACTCTTGGATCCCCAGCAAGTTCTGAACTTGTGCGCCAGGCAATATGTTCATCAGGTCTAACTAAAATAGCCCCCCTGTTTGTCATTTTACACATATCCCACCAATTTGAAGTTGTTGATGATCTCTTAACTTCAAAAGCGTCTTCATAATTCTTCCAAGGGGATAATGCTGCTTCACTTCCTTTCTCAAGTCCTTCAACAGAATCAGAAGGCCACAAAACACACACTTTGAGAGAAACGTGGCATTCCTCAGCAACCTTGAATGCTTCACGAGCAAGATGGTAAGATTCCTTCACAGGTGCTATGATGAGAACAAACTCAACTTTAACTCCAGATACAAGATCAAGCGTAGATACAGTCCCCTACAAAATCATCCAAAGTAGGAACACTTTGATGTCTTAAACCAGTGACAAAGTCACAAGCTAAACCAGAAGAACTATTAAATGAAACCAGCAGAACCAACTTCTAGGGGAGAAAAATACAAATAGTTCTTTTTTATTAGGTTGAAAATATGTAGCATTGTAATAGAAGTGAACAAGACACACTAGAAGGAACACAAAAAAAGAGTCTATCTTTTGGCTTTAATAATCATGAACTTTATTAACAGTACAATAGAGAACAAACCTCACTATATGGGTTTACTCTTACAAACATATGGGGCAGTCTTGATCCTGGATGTGCTGAAGGGATGTAGTCCCTCCGTCGACCTGTCGGATCTTGTGGTGGAATCTCAGCACCATTACTCTCTGGCACAATTGCTCCCTGTAGGTACCTAAGATCAACTGTTTTGAATTAGATGGGTGCCTCTAAAGTGCTCATTCATCTCATGATCCATCCATCAAAATGTTAAATGAAATGACAAATGATTATAAATGATGCTAGTCACAAATTTGGCCTGACTGACCAATATAGAAAAGTCAAAAAATATAGCAACAGCCACAGCTAGAGGAGTCTGGTAAATGGTTAATGGTGAAATCTAGCTTAGCAGCACAAAATGCCAAAAACAAATTATTCACGGCGATACCTAAAACCAAGATCTTCAGCAGGGAACTGGAGTTGAAGGCTCTCTCCTTCTTCAAAAATACGTCTCAGCTTTGTCAACCTTGACAATCCAAGAGGGTTACTTTCATTTAGGACAGATTCTGAGAGCTGAGCACGACCTATTGCAAAAATTCCATCCAAAGCTACCTTCTGCAATCCAGATGGTAAGATGGAACCAATCCCATTAACAACAAATCGATGTACTGCAATTAAATGAGAAAAGAATCAGTAAAATTTTATTTATTTAGCTGGAAAGAGTTGTATCACTATTTGTAAGACTACTAAATAGACGATGAAGGAAACACAATCTTTTGCGTACCTGCATTTGCAACAGTTGGGTCAAGACCAAGTGCTGCAGGAACAGACATGGCAGCTCTAAAGTTCTTTAGACTTAATTTTGTATTGAATACAGCAATCTGACAATAATAGACAGCAATACATGTCTACTGTTCATCTGACTTCAAGACAAAGTTATATTAAAAAATGTAATAGAAGATAAATGTATTACCGGTCTACGTTCGGTCTCATATGTATTTAACATTGGAAATGTAGCAATACCCTTTGTCACAGAAGCTATTTTCCAGGCAAGATTATGAGCATCCTGAATGCCAGTATTCATTCCTGTAATATCACATCAATATGTTACGCTAAACTGCTTCATTGAACAGTATGAACTAAAAACAGTGGTTCAATCCTGATTCTTAGGTCTTATAATGCGGATAAATTTATTGAAGTTGTGCAAAAGTTTGTGTTTCAAGCTACTTGGTGTGCTTCACCATGCTGATGCAATTCTACTCTCCTTCGGTTACTTTGATAATTATTAAGGGAACTCCAATGTGAAAGATTTTTGGAATGGACGATATTATATACAATATACATAAGCTTTAAACAAGCACCAAGACCAAACCATATTTGCATAATCCAAAGTAATACAGTACAGATTATTTTTTATGCACACTGTAGACTTGTAGTATCTGCAGAAGGATAGAACAACTAACCAAAACCACCAGCAGGAGGAAATCGAATGAGCGGCATCACCAACAAGTAATATTCGGTTGCCACAACATAGAAACCTCTCAGCAACTTCAGCATGCATAATCCATGGCTTTATGTCAATTACATCCATGTCCCCAATTCACGACCAACTAGTTTGATGATTAACTTCTCACAAGCCTACAACAAATCATATTTGTTTCAGTGTGCATTACTTACATAAATGTATTAAACTTAACCACTTGAACAGTCATGACCAATACTATGCAATTTAGTTAACATGCAAGCATACAAAATGATTGACGTCTTTACAAACTATAACTTTTAACTTTCTCATAGATATTTTATCCATCATATCATGACAGATTTATTTATTTTTAAAGAAGGCAATAGACCATCTGTTATGGATGGATGATACCTTTGGGCTGAAATCCTCGATGGTTTGCTGAGGTGGATAAAAAGGTATCTGCAATGATACAACTAAAATCATTCATCTGATTCACAATAAATTAGTTGCTAAAGAATTTGCTGACATTTCAGACTTACTAAAGCATGTTATACCTGCATTACAAATTCCCCTTGCCTGAGATCATGAGCAACAAGAACCCCAATAGCTTCAGGATTGAAGATGAAAAATAGCATACCAGGATTCTCCTGAAGCAAAAACTGCCCAAGGCCTTTGCTAAAGAAATGGACACTGACAAGCTTTTGCAAGTCTTTCTCACCTCTCATTTCTATTCCTACAAGCCTTCTCACAGTACTTCCTGCTCCATCTGCACCAATGAGGATGCTACAATGGATTTTCCGTTCTACACGGTTCCCCTTATTGATCGTAGATGCAGTGACAGTTACAAAGTCATCGCTGGCATCAATAGATACACACTCATGACCCATCATTATTTTCTGTTCACAAGAATGTTCATGTTTTGCGCTTTCGGCTGCACATATTTTAAAGCCTAGATTTTCAAGCTGCTTGTGTAATAACATAGTTAACTTGTACTGTGAGAAGTGTGCAACAGAGACTGGGCTGACAACATGCTCAAGATCTGATAACAAGTACAAGATATATGAATCTTCTGAAGCTTGATATTGAACAAAATGAACCATACAGAGTAATTTATTTGTTGATAGTGCATATTTTGAAGGCCATGTGTAAATATTCCCAAAACTACACTGAAAATCTTCCTACTGCTATCAGACTGGAACCAGTTCTCATGGAGTATGGAATAGCACCTTGAGGTTGTATGTGATCTACAGATCCAAGAATTGAACCGGAGAGAGATGTACAATATATAAATTTCCTCCATAAATCTACTGGTGGTTGAGACCTTTGGATCTCCTCAACAAGGCCATCAATTTTGCGGAATATCTAAAATGGAATGACTGGTTAAAATAAAACAGCTTTCTTTGGAAATAAAATAATTTATTGAAGAGTGTATTTTACCTCCATAGATCGATTGTTGATGAAGTGTGCTTGTGGATGATTAGAAAATGTCTTGTTTCTCTCCAAAACTGCACATTTGATGCCTATGACAATACAAAAGAAGACATATACCATGAACAATAATCAATATGAATGAACATATAGGATTTGGCCCAGAGTACGCTTTAAAAAGTAAAGTGCAGAATGCACTTTAGAAAGTAAATGCAATCTTAATTGATGATGAGAAAAATCAAGATGATAGATTATTGCACATTTATGATCCGTCGCGCAAGTGTCTGTATCTTATAAAATCTTATTACCCCTATTTTCTCATCAACAGTCATGAGAGCAAACTTTACCTGATAAAGTGCTCCTGGGCTCCTGGCCCTTTGGAGCCAACTCCAAAAGCATAGGAGTAAGATGATGATATAAGAAAAAACATACAATGCAGGAAGCATCATTGAGCACATTTTTAGTACAAGTAATACAATTTGTACATAAAGGAGATTAAAAGAAACTCAAATAAAAGCTTATCTGTTTAGACAATTCCTCAGATCAAATAAAACAATAGAGAAGAAGAAATTATCTTCCATAACAATGTTAAAACATGGGAACATCATTCACATTACCACTTTTGCAGTAGCATTCTTAGAAAAGATACCACAAACACATTTCGTTACTAACATTTAACAAGGGAAACTCTATAGCTCATTGGAAATCTTGCATTATCTAACATAGAGATTTTTTTTTTGGGATAAAATCTAACATAGAGAATTCTTTGCACCAAATATATAAAGCATAAACAATGGAGGAAAAGAAAATTTTTCCATTGCAAAATTACAAACAGAAAACATGTTTATCTTATCACATTTGTTCTAGCATTATCAGGATAGTTAGCAGAAATGCGTTAGCTTCACAAGGAAACTCCGTGACCAATGTTAAAACCTTGCACTTGGTTCCAAAAATGATAATTGCACATATTTCAGAATATTTGCTAGAAAAGAGTCTATGAATATGAATACAATATTCAACAAAAGCATTCATGTCAGATCTACGGCATCGAAAACAAGAAGTGAGCATTAATCAATAGGAATGCTTTAACTTTGGAGTCTGACCTAATTTAGTGAGAAGAATAGAGAACAAGACCCACAGGTCCTGCTCCAATGATCAGAACTGGAAGCACTGCATTATTGCCATAAAAAACTTCGGCTTTTGAGAAGCCTCTACTTTGCATGTACCGAAGTGGGTGCGCTCTATTCCCAGTTTTATTTTTGAAAGGGTAATTATACCTTCTTATAAACCTTAGAAACCCCATGACCCAAAAATTGGAAGCCAGGCTCAGTTGCAATGGAAGAGATAACTCAGGCTAAAAAATCATCTGAAAAGAAAAGTAAGGGAATCATGAACAAGAAAAAGTCAGTAACTAATTACCATCACAAAACATTGTCATTATGATCAGGCTGTTGATGATAAAGCGAACAGTTCATCTCATTATTTAACTTATATATGTCGCAACCCTCCTTGAAGATAGCACAATGAGCAAGGATTAAATTTGAAAAGCAAATAATGACATTAATGAAAATAAAGTTGAATATACAAAAATAGATTAACTCTATGCTGATGGAAGAACTCAATACACAGAAGTAATTGCAATATGGAATGAGCTAATAATTCATAAGACTATAAAATATGACACCCAACATAACATTTCTTGTTTAATCCTAACAAGATACACAAAATGTCACTATTAACTCTTGTCCATTACACCACTTAAATCAGATGATAAGCACTATCATGTTCCATAAGGACGTGGCAGCGATTTATAGCTGTTCAGGACAAATTCATTAAGCATACACAAAGTGGATTCTGGTTAGGGACTCAGATTTCATCAAATAAAACAAGGGCTCAAAGTTCAAATCAATCACCAGCTCATAACCCAAAAAGCTTCCAAATGGAACATTCTCAAGTCCCAAGACAATGCACATATGCTACTTGATTTGGACCTTATATCAAACATCTTGTGGCCAGCTACAGAACCAACCTAGCAAAAGAGCCACTTGCACCACTAGAACCAAAAGATATACTAAGTATCATAACATTACACAGTACATTAATTAAAATAGGGCCACTGAGAAGGATGCTAAACGTTGCATCATTCCCACTATGCATTGAATAGTGAGCACAAAAGAAAAATGGAGTTGACAAATTATAGTGAGAAAAATATAGCAGATATATATTGAAGCAAGAAATGTTCAATTTAATGCAGGAGATATTCTTTGCTGATGCTGCTGCAGATCTTCTGCAATGTTATCAAATTGGCTCAGCCATATTGTACTAATATAGTTATAGAACTTGACCCGGTGATTGACTTGGTAAAGCACTGATTACCGGGTCACTGACTTAACCAATGAGAAAAGGTTGAACTGAATATAATAAATATATATATACACATTAAAATTCAATTAAATACAGTAAAGTGAAACAAATAATTAGGAATCTAACACTCTTGACACAATAACCAAACTAAAAACATAAACAAATGCATCATCAGTGATCCAAGGATGTCTAAACTTGTCCTTGAGGTTTCTGTCTCAAATTGTTCTTAGTCTTAGTAATAACACTAATACCTCAAGAGACCCAATACTTACCTCTTCTTAGCAACGTTATGGTTATGGACATGTTGGATAGATATGGAGCTCGGAGAAGGGAATCTGATTTTCTTGAAGTGTTTTCATATCCTGTGAGATTCGAAAGACCACCGAAAATAATAATAAAAAACGAATTGAGTGAAATCCACTGACCAAAAACCTACGCTCTACCCCATTTCAGTGTGGTAAGTTTGGTGTACTCCTTTTTTATGATTTGAATTTTATAAATTATATATTAAATAATAAAGATAATTATAAAAATATAATGAATTTGTTTATTTATTTTTACATTGATTTCATGTTGTTTGATATCTATGACACATTAAATAAACTTATTCATCATAATCACTTTTATACATAAAAATTATAGATAATTTAAAATTTAGAATTAAATAATTATTTTAATTAAAAATTTAATAATAAATATTATAAATAAATAATAAATGACAAGTAAATAAATATTAAAATATATAAAGTAATAAAAATCAATAAATAAATTTATAATACATGATAAATAATATAATATTTAATATAAAATACAATTATATATAACAAAAATTAAAATTAGAATAATTATTACAAATTAATATTTTAATTATAATTTTTTTAAAATTTATCAGTAAATGACTCATAAATAATATTACTTGGTATGTTTTCTATATATTCATTACATGCATTATGATAAAAATATAGAAGCTGGAAGTATTAAAATGTAAGAGAAAAAAAAATGATATATATTTCTTATTTTTATATTTTATTATATGAAAATAAATTAGTACAAAAAATTATAATAAAATGATAATTTAAGTTTGATACAATGATAGTGTAAAAGTTTTTACATTGTTATTTATTTAATCATTCTATTTAAATGACTTTTTAAGTTATGGATAAACAAGTAAATCACTTTGAATATGTGACAATATATGCTTAAATAGATTATAGAACTAATTTATATTATTAGCATATCAAAATTAATTTCATAAAATAATAATTGTAAAATAAATCAACCAATAGAAATATCAAATAGTGCCAAAACATGCTAGATAATTAACTATTAACTATGATAGTTAAATTATTGATTTATAAAGGCTATTTTTAATATTTTTAATCTAATTCATATAATTATATTTTATGTTAATATTATTTGTTACAAATATTATTTATTATATATTATTTATTTTTTAAAATAGTTAGTGTTTATTTATATATTTTAATATTATTATAAATATTTCTTTAATTTTTATATCTTATTTATTTAAAATACTAATTATTAAATATTTTATTAAAATAATTATTGTTAACTTTGAATACAATTTTTAATGTTATTTATAAATTTAATTTCTATAAATGAAAGTGTAAAACAATTTTAATTGTCAATTGATAAAACTTCAAGAAAGTGTCAAATTATGTAAAAATTGACCTACTAATATTTTATTTTACTATCAGTGTATAAAAATTAAACTAATTATTTATTTTATAATTATTTATATTATTTAATATATACTTTATAAAAAAATAAATTATAAAATATTATACCACACACACCCTTAGTGAAATTTAAAACAAATGGTAGGGGGGAGGATACCGGGAATACAAATAATTTGTAGAGAGATTATAAGAGTATAATATGACTAATTGTTAGACATCCTTTTATTTGGTTTCCATTATTGATATTTGAATTGGAGAGTTGCAGCTGTATGCGAAATTGATGTTGAATACCAAGTGGGTTGGTAGGCAATGGAATCCCACAACCAGCTGACCGGGGTTAATTTCACTTATCCACTTAAAAGAGAGGCAAAATTTTGTAAATTTCTATTTTACGTAGTGAAATATATCCATTTCCTTAACTTAAATTTAAGTGAGATAATACTTGATATTTAAGGAATAACGATATTTTTGTAAATTTATTTCAAACAGATAGTAGAGTTGTACCATGAAGCACCATAATTAATAAGAATCATATAAGTGATTCTAACCATAACATATAATGTTAACCATTAGTAAATTTTAGTCAATTTGGAGTGTAAGTTGTTTCAAAATGTAATATGAATGGATATCACATATTCATACCAACATAACTCAAGTTCATCAAATGTTAAGCTGAATATTTACTATTTCAATACAAATCAAATATTATAATAAAACATGTCTATTTAGTGTGAAAATTGAAATGACGAGTAGTATATCAAATATTGTACTTTTTATGTTATAAAATGAAAGACAGAGTAAACATATTCATCAATCAAATGTAATGAGCAAATTGAGGTTAGTTGTCTAGGGAATCAAAAAATAAGAAAACTAAATGAAATGAGAAAATTGTTCCAAATAAAACAAAAGAATCCAGTAGTAAGAATTAAGACAAGTCAATAATATGCAGAAACAATCAAAGTAAACAATTATTTCTCATTCCTTTTTAAATTAAACTTAATTCTTTAAAAAAAAATTTACAGAATAATACCCTCAAATCCAAATTTAAGCAAATGCAAAAATGGATAAAATTTCAAAAGAAACTCCACTTCAGGTTTTCAACAAAATTGAAGAAAGACATCAAATTACATATAAGATCATAGATTTAACTGCTAAAACTAAAAACAGAAATCTACAAAATCAATAAATGCAATAATACTAAGGAAAATATTTCCAACAAGAAGTCGGTAAAGACAATAGTGCAAGTCAGAATAAAAAACCTGACAAATGACAATCATGAACTTAAGTTTCAGTTATTACTCTTACAAAATTATTAATCACAAATAGTATTTAAAATCCCACAATTTTTGAAAATTCAAAAGTGATAAAATGAAAAAAAAATTAACAAATTATTAACCTTTAATTTCTATCTATAAGTTTAAAAACATTCATATAATATTTTTTCTTGGTAAAATAATCAAAATTACAAAATATATGTTTCTCCTCTTATAAAATAAAAGTAAATACATTTTAGTTACTAAAATGAGTACTCACCTAACCCAATTATTAACTTTTATACGATCAATAATTAAATCACAACTTTAGATATAAAAGGTACATGATAATCAAAAAGTAGCGTTTGGAAGTCTTATAAATATGAATAGACAATATAAAATTTCTTACATTATTAGTACATTAAAATTAATCTCCTAAAGATATTAAATAAAAATTATACATATCTACGTCATACAACAACTCAGTATAATGAATATTATTCAATTTTTAAGAAAAATTCAACAATTGAGAAAATGTTTATAGCTTCCATAAGGATTATTTAAATTTTATTTAATTTTTTCTCTTCAATTTTATTCAAATTATTAAAATTAAATTAAAGATGATATATTAATGCAGAAAATAAACTCAATTTAAACATATATTTAGAGTATTAATATACTTTTAAAAGTGGGTATTTAACCAATTAGTGAAACTAATAAGTATAGGTATCAATAGTTCATATTCATGTATTTAGAAAATAATACTGTGTCAATATCCTCAATTCTTGAGAATAAGAATGATAACCTCTTTTCTGTCTAGAAGAATGCTATGTTCATCACCTTCCATTACACCAAAAGAATACAGAAGTTTGTACACATAAAATTATAATTTTCATGAGTGAGTGAGCTATTGAACATGATATTTTGTGAGAGTACCGGATACATTAGCCAAATATATAAGCTGCAAAAGAGCATAATTACAATATCATTCGAAGAATTGTTTGAATTGAAGTATATAAAAGTGTATTGAAGAACTATTTTGAAAATATTTAACACAGCATGGAGCATGAACTAACTCAATGGAATCTAATTTTTTCTAATATTAGTGGCAAAGTCAGAAAATAGTGAATTTTAACAAATAATACCATAATAAGGACATTATAATATTGACACAGGCATAATAAATAGTGATGTGAAGAAATTAATAATTTTTTTAAATCTTTAGGTTTCTACCTATAAATAAAAATATCTTTCATATAAATAATTAACCTCTTATAGGTAGAAAATAAATCAAATTTTCCTAAAATATATGGGGATTTCTCTTATACTCTTATAAAATTTAAAAGTAGCACATACATTTCTAGTTATTTGTGGCTAAAAATGAGTAACATGTCTCAAATTAAGACTAAGTATTAACTTTTATTACAATCAATCAATAATCTAAATCACAACTTACACTGTATTATGAAAGGGTACCTAGATAATCAAAAATATAGATAAACTTATTCATAGTTTGGAAGTTAGACAATATAAAATTTCAATATACATTATATAATTACATTAAAAATAATCTCCTAAGAATAAAATATTATCATATGAGTTTATGATACAACTCATTCAAAAATATCATTCATTTAAAAGAATAGTTATTTATTCATCAAAATGTTTTAAGTAAAACCTATAAACAACAATTGAGAAAATGATTTATAGCTTCCATAAGGATTATTAAATTTTATTTAATTTTTTCTCTTCTAATATTTATTCAAATTTATTAAAATTAAATTAAAGATGATATATTAATTTGCAAGAAAACACTCAATCATATTTAAACATTATATTTTAGAGTATTGTTATATTGATGGGTGATCAAACAAATTTAATTAAGTGATGTGTTGGTTTGAGTGGGGGTTGAGCCCAAATCAAATATACAAATTAAATAGAAATGTCTATGTTTTAAAATGAATGTAGAGAAAACAATTCATCAAACAAAGTTTTTTTTTCATTCACTAGTTATTTTCAAAATTTTAAAGAAAAAATGAAAATGACACCATATTTGTCAAGTAAACATATTCTCACCTCTATTATCTATTTTTAATGAAAATAAAAAAAAAAATACTCAAACCAAATGCACCCTAAGAATAAGCCAAAAGAACTAGTTGCGGTAATCAACAAAAAATGGTTCAAATCAAAAGAAAGAATGCAAAAGAACATTTCGGCCTAAAACCTCCAAAATATTATGTTTCCCACAATATTAAGTGCTAGTGTAAGAAAAAAAAATAAAAAGACAAATTAAAATAACCTCTCTTAAGTTTAGTTAACATTACAATTATTTCAATTTTTAAAATTACACTTAATTCTCCTAAATATATAAAATTTATTACAATAACACCCCTTATTGATAATGATCCATTTAAAAAATGCAAAAAACTTTTTTAAAAAAAAAAACATGTGAAGAACTATTATGCCCTTAGAACTAGTATAGAATGTGTGCGATGCACATAAGATCATATACAAAAAATAAATTTTACCTTAAAACTAACAAATAAATAGTATAATCAAATTTGTATTGATAGAAAAAATAATAATAATAAATTCACTAGTCTCTTTTCCATGGTCAGAGTAAAGAATATGATAGAAAAAATCATATTAAATAATTTTAAGTGAAATAGCCTGATAATGACAATGCATGAGTGGAGAGTTGATTAAGTGAACGAAGTAATTTTTATAAGTGGCACATAGTGATAACAAATAATAATAATAAGAAATTTTGACACATAATAAATAGTGATGTGAAGAAATTAATAATTTTTTTAAATCTTTAGGTTTCTATATAAATAAAAATATCTTTCATATAATAATTAACCTCTTATAGGTAGAAAATAAATCAAATTTTCCTAAAATATATGGGGATTTCTCTTATACTCTTATAAAATTCAAAAGTAGCAATACATTTTAGTTATTTGTGGCTAAAAATGAGTAACATGTCTCACTAAGTTAACTTTTATGCAATCAATAATTAAATCACAACTATTTGGATATAAAAGGTACCTAGATAATCAAAAAATAGATAAACTTTTCGTTTGGAAGTTTTATAAATATGAATAGACAATATAAAATTTCTTTATTATTATATATTAAAAATAATCTCCTAAAGAATAAAATATTTCAAATAAAAATTATAATATCTACGCATGCAACAACTCATTCTTTAAAAGTATAGTTTTTTTAATAAAATATTATTCATTTTAAGTAAAAAATTCAACAATTGAGAAAATGTTTATAGCTTCCATAAGGATTATTAAATTTTATTTAAAATTCAAATTTATTAAAATTAAATTAAAGATGATATATTAATACTAGAAAATAAACTCAATTTAAACATTATATTTTAGAGTATTGTTATATTGAAAAAAGTGGGTCTTCCAATGAAGTGAAAGGGTGAATTTAGTATTAGGTCAAATAAGATTCAACACCAATCCTATGGAAGTCCTAATAAATACTCATTGTTTAGATGTCAAAACTAAGGAAGGATGAGTATATAGTTCAGAGATATTGTTGGGAGATGCCTTCATTGGAAGTGGAGTGGAGCATGAACCATTATTAGAAATATCTAATTCCGGGCAAAACCAAATCCCGCTTTATCTGGACAAGTAAGATAGTTTTATTACCGAGAAAACATTATAATAAAAAAAAAATAGCAATCTTCAAGCACCTTTTATGAACGCTGCAACAAAGTAAAGGCACTTTTTGTGGCCAAAGTCAACAAATGGATGCACCATATCTTGGTGCATAAATGCTTGCAGGAGGAGTTTGGATTTTGTTAGATTTTTTAGTGCATGTGTTAGAGAGTCACAAGGAAATTTTGGTTTTCTTCATTTACTGCAAGAAGTTGGATGGGGGAGGCTAGGCTCTAAATAAAGACCACCTCCAATAGTTTTTAGAGGCGTTAACACTTTACACTCCACCTTTTAAATAAGTGAATTCATATTTGTTATATTTATTTTTTATTATTAGTGATATTTTCTTTACTTAGATATATTGGAATATGATTTTAGAAATTATTTTATAATTGATATGAATTTATATGAATTTATGATGAATTTAGAAATTTATACTTTCAATGTATCATGAAAATTCATTGAAAAAAATTATGGGTCCATAATTAGTTACTGCATAAATGGTTTTTGTAGATAGATTATGGTTATGAGTATGAATTATTGGTTGCTATATTTGCTTCAGAGAATGACTATTGCCACTTCCATATATTCTATATTAATTACATTTATTAGTAATATTACTGATATATCCTTGAGATAATTATAATAGTTAGATTTTCTTTAAAAAAAATTAAATTAAGTAGCTTTTGGTGTTTTGTACGTTTTGTTTATTTATGTTCATGTAAATAATACTAGGCATTCATTGGACTATTATTTTTATTTAGATTTAATTTAGATTTATTCATTGGCACTATTATAATAATCAACAAATAGGCGTACACTATTATAATCAATATTATAATAATTACACTAATTAATATTAAAAAATTTAATAAATCATAATTAAACATAATATTTAACTTGAATTAAAAATACAGTAAAATAAAATTCAAATAACTTGTAAATTTAATCAAATATAAAATATACATTTTTTTCAAGTCTTACTTATGCAAAAAAAACAATACAATTTTTTTTTATAATGTTGCAATCCATCCAAAAAAACATAATTTATCAAAAATCTTTAAACAATATTTTCTTGTGCAACACCCAAAATAATATAAAAAAAGATATTAAAAATCTTTGTTAAATTAATTAGAAGATATATTAAACAATTTCATATATGTTTACCTTAATAAATCCAAGTTTAACTTACTTTTTGCAATGATAGTTAATTTTTATGTGTAATATTAATTAGTAAAATTATTAAATATAAATTTAAAATATCATAATAATAATAATAGTATATTAATTATAAATATAAAATAAATTTTTAATTAAGGATATTTAGAAATATCACAAATAAAAAATTAACAATTAAAATAACCTTAAGGACATTTTAGGAATAGTGATAATGAATGTAGTTAATGATAATTGCCACTCCCTTCAATATTGTTGGAATTATGTATTCATGAGTTTTCACTTACAAGAGTAAGAATTAGATACCAATTATGAAATTTAGAGAACATTTCTTAATTTTCATGATTTTTGTTTATGGTAACTATTGAGAAATAGAGGTAAGTTAATGACTGTAAGATCATTAGTCTTAGTACCAAATTGTTATCAAATGACAATTTCACCCTATCAGAATATTCAAAGAGACGGAACGTAATTAGGTGTCCATTATGGGACCTTGTTAGGTGCCCTTAGAAGTTAGAATATACTTATATAAATATCTATTACTGTTATGCTATATATCTCAGAGATTACAATTTCTATATTAGTTGATGTTCTTCATGTTTGACAGAATTACTAACTTTTAGATTATTATATATTTGAATATAAAATTGTTTTATGGTTGTTAAATTTACTATTATTTATGTATTTCCGTTGGTTGTCTCATGTGAGGGTTAGGGTATTATTGAATTTTGAAGAAACTCACTCATTTTTTTCTTTCCTTACAGATTTGCTACTTAGATCCTTTTAGCCTCCTCCTCAAAAATAGTTGTGCTTTAGTTTGGGTGAGTTTTACTTTATAGTGAAATATTCGATTTATATTTTTTTTTTTAGTGTTTCAGTAATTTTATACAACAGTCCCACACTACATGAATTTTATTTTGTGACCATAAGTTGATTTTAGATATGTAATTAAGTCTATAAAAATTTCATATTTTTTAATATAAAGTAACTCAATTTATATTTATTTTATGATTTTAGATTTTAGGCTTACATTTATGAAATGGAACTATAAATTGTTAATTTCAAAAATGGAAGACTTGGAGAACCAATTTATCTCATCATGTCAACCATCAGATTTGATGATGGTTCAATAGTCACCACCATGGTGACAGATATTATCCCCATGCTTCAAGTCTTGTCTTCTGCCCCTTGTGTTCAAGTCAGGTCTTTTGTATCTTATTTTCTTACTTCAATCTGTTGTACGTCATTTTCCTCATCTCGGACTTTTTGTACTTCGAATCATGTCTTTTGTATCTCATTTTCTTCATCTCAGGCTTTCTTTGTTATGATTAATCTTGTTTTAAACGTACAAAATGGGCAACTTACAATGACTATCCACGTATGAATCAAGAGAAGAATGAAAGAAAGGAAATGATGTCTACGCTGACATGATTTTTCTTTTTCTTTTTATGTGATCTGACATTGGATTCTTTTTTTTGGAAGGGATACGAGATTGGATATTTAATGACTCAGAATGAGTTAAAAGTTGATATAATAATAATAATAAAAAATAATAATTTTTAACATATTTGAAAGAACCTTTTAATAAAGCAAAATCATTTAGAATTTAAAAAATAATTAACTTTAGAAGTTATAATTTGTATCTTAAAAAAATCTTTTTATGACATTAGATATTACTTAAAGTGAAAATAAAAAGATATTTTTAAATTTGTTTGGATGAATCAAGGATATGATATTACTTCTAGACACAAGATCCTCTCTATATATATTATGAATCAAATTCTTGATTAGATGCTAAAAAAGTCTAATTAACAACTAATTTTACTATATCTCATGGTTATATTTTTAAATTTTATCTAAATATTAATTTATTTTATATTTAAACATAAAAATAAAAATTCATGTAAGTTTTTTAAAAAAAGAGAGATGAAAAGAAAAGGTTGTTTAAATCAAATCAAAATTTCATAGAAGGAGCCTGACAACTGAGCACTGAGTAGTGAATGATGAAACATTGAACATTTATTAATACATAATGATTGCTATTTGTAACATTTGAAAGTGGATATTCAACTTAAACATGTAATGAATTGATGAAAAAAATAGGAGTTATCATCACATTCAATAGTGATGAATGGATGTCTAGCTTGTACATCCAGTTTTGAGTATTGAAATAAGATTAACCTTAATACATAGAATATATATTTTGTTCTATATAAACCCCTTTCAGTTCTCTCCATGTAAAGAGCAGTTGGTGCACTGAAAATATTTTGAATCTTCAAACAATGATGAACAATTATTCTCTCAAACTTTTTTGCGCACTATCACTCCTTTTATTGCACGCTACAGGATCCATTCATGGATTCAGCTGGACAACTCAGAGTGGAGGAGTGAAGTGCATAGAGAAGGAGAGACAAGCACTTATCAAGTTCAAACAAGGCCTCCGAGATAATTCTGCCATGTTGTCTACATGGAGGGACGATTTCAGCAATAGAGACTGCTGCAAATGGAGAGGAGTTGGATGCAACAAAAAGACAGGTAATATACATATGATCGATCTTCGTGGTTCGGTTACAAATTATCTGACAGGGATAATCAATATTACGTTGTTGGTTGAGTTGCATAATCTGGAATATTTGGACCTCAGTTGGAATACTTTCCAAGGAAGTCAAATCCTGGAGCACATGGACTCCTTCAGCAACTTAAGATATCTCAATCTCTCATTTATGGTGGGCCAATTCCTAATGAACTAGGAAAACTTGAGCATTTGCGATATCTTGATCTTAGCACTAATTCCCTTGTTAGATTTATCCCTCACGAACTTGGAAATTTGTCACACCTGAAGTATCTTTATCTCCAAGGAAATTCTCTTTCTGGAGCAATTCCTTTTCAACCTGGTAATCTTCCTATGCTGCAATCTCTTAGGTTTGGTGGCAATGAAGATCTCACAGTTGACGAGCAGACTCATGATGATGCAAAGTGGCTATCTACTCTATTTTCCTTAACAAATCTTGAATTGATCTTGAGTAATCTTGGCTCTTCTCATCAGTGGCTGCGATCCATCAGTTTGCTTCTTCCCAACTTGAGAGAACTGCGACTAACTAGTTGTGGCCTTACGGATAATGATATTTTCTTTTTCTTCGATTCTCACTTCAACATTTCCAATTCTCTTACCATCTTGGATCTCTCTTTTAATATGCTGACATCATCGTCTATTCAGTGGCTGTTCACTTCAGCTTCAACCTCCAGGAGCTTTATCTTTCAGGTAACAATTTGGTTTTGTCCTCTGCTTCGCATTTCAACTTTTCTTCCCTTACGGTCCTTGACCTTTCTAGTAATGAGGTGACATCCTCAGTCTTAGTGCTTGAAGATGAGTTTTTGGGCTCCAAACTTCAACAGCTTTTTCTGAGAAATTGTAGTCTTTTGGATAGCAGCTTTCGCATACAATCTACATCCAATATGAATTTATCATCTTCTCTTGTCACCCTTGATCTCTCCTACAATCATTTGACATCAGCAATATTCCCTTGGCTTTTTAACTTGAACAATCTCTATGTGCTTGAGCTTTCGGGTAACTTCATAGAAGGTCCCATTCCAAATGGTTTTGGAAACATAATGAACTCTCTTAGATTTCTCGACCTTTCCAATAACCAACTGCAAGGAGAGATTCCAGCATCCTTTGGTAACATGTGCACAATGGAGGGATTATACCTTTCATGTAACAACCTGACTGGGGATCTTTCAAGCTTTATCAAAAATTATTCGCGGTGCTCTAGAAACAGATTAGAGAGATTGGATGTTTCAGGCAACTGTATTACTGGCACATTACCAGATCTTTCACATTTCTCATTATGGACTCTTTATTCCTTTCTGATAATCAATTAACTGGAGGAATAAATGGAAGTATCGGATTGCTATTAGAGTTGGAGGAACTATACCTTGATGGGAACTTTTTAGAAAGTGACATCACTGAATCACATTTTGCCAATTTGTCCAAATTGACAGATTTATTCTTGTCAGGCAATTCTTTGTCCTTGAAATTTGGCAAAAACAATATTCTTCCTTCCAACTAAGAAGGTTGGGACTAGGATCTTGCAATTTGGGTTCTAGCTTTCCAAGTTGGCTTTAGAGTCAAAATTACTTGAGGCACCTAAATATTTCTGAGTCTGGAATCTCAGATATTGTGCCAAAATGGTTCTGGCAGTCGCTACAAGGTATTGTCACCTTGGATATCTCATACAACAATTTAAGAGGCAAAATTCAAATTTGTCACTCAAGTTTATTAATTTCCCTGTATTAACTTTGTCTTCAAACCAATTCGAAGGCCTAATTCCTCCATTTTTGTTCAGAGCAACAGCAATGCATCTCTCCAAAAATAGATTCTCAAGTTTACTATCAATATGTGCCAACAATGCAGCTAAAGCCTTGGGCATTTTAGATGTATCAAACAACCAATTGGAAGGACAATTGCCCTACTGTTGGATACATCTAAGCTCATTAGAGTACCTTGATTTAAGCAATAATAAATTGTCTGGGAAGATTCCACCCTCTATGAGCACCCTTCTGAATTTGAAGGCTTTGGCTTTGCAACAATAGCCTAAGAGGAGAGATGCCTTCGTCTTTGAAGAAATTGGCCGATCTAGTCATGTTAGATGTGGGAGAAAATAAGTTGTCTGTCCAATTCCATCCTGGATAGGAGAAAGCCTACAACATTTGGAAATCTTGAACAGTGCAAATTATTTTTCCGAAGTGTGCCATCACATATTTGTTATGTTTCTCGATCAGAATCCTTGATTTCTCAACAAATCAGTTACCAGGAAGAATCCCAACATGTTTAAACAACTTAACCGCATTGGCTAATGCGAGAGTTGATAGAAGCAAAGCAAGGGGTCATTACTTTGAGAATAATGGCACATCGAGCACATATGAGCTCTACATATCACTAATGTGGAAAGGTATATAATATGTGTTCAAAAATCCCGAGTTGCTTTTTAGAAGCATTGATCTATCGAGCAATAGTCTAACACAAGAAATACCCATAGAAATTGGGTCCTTAGTCGGATTGGTGTCATTAAATTTATTAATAAACAATTTGAGTGGAAGATTACTTCTGGCCTTGGGAATTTAAAATCATTGGAATTTCTTGATTCTGAGAAATAATTTGTCTGGCAAAATTCCTTCTAGCCTTGAAATCAACCATCTCAGTGTCCTGAACTTGTCAGACAACCATCTCTATGGGAAAATCCCAATTGGAACACAGTTACAAAGCTTGACGCATCTAGTTATGCAAGGAATTTGGGTCTTTGTGGGAAACCACTTGACAAAAGTTGCCCAGGAGATGAGACTTGGCCAACTCCTCAAGCGCCAGTGCTACTTGACCATGAAGAAGAGAACTAAAATTTCTTCGAAGCATTTTATATGAGCTTAGGGCTGGGCTTTGCGATTGGGCTTTGGGGATTCATAGGCCCGCTATTACTTTGTCGCTCTTGGAGAAATTTTTATGGCCATTTCTTAAATAAGTTGATTAATAGGATCCACGTCACAAACTAAACAGGTGACTTTCTTTATTTCTTTTAGATTTCTCATTGCTACTAGTTCATATTCTGCAACTGCTTTATATCATGAAAACTTTATGCATGGGAAAGTAAAATCGTAGTAATGTTACGAATGTAGATATTCGCATTAATTGTTTTGTAGACTTTGATTATTTACATCTCTCACAAAAATATTTTAAGGGTGTGTTTCCTATGTTGTATCAGGGAGTAAATTAGAGGCTCATTTTGAGCATTGAAATTGAATGTATATTTTATGTTAGTCCTGAAATTATAAACTTGAATTAGTCCTTGAATTTGCAAAATTCAAGTTAGTTTATAGGATTTAATTGTCATGCACTTAAAGTGTAAAAATATTTTACACAATCATCTAATAATGTATTATCATATTCAGCTATGATAGTTGATTTTTACACTCACTAATTGAAAAACCATCCAAACGAAATATTTTAAGTGGACAACGGTGTAAAATAGTGTTACACTATTAGTATATCAAAATTAAACTTTACTCCCTTCACCTTTAAATAACTATCCATTTTAAAAATTTTCTTTGTATAAAAATAATTATACATTTCAAAAATTTAAATAGCACTAATTATTTATTTTCAATAAAACCCCCATTAAATATTATTGGAGGGAGAGATATAGTGAAGGAGGAGACATAAAGTTAAATTATTAAAAAGAAAGAGACAATTTGAGTAAATTACTTTTCACTTTTTATAACTTTGATACTTTTCAATCATTTCCTTAATTTCAGTATGCATTTTAAATTAGACAATTATTCAAGGATGGAGGGAGTAGTTTTATATAGTAGTGTGTAGGGAGTGACTATTGTCACTCTCATTTATTTATCAATTTAATTGAATTACATTGACAGTATAAAAATATTTTACAAATTCATTTAATCATGTAATGCCACATCAGCAAATATGGTTGCTTTTCACCCCACTACTTGAAAAGTTATACAAAAGGAGAGATTTGATTGAATGACAATGTAAAACTCTTTTGCATTGTTAGTGCATAAGAATTAAACTCTTTGTTTATTACCACTCCCCATTTATTGCATTAATTTTTATAATATTTCTAAAATACCTTTTATAAAAAATTGTTTTGTATTTAGCTAACTTTTTGTGTTCAAAACTAAATAAAATTTTGTGTGGTAGGATCTCAATTGTCTATTCTCACTTCTTATTTATTGTTTTTAGTTGTGATATTTTTAAATACCTTTAATTAACAACTTATTTTATATTTATAATGTATTATTCCTATGATATTTTAAATTTATATTTAATAATTTTCAATGAATATTAAACATAAAAATTAACTATATTAAACTTCTAGCATAACACCAAATATCCTAACTTAAATATTATGATTAACTTGAATTAAAAAGTATGGTGAAATAAAATTTCAATAACTTCTCAAATTTGATCAAATAAAAAATATAGCACTTTTGTCCACATCATACTTGTGCAAAAATATTAAATCCAAATCTTTTAGTATTGTAAGTCCATCAAAAAAATCATCTGAAGTCTTGAAGAAATATAATTCCTACTATATGTGACAATTTGATTTATTAACATGAAAATTGTTTTCTGACAAATCTTGTGGGACCATATTTATTGTGGGTATAATAGTGTATGCTTGTCTGTGAAATACAAATTATGGAACATGTACTTTTTTTTTATGAATGATTAACATGAAAATTTATATTTTTGTCAAAACATGATTATTCAGAATTTATGAAACCGGATTTAAAATTTGTTTAATTTATTTCTTTATGAATAAATTGATGCTATTCATTTTGGAAAATATATTCTAATGTGTATAAGCAAGTTTCACAATATTCTTCATTGAGGATAATTTAATGAATTTTCATAAAATTGCAGATAGATTTAAATATTTTAAACACAGTTTAGCGATATGCAAGTTTACTATTTGAAACTATGATTTCTGAATATATTGATTTTAAGACTTACCTACAAGATAAATTGTTAACTCCTTGGTATTCTAAACTGCAATGGAGGTGGTAAACCAGTTGCCATATTGATAGTACTTAGTTTAACAGCAAGATAAAAATCATTAACTTTGTATACCAAGTTGCCAAGGAAGTAGTATATTAAGCAGATATGGTAGCAGTTCCTTTTATTGCTCATAGTAATCAGAGAATGTGGGCAAGTGGTAGAGCTTGAACAGAAAGTTTTGGGGGCCAAAATACTAACCATCTAGATTAGATTAAAATAATTGGACCAAGATTAATTGTATATTGTATATAAATTTTAAAGCAAATAATTAATACAACAATGCCAATGTGTATTTGGATTTGTTGTGAGATTAAATTGTTTTTTTTTCGATAATTGTTATTCACCACCAAATAGGGATGAAGACATTACACAACAGAACAATAGTCTCGACTACAAATATCAGTCATAGTTCTAGACTATCTAATAAAAAGCAAAACATCAACACAAGTAGCTCACCTACCTTTAATCAATACTAAAATAACTCATAATATTATTCTCATTAGGAGATTTATACAGCCAAAAATAGCAAAAACTGCATAGGGTAAAGCTGTAGTACTCATCATTATACTTGCGAGATTAAATTGTTCAAACTATAAAATATACATATAATTGATTTTTTTGGTATAGATAATTGATTATTGATAATTGATTATTTAAAAATCAATTTTATGATTGAATGTATTAATTTAAAAATAATTTTAAAGTAGTGTTTTTATTTAGATTACCAAAAAATATGAAATAATTTTATATATTTTATAATATTTGATACCTATAGTTATTTTGACAACAAAATACATTAAGATTCTAAAATAATTTGTTTTAACTAGTAATCAAAAGCTTTAAAGATATAATTTTACTTGTAGGTGCATTTTACACTTGTGTGTGTGTATTAACTATTCAATCTTTTACCAAATATACAAAATTATTTCAGTACAACTTTTAATTGAAAAAATTGCATTGTCAAGCACATATATAATAATATCAAATATTTTGTAAGTATCCTTAAACAAAGCTAAGAGTTAACAAATTCATCGTTTGATCATTGAACATATTATTCAACTCTTATAGTTTATCTATTGTAATAAGAAATATTTCTACTATGAAATGATACTCAATTGTGATATAATCTTTTAAATTTTTATTTAAGAACTTTTTAGTTGGAAAAATATCATTTAAACAGAATTATATTATTTACATAAAATAACACATTTAAACTTATTCTATTTAATATCTATATATATGATATTTAATTTTAAAGTAATGTTATTATTCCAATCCCTAAAAGTCAATGTCCCATTGAGCCATCCACTTTTTTCACCATTGCATATGATGAGTTAATGGAATGAGTGAAAACTATCATAACATTCAATGATAATAAAAAGAATGTCTCAATGGGATACTCACTTAATTATTGAAATAAAATTTTTATTAATTTTATATACATTAATATTTATAATTATATATATATATATATTTGCAAAAAAAATTATTTTTTGTTGGGGGGAGGGGGGCAATGGGCCCTTCAGACCCCAAGAAGCTCTGTCATTGATGTGGGTTGCGAGGTCGTTCCACAAGTTATAAAAACATACGGAGATCATGGACCCTGTAGGGTTGCTCCCTTGATTCATATGCAAGATACACATATATGGGCCATGCATAGATGTTCCCATAAACGCATGTTCATGATGTAAGTTTATGTTTATTAAATACAAACTCTACTTCAAATTAATTTTCGTACGACATATTTTATTTAATTAAGATAAGAATCAAAATTGCATGTATTATTATTATATTTCCTTGTTGTCCCATGTGGGCTATAGGTGATGATTTCGCTCACTGAATTCAATAATTGACCCCCTATCTCCCCTTCCCCCTCTTTTAGATCCAACTATTGGCACAAACGATACTTCTTTTCCTCCCCAGTGATTGTTAACATTACTCTTAGTGAACTTTTCTTTACTGTGAAGCAAGTTATCTTATAATTTATGTTAGTTTAGAGTTTCTCTAGTAGTGTGGATAGGGTCCTTAGATATACACATAGGATGCATGTTTATTTTATTATGGATTTTAATGTATTTCGATTGATTACGAATGTTGAATGGTTTAATTCAGTTGGAGTTATGATCCATTTTTTAGTTTAATGAGTTTATTTTAACTTTTATGAAATGTTTATGAGCATATAATTACACATGCTAGCACGTAAAATTTCCAAAAGACTTCATAAGAGACAGTGTCCCTTATATGCTGGTCATAACTAAATTGTGTCATAACATTTTGTTAGAACCTAAGGTTCCAAATTGGGGATTTTATGATTAGAAGCTAGTTTAGGTTAATTTTTATTTCTAAATATTAATTAATTCTTATTTAATGATGTTTAAGGCATTAGATACGTTGGATGATTATCTCATTGATACCATGACACCATAGGGTTGGATCATTTCCTCTTGGCTTTGTGTATTGTGAGTAGATAGTTTAATCATACTTTTTTTGTTATATCTCTATATTTTAAGAAATTTCCAAAGCTTTAACATGTTAAAATTTTTGCCAAGTGATTTAGTTTTACACATATAGCTATGACCATGGTTGTTCAAGTATGGATATATGAACTATTTTTCCTATGGTTTTGGAAATGTCAACGATTTCAAAGATTCACTATGTTATTACAATATATTTCATATAAATGCATGAGACAAGTTATTTTATGCCAAGTTTAAAGATGGAAGCATGATTATGTGAATACAATGATGAATGGTTTATGAGAAGAAATAAAAAAATTATACCATGAATTTTCACTCATTATCAAATGTGTTTTGGGAGGAATTTTTGATAAAGACTAAGTTAATGTCAATAAGTGTTAGCCTTGTTGCACCTTATATTATACCTGGCTAGTAGGGTTGCTATCTTGGCATGGTAAGCAGACATATTTAAAATCTAGATACACTGGATCAAATTGTCACTGTCATTTAGTTGTATTGAATATAGCCACATTGAAGTTAGGTTGTTATGGCCACTTATTTGTGGAGAAGAATTGGTAGGATTTTGGATTTGAGACCTACCTCTAATTAATTTTATGATAATGTGTTTATAGCATGTTTATTTGAGTATCTAACTTATAATTATATTGACTAGTATTTTAAAAGTTGATGCATGTTTGCTATGGTTATATTATCCATCAATGAATAGTATGACTCAACCTATGGTTTTCCCTTTTCAGATTTAAGTGTTGGTCTAGTTCCTCTTCCTCCTCCAAGCCTAGTAGCATTGAGTCTCCTTATTTTGGTGAGCCCAACACTCTTGTGTGGGCATCCTGTTATGGATTTAGTTGGCATGCGTTGAACTTTATGGTTATAGGGCTTCAATAAATCCAAGGCAAAGTCCATGTTTATTGTATTTAATTTGTTATGCATGTGAAGATAACTACCCATGTTAGCTTATATTTGAACTCATATGTGCTATATTAGGATATATACATACTTAGAATCCTAGTTTTCATGTTGATTTTGGATGAAAAAGATATTTACATATGTTGGATATGTACTTGAAATTACATTCTTATCTACTATATATCTAGGATATATTTTGGATTTTTTTTTTTGGTAGTGGAAGAAACAAATAAAGAAAGAACTAATAATTATACAACATCAAGTGCTGAATTTTGGGGGTTGGATGGTCCTACACTATCATTACGTAGCGAGCACCCATTTTGGCTAACCACAATATATTGTGGATATATTTTACGAACAAATACGAATGCATTTTTTTTAAAAAAGTCTACTATTGAAGGAAAACTCTATCTATTTCTCTGCTTGATGTCCTATGTAGGCTTGTTGTGAGGTTATGCCCTTATACACCCGTCATGGCTCGAGTTGAATCATTACATTCTATCCAAGACTTTATATGGTATTAGTAAGCATAATAAAATATAGGTAATAATTTCTTGGGTTAAATATTATACGTCAAGGTCCCAGGTCTTATCAACCACAATTGAGTAAGCTCTCTTTTCAACTTACTCCTCAAGATATCACAACATGCACAATGTAATATATATATATATATATATATATATATATATATATATATATATATATATAGGAGGGATCAACTTACTCCAATAGTAAGTATAGAAATATACTCCCAATTTGAAGTGTCCATTTTAAAAAAATCTGATGGCACAAGACATTTCACTTAAGTGACTCACGTGACATTCTTTCTCTCCTACTCTCATGATCTCTCTCAGCCCAAATCCCTGCCAATAGCAACGAACATTCCCCTTAAGTCCTCAACTACCCACGCCTCCTCCCATAGCTACGTGACATCGATGACGAGCAACACTTTCCAAGTTCGACAACCATCCCATTATCCCCTTCAACTGCCCTCATTGGCTCTAGTACTACTCTCGCACTTATCTTTCTCATCTTTGAAACGAGGAAGCCTTGAGTGAGTGTGGAAATTAGGAAAACTAAAATGTCTCAGCCCACTCTTATTCCTGGAGAAGAACCCTTCCTTGAAATGTTGCAACGACCTCATCGAGTTAAACTTCTGCCGTCTCGCTCAGGCACCTACTTGAACATCTCCCAAATCTAATCCCCTTCATCTCCACCTTGCCCACATGTCTTTGATTTTTCAAATCTGCTATAATTTGATAAATAAATAGGAAATTTTATTAGCTTGATTAAATTTTAGTGTTGTTTATAACATTGAGCATTAAAATGTATTGGTGAAATTAGTTTTGATTGAGTCAAAGGACCTTGAAATTTTGTAGAACTATAACCCATGTTTGTTTATAATTTGATATGAGTCAAAGGACCTTGAAAGTTTGTTAGAAATCTTAGCCTTTTTATAGTTAGTAGTTACAATGATAATGAAAGGAACAACTGAACTCTATTAAAAAGAATCAAGGGAATGAGGAACTAAATTGAGGAAAATTTTCAAAATGGAACTTGAAGTTTAAAGGATGAATATGAGTATGGAGTTAGTCCCAGCTCTAGTTTTATTGAATTGTTCATGCTCCCCATACGTAGTTGATACTTAGGATTTTTTTGTTTTTGTGTAGTAGTTTATTCACCTTGTTATAATTCTTTATCCATGATTGGTAGTTTGGCATTTTTTATTCTTGCTTTTAAGGCTGGGAACAAACATGAAGGATGATCATTAACATTATGTTTGTTAAATTGTTTACAATATATCTAGGATCCAATCGAATAGAGCTATGCACGTCTTTTATTCTTTTAAATTAAATTAGTATTTCACATTGGTTAGAAGGTCATTTATATATAATTAGTCATTGAAAATTTCACATAACAACCAAATAAAAAGAAATTGTCCTCACTAATGGATATTGTACAATAGCATGAAATTTTCTTTTTGTTCTTGAATAGTATATGAAATAATGGACCACAAGCCAATGCTTTGGCGGAAAAGATCTATGGAGCTGACAATCTTTGCAATGGACAAGGTGCCAGCCTTTCTAGAATCATTGAGGAAGAGGTACTCAAAACTCCGTCTTACTCATATTTACATGCTCTTTTTTGTGCTTACTTGATGGTAGAAAGGAAAGACAAAGGGTGTATAAAATCTGGATTAATGTTTTTGAGACAATTTTATTGAAGGTCATAAAGTTTTTGAAAACTTTGTTAAGTGGTTCATAATTAGTTTTGTAAACTTTGCCTCCCCTATTCTTTATTGTCATTTGAAATTTATTAGTCATGACTGAAATGGGTGATTCATGTTTTAATTATGCAGATAAAAGAGTTAAAGTAAGTTGGTTAGCTAATGGCATAGGGAAGGCAAAGTTTTATTATAGATAAAAGAGTTGAAGATAAGTTAGTTAGCTAATCAAGAGGAGTCAAAATTAAAAAGATGAACAGGAAAGTTGAAGAGGATGAACAAGAATCATGAGCACTCAACCTGAATTTTTGGATCTTTAACCCCTGGTAGTTTGAGGTCCACAACTCAATGTGTGGAAGACAAGATAGCAGCATGGATTAAAGCTAACATTTGGTGAACAAAATTAGTATCAAAGCATAATGACAATTCTTGTTCACTAAAACCTGCAATGGTGCATGTGATAAAGCTGGATCCATGTATCTTAGTAGTGGCTCTTGTATTGAGTTAGACAATTAGTTTAGGCCACAAAATGTAACAATTCACTTTTGCATTGTAATACTTTCTCTCAATTTAATCATATTTGGTTATTGTCTCTTTGGAATTATGTTATTCGATGATCTTTTTCCCTACTACTTGATACAAGTCATAACAATATACAAAAATTTAATTGTGCTGTAAACCACAACAAAAGCCAAAGGAATTTATTGATAATTGTCAAAATTATTCATTTCTTGATAAGAAATTTGAGTTCTAAGTTATAAAAGATCTGTACTAAACTAAAAAAGTAGCAAAACAATAAAACTTTCCAAACTAAGGACTTCAAAATTATTCCATCGGCATTTAATTCATGATAAAAGACTTGCACAAGAATACATGCAATATCAGAAAGGTGCAATAGTCAAAAGGTGCGGTAGTGATTAATTGAAATAAAATACAATGAAAGTATGACAATCATTCTGATTTCTTTTTCTTGAAACTTCTACTATTATGACTATGTTCCCCACACACATGACACGATGTCCTTTTTACTAGTGTTTTATTGAGTGATACTTCAAGCCCACTCTTTAATCTACAATTTTGAGTTACCTTTTCCTTATCTTTTCTTCTTCCTTTCATCTGTGAAACTTGTGGGTCTGAATAGTTAATTGTGGTGCTTCGATTGCTTGCTCTAATATATGAATCTGGTTCACATCATTATGGCTTGAATCTTAATGAGTCAATTCATCACCATTTCTCAAATCATTTTTCATTTCAATGGTTGATTGACAAGTATGAGTTAATTATGAAATAATAAACTTATATATCTCTTCTGATTCTTTAGCAAGATCAACTAATATGCTTGGTTCCTGCTTGACATGTATCCTTCTTGAAATCCTTGATGTATTATATTGACTGCAGAATTGTTTTAAGTATGACTGGCTTCAATGCATCTATTAGCATCTTTAGTCCAACGTTGCAAAATGAAATGGCTAGGGATTTGAACAATGCCTTTTGCTTGAAAAATTACTAATATGCGTCTACACAATATTCCCATAAATTCAAATAATTGGCAGCCACATTTAGCAATCTTTGAATCCAAATCTATATCCACAATAAATGTATCTTGGGCATCATAGCAACTAGACACCTGATAGACATATCTAGGCCTTTCTCTGTTGATCTTTTGCTTGGTAAATTGGTTGATCTTCCCAAGCTCATCTTGAAAGTTTCCAAAAATATTTCTCGTATAAACAAACGAGGCATGCTCCTCAAGTTTTGATCCATTACGTAAAATATGTGACTTATGCCTAGATTCATAGTCTTCCTTTTTTCTACCTCTAAGCGCTGTCCATTGCTTTCTCAAACTTTAAAACAAATTCTTATAACATTGTTGTGACATCTACAAAAGAATAAAAAAAAGCATTGATACTCTCACTTCTTTGAGTAGTGTTCATCCCGCAAAGAATGTTTTTCGATTATAAATTGGTATCCACGATTCTTTGATATTATATTAACCTTGAAGCCATTCATTTTCTCCTAAACTATACTCAACCATTAAGTGCTGCCATTCTTCTTCAAAATCATGAATACTAGGAGAGTCTCAATACACCTTTTAACTCATGCTTGAAAACTGATTTTTTGTGGTATACATGAGCTAAGTTTTCAGGAAACTTTTTTCTAATGTGCCATAAGCATAGACAATGTTGAGTTTCTAGAAACACTTTTGCCAAAGCAGCTCTAATAGCTAAATCCTGATCAGTTATGATAGATTTAGGTTTCTTTCCATTCATTGCCTCAAGCCAAGTTTCAAATAACCAGGTAAAAGAGGTTTCTGGCTCATCTTGTAACAACGCACATCCAAATAAAATTAACTGATAATGATTATTCAATCCAGTAAATGGGGCAAAAGGCATACTATACTTATTGGTTTTATATGTGGTGTCAAAAGTAATAACATCTCCAAACCATTGATAAGCTAACCTTGATCTAGCATCTACAGAAAACTTTATCATTCAAGAATCATCATCACACAGCTGCATAGAAAAAATTAGGATTTTCAAGCCTTACAATAATTAAAACGCTTGAGCATCTCCAATATCTAAATTCTTACTCTGAAGATTTCTAATATAATTCCAGCAATCTCTATTAGAGAAATTTGAGTCACCAGGTATTGAAAATTGATGCAACCTTACCTGTAGGTAAGCCTTCTTCTTCAAATTTTTCAACAAGAATTTTTGCTGCATCACTAATCTTTTTATGACACCTGATGTAAGACACAATTTTCAGGTTAACCATAGTATGATTATGATTATTGTTAAAAGATTCAATAACCCAATTACTTTCTATCATACCCTTTGAAGCAATAAGTGAAGCTTGGCAACCACTTTGAACAGTTGAACACTTTCTTTTAGCTTGACTCTTGCTATTCTCAGCATCTTCCTTTGCATAATTTTTCACTTTGTGTTGGCCTTCATTACAATATACAAAGATTGCTCTATTTGGTGTAGATGAATGAATACATATTCCAAAACCCCTTTTCTTAGCAAATGTTGTATAAAATTCTTTAACCTTTTCAATAGAGTCAAACTCCATTCCAACATATGATTGGATATCTTTCTCATCACTAACATTTGAAGCATTTGAAATATTCTTTTCAAAGCCACTTTCTGTATCCATAGACACAATGCCAACAACTTTAGGTTCTTGAAGCTCTTGATCATTAAAAGTACTAGCAGTCACCATTGAATTGTTGGATAAATCAACAATGTCATCATCCATGTTGATTGCACCTGAGAATTTGAAAAAAAAAGAGAAAGTTAATATTGGCTATCAAATTAATCAACTATCTAAATCACCAATCTCCTATATATGTCTTATATTAACTAAAAAAAAAAACACGTACATGTAGATTTGTTTCTTTTCCTTTTTGTGGGTAAAACACATACACATACACGTATATTTCCATCATTCAGTTTCATGATCACATAATTGGCATTTTACTATCAAAGCCAATTTATTTAAACTAATCGAGACATTAAAAAAAGTGCAATTTTAATAACAAATTAAAAACCCAAAACTGTTAGTTTTCCCAATTTCCACACTCACTCAAGGCTTCCTTTCTTTCAAAGTTGGGAAAGACGAGCGCGAGAGTAGTCCTGTGAGTGATGATGGGCGGTTGAAGGGGATGATGGGATTGCTGTTGAATTGTGAAAGTGTTGCTCATTGCCGACGTCACCGCAGCTATGGGAGAGGCTGTGGGTGGTTGAGGGCTTGAGGAGAATGTTCGTTGCTATTGGCAGAGGATTTGAGAGAGATCACGAGAGTAGGAGAGAAAAATATAACGTGAGTCACTTAAGTGAAATATTTTGTGCCATTAGGTTTTTTAAAAATGGAAGCTTCAGATTGGGAGTACATTTCTAGACTTACTCTTGGAGTAAGTTGATCCCTCCTCTCTCTTTCTATATATATATATATACATTGTGAATAACGAAGATAATTACCATATATCATATCCTAAGAACAATAAAACACATAAAGTGAATCTATTATTCCATGAGAAATACTTATAGTCCTAAACATAAAAGTATCAAACTCCTGCTAACTTAAACAATTAAAGATTCTACTTTAAAATCAATTAGTCTTGAACATTTAGTTAGTGGGCCCACTAACATTGCTTCTAATCCCATATTTTGGATTACATTGTCTTGTATCTTTATTGATTCTCTAACTATTAGTTAGACTTTGCTTGACATTTTTTTATAGGAGATAACATTGTCACCTATAGGTTGAAGATATCATAGTGTAGAATTTAGATCATCAAAACAACCATTAAAGTATGCATTTGAGTATCAAGTTGCTTGGAATATTAGTTCCTGTCTACACAAGCATAAAGTCTTATGTGCATTGAAAATATATATCTCATTATCTTTCAATTACAACCTAATGACTTTCATATTCAATGGTCAAACGCTATGCTCCCATTGATTTTTTTTACCCAGATGCTTTAGTCATAATTATTTTCAATAAAACCAAATGATGTTAAAATGTTATAAAACTTAAGATACCATTGTCAAAAGGCTTGTATTAAACCAAAAATTGGCTCATTCAACTTATACACCATATGTTTTGCACCACTTATATCTATATTAACATATTTATTATTTTCCTAAAAATGTGGATAAATACTTTAGCCAAGAGAACTAGGATGTGTTTCTTTCAAGGTAAACTAATTTATTCTCGGAATAACGACTTAGAAATGATTTATTATTGTGTTTGTTTCAAGTTCTATAAAATTATTTCCGGATATTAATTATTTCCGAGAAAGAAATATTGTCATATTTTAATGAGATTTCATTCTCATGATGGAGGGTGGGAATAAATTATTCTCATGTCTTGGAAATAATAATTATCAAACCAAAAAACTAAAATATTCTGAATTATCTACCCACAAGCACAAACAACACTAAACACGCGAAATAGCAACGGTCTTGCAGATGGGTAATATTTTTTTCTTCGATAAATATTTTACTAATTGGAATACCAACGAGTCATTGATGTCAATTTTTCTCACATCGGGAGATTATTATCGATGGGTATGCGAAGTCGTCGATAATTTTGATAGGTAAAATAATTAGACACGGTTGGAAATTATATAAAATAGTTGTTGCTTCGTTAGGAAATTAATATTATCAATAGGCTTTATAATTTTACCAATGGGTTACTGAATAAAAAATGATATTTCAATGTTAATATTACCGACGTGTTTATCGATGAGCATGAGTATTAAAATAATATTTTATATTTTCGATGGCAATACCCATCGGTAATTGTTATTTTTTTTGGCTTAGCCATAGTTGGCATATATGAGATATATTTATAAATTATATAATTATTTGAAATTTATTCATATATTTTTTATTTATGTAATTATTTAATTATAAATTAAAATAAGAAAGGAATGAAATACTAAATAAATAAAGCAGTATAATGAACAATAGTAATAGTAATCCAAACATCAAAATAAAAGAACAAATACACAAAAGTGTGATAAATATAAAAAGGTCCAAAAATAAGAAGTCTCAAAATATCCAACATAAGGCATCCTCGTCCTCGTCATCGAAGTCGTCATCATCAGAATGAGGAGGGCCTTTATCATGGACGGGAAGGGCTAGGGTGGTTAGGGTGGTTCCTGGGTTCCAAGGATCCTGGCACCATTCGCTGGAAGAATCTCATCATATTTCATATTTTGAGACTTCTTATTTTGAGCATAATAATTGCGCACTATTAGAAGTCTCAAAATCCACCCTTACATTCAGTAGGGCACAATAATTAGGTATTCTTTGGTATAAATGGACTTGTGTGATTCTGTGCTATGTGTTCTTTTGTGAAGTTTGGTTGTGCTATCTCATCCAGGTTTTCAACCTTTGCACTGAAATCTATTTAGATATGGAAATGATATTGGACATGGTGTGAAGAGTAAATGTTTTTGTGCAAGATTTGAGTGAAACAATAAGTGTGTGAGTGATACACTATGGCAAGAGAGAAATAAACACCTGGAGAGAGATTAAGAGTGTCATCAAATTGTCCTTTGATTTGAGATATGAGTGATGTTGTTTGGGAGGAATACAAATATTCTTTCATGTATATAACATTTTTTTTGGGGGGAGGGGGGTGTGGTAGTTTGTCTTCTTTCCTGCATTCATGGTGATGATGCGTGGAGATATGGTGTTATAAGGTGATGGGTTGTTTTGATGTTTGAATGGAGCGAAACACTGAGTTAAGTGACACACAATGAGATACTTCTTAAAAGTGTGGGGGATGTAACACCTTAACTTTAACATCATATGCTCGAGTCACATTTCGGCTAGTTATTAGTTGTTACGCCTTTGTTTTCAGAACTTGAATTATCTTTCTTTAAAGTACGAGTAATGAATATAGGACTAAATTTTTCTTTTTGAACTTAAAGCTTAAAATGTGAGCCGCGTGTGCATACATAACGATTAATATACGTAAGACATAACAATCATATACATGTCATCATAGTATTCATGAATAAATCATAGAATAATCACATCACTAATCATATTATCATGCCATAGACATACATCAGAGGTGTCCTATAAACACAAGGACACCTTAAGATACTAAATGCATCAAGCAAATTTAACATATACAAGCCTAGCGCAAAACATGATTATAACAAAACTAGGCTAGCCTTCACGCTTCGCTGCGCCCTCCTTCCGGCTAGATGATGTCGTTCCTATGCCCGTGCCTCAAGGAAGATCATGAACGATCCGCATCATTCATGTCTGGAGACGACACGGAAGAAAGGAAAAGGGATGAGAAATCTATACAAGATTCTGGTAGGCTCCCGACTCTAACACAAGTGTCATCGTCGTCACCCCAGTCACTTCGATTTTATTATGAAAGGGGTGTGCATGCATAAGATTCAGTTTTACATTTCTCAAGTCCTTTTTATCCGAAGTGGGTGTCTTTTAGCATAGGTCTTAATGACATGAATGCAACAGATATCTCATATATGCATGGCAATAATCACATAACTAAATACACTAATATAACCATGAAATGACATATGCATATGCTTCTTTTACTTTATCATAATCGAACTCTTCGAGTTCCTTTCTTAACTTTTCCACCCTCATCATGGTCACCAAAATCCACCCAACCTGCCATCCCCGACGATTTTAACATGGTCACCAAATCTCCTAAACACCCATCACCTAGGAATTGAGCTCAATCCTAACTAGCCGTCACTAGATTTCATATGGGGAAATAGAGGGGAAACACATTACTTCATATCATGAGTATGCACTTCCTTGTCTTGAGAAATGCAACTTTTTTGGATCACCTCTCATAACCTTTAATTCGGGAGTCTAGAGGATCATTTCCACATGTGCTTATGTCACCTTTAGTCCTTGCATGTTATATCATGATGCAATTCACAATTCATAATCATCATGGCATTTTCTCATTTTTCATGTATAAGCATTCTCATTGTTTGCAACAACAACTATAACATGTAAGCCATGAAATCATTCAATGAAGGTCAAGTACTCAATAAGCATTACTCATCACATAAACTTGTCATACCAAAGCATCAAAGAGATATCATCTTAAATCCTTCCTGAAAAGCTCCCTTAAATAACCGAAACTCTAAAATTGGGTAGCCTCAATTATCAATTTACTTTCTTATGCATCTAAGGGATTTATTTCCATCATTACCATTAATTATAAGCCTTAAGAACATTATTAAACCATATGTGGGTAGCATAGGCAGTAAATCTTTATCAAGGTTTTACGGTGTGCTAGAAGTTACGTTTTCAACCCTTTTTCTTTACCGGCTTTTCCTATGATACTAAAATTAATTACTAAACCAATTATGAATCATTCCCACTTGTCTAAACATAATAAAACCTGATTCTTACAACCTCTAAGGGTTCAGGATAGAATGTATAAATTTCATTCTCAAGAGTTCTAGAAATCTCGCTTTTATAGTTTTCTAGTTGCTAGTTTCATAATTAGTGTTCGGATAAATCCTACACTAATTGTTGCCAAGTTTTTCATGATCAATCAATCCTAAACTGAACTATATCATACTAAAACAGTTTTGGCATTGAGTAAACTTAAAGGGGTCAAAGACTAGCTAAATTGTAGCTTTACGATATTTCTATGTAGCTAGTTTCTTCCCTAACATGCATAGGATCATTCCCTCATCAATAATCATAATTATCACAACTTCAAACATATCAAACCAGGATCATACAGTGGTACTAAACTCAGAATAGTGGCCGAAACATAAGCCTCACATAATTGCTTAAAATCGCATTCCAAGTACACACAAGTTGCTAGTTTCCCGTGAAATCATGGTAAAACCGCAAAACTCTTTTAGAAACTAATTCTTTTTGTTAAACTTGGAAAGAATTTAGGACTAAATCAGTAGCTATTTAAAATCACTCTTGAAAGCATTTTAAATCATAAAGTCACCCTCAAAGTGTTCTTTGAGACTTTCTTTGCTTAAGAAAATCTTAAGACATAACTTGTTGGTCCTTGTGACTAGATGAAGCTTAGGTAAACCTATCATCATCACATGGCCAAAATATGCATCCTTAGGATGCTACCATTTTCCAACTTTACTTGTGATACTTGGGCAAGTTTTTGAGCTCTAGGATTTTTAGGTAATAACATAATAATAAACATGCCATGCATTGATTCTTCTTACCATTATAAAATAAAGTGAGAGCATGAAATAAATATGAGATGCAATCTCTTTATTATCTTTAGGGATTAAGTGATGACTTAAAATATAAACATGAAATGCAAGCTTGGAAACTTAAACATGAGAATGCAAGTTCATTTATTCATTCTTGAGAACTTAGTGATGACATTGAAAGTAAACATGATGTGCAAGACATAAACTTAAACATGGATGCAAGTCCATTTTATTTCTTTACTAGAGCTCCTCCAAGACTTTAAAGCTACATAGATTCAACCCAACACATATCTTAGCAAGACAAAGTGAGCTTTAGAGTTCTTTGTACCAAGGTTTCAAAGAGAACCTTATGGCTTGAACTTCATCATCAAGCTTCAAGGAAATGGATTAGAATGTAAACATCAACACTTTTTAAAACCAATCATAAAGAAAACTACTTTAACATATTAATCAAGCCTTGTACCTTTTAAAGGAAGTTATAACCAAAAATGAGAACTCAAAGAAGATTTATTCAAGCATCATTCTTGAACCATAACCGAGTTGTACCAAGTAATGCAAAATAAGTATACATGCATTGAGTTATAAGTTCAAGGTTTCCATTCTTACAACATAAAAACATCATTCCTTAAGGATTTGCAAACAAGTGAAACCTTCAAGTTTTAGAGGTTTAACTTGTGATGGATTTACAACCAACACTCAAGATCCTCATCATTAAACCATAGTCTCACCATTATATAGGCCACTTGGCCAAAACATTCAAAGGAAAAAGAAAAGGAAAAATCGAAAATGAAAAGCTTGAAAACTAGTGAAACCTTCAAGTTTTAGAGGTCTAACATGTGATGGCTTTGCAACCAACACTCAAGAACCTCATCATCAAACCATGGTCTCACCTATATGTAGGCCATAAGGCCGAAATGCTTAAAGAAAAAGGAAGAAACGAAATGGAAAAAGCAATAGGAAGGTTCATCCATTCAACATTTTGAGCTAAGAACACAACTCATCAAAGCATAGAAATAAGTTTAGAAACAACACCCTACCAAGTTTGGTTTGAAGGAGAGGAAGAGAGCTTAGTTTCTTTGAGTGAAATGAAAGAAAATCTCCTTGAAAACTTGAAGCAAGAATTCGGCCAATGGGAGGAGAAAAGAAAGCTTTTTGTGCTTTGTAAGAACTTGAAATGTGTAAGTATGAGCAAGGTTTCTAAGACTCCTCAAGCATGCCTATTTATAGAGGAATTGAAGCTCATATATGGACTAGAGGAGGAGGAGTGGCTACGGTTTTCAAGGGGGAACAAGGGAGGAAAAATCATTTTCTTGGTTGGTGGGTTCAAGACATGAAAGCATGTTTCATGGTGCCTTGTTTTGTGCATTGAGCCTTGTGCCAAGTTTGAACAAATGTGATGATTCATGGGGGACAATGGGCATTCAGCCAACACAACCCAAGGAAGTGGAATTTGTGTCTTCCAATGTGTTGTATAAGTGTATGTAGGGGTATCTTTGATTAGGCTTACAATTAGGAAATTTGCAAACGGGGCTTAAGTGAAATAATAGGCAATTTAGGTGTTTCTAAGCAATTTTAGGTTATAATCAACCTTAATAAATTATTTTGACTCTAGATTAGTAATTAAAATTTACTAATCTTTAATTAGAGCCTAACATTGTTTAGGTTTCACTACAAGTCGAAAAGCTCAAAATGCACATAGCTAACGTCAAAACGGTAATTTTCGTCAAAAATGGCCGGGCCCACGGGCTTACCCAATTGTCAATCATAGCTTAAAAACATCTTTTAAAACATCTTAGTGAGGTTCGGACTCAAGTCGGCACACAAATCAAAGTTATACAGTAGGGGCGTTTGGTAATTTCACGCGTCGGAACTCAAAAATTGAGATTCTTCTCTATTACCACACATAACACACATAATCCCCTATTATCATCAAAACATCCCCTTGAGGACGGTCGGGATCGATCTCATTTCCGGTAAAATGACCTCGGGGCATTTCGGTCATTTGTACATTGGAAAAATGGGTGTTACAGGGGAGTCTTGTTTGCGAGGTTGAGGGGGAAAGAAAATCTAAGGGTAATCTGAGATAATTTTGAGCAAAATATTGTGTAAGGTCTACTTGCTTGTTTGGTGTTATCTGTATGTTGTGTGTGTATGTGTTTTTAAGATGAGCATTTTGGTGTTCTTCTTCATCCTATAGAGATGGTTTAGTGTGCATTTCATTGACTTTGTGTGACATCAACCCTTTGTGGTGTAATGTCATGCAAGGGTGGATTTTTCAGATTTTATGTCATATAAGCACTTCCTTTTCAGTTCTTTAGCTAACCTTGATGGCATTGCCAAAAGGGTTGGCCTTGAAATTATTTTTGTGCTCTTGGAATTGATATTAGAGTTAGACTATACTTCTCTAGAGGACTCCTTTTTCTCTTCCTGGCTACTTACTGATGTTGTTTACTCCAAAGGATTGTTTTACAGGTGGTATGAAGTTTGGAGGACTACTTGTGTATAGTTATGTTTTTTATGTTTTATTGCTATGTTTTATAGGAGGTTTTGCTTTGGTTTTATCTAGGGATGAAGTATTGGTTGAGCACTATAGCCTTGGATTCGATGCTTTTATGTTGGGTTGAGGTTTAATTATATTATCCTTCCTTTCATTTTTTGGTTGCCTTGACCTTCTTCTCCTATGGAGATCTTTAATTGTTCAATCTCTGCTAGCTCTTCCTCGAAAGCTGTTCACTTCACTTGATGCTTCAGGAGCTGTTGGATGAGTTGTTCAATTGGATCAACTATGCCTTCTATTATAGATCTTTATTATGGGCATGCACATGCTTCGCAAGGCATCATTTCCATTCCTTGAAAACTCAATTTTCTTAATAAAATGCAACCTTGAAGCAAAAGTAAAGTAATGGTCACATAGACAACACTTTCATGCAAAAATGATCAAACTTTATGAACAAAAATCTTAATAAGCACTTAGAACCATAACCAAGCCTCTAATAAGCATTTTTAATCGATTAAATTTGATATTGAAGCTTTAGAAACCAAAAAATAAAAAAAGTGTGAAACTTTAACCCTTCAAGCTACCAAAAATAAAATATTTTCTCATAAAAATGCAAAATGCATGAACTTTGGCCCTCAAGAGGGCATGATAAGCTTTAGAGCCTCTTCTTTCCTGGTTCCAAGAACCTTGTTCACATATACTCATCATCAAGCTCATATATGTAACGAAAAGTAAATAAATGAAGAAAATGTGCATTATTTTTTTCTCTTCTTTCTCTTTTTTAATAAAAATGATCAAGCTTCAAACTTTAGAGGCCATAAGCATAATGGTTTTACAACCATCATCAAGAATCATCAGTATCAAGCTATAGCTTTGATCCATAGCCAAAAACCAAAAAGAAAATAAAAGAGAACCAAAGGCAAGCATAGTAAAATACCTACCCAATGATGGTTTCTTGCTTAAATGGTGAAAAGTATTGTGCTTGCAAAGAAAGAAAAATCTTCTCATTTGTTGGAGTATAGGTTTGGCCAAAGAGGGATGAAAGGGAAGGAGAAATTTTTATGGTGGCCTTGTTAGTGGACAGTGAAAGCTAAGTGTTTGAGGAGCGGTTCATGGTGAGAGGTGTTTGTTTAGAGCTTGGAGCTTTGATTTGTGAACAAAAATAGCATTTTAGTGGAGAAGAGAAGTGTTTGGAGTAAAGAGTATGAGTAGAGTTTTTTGCACAAATTTGATGCTTAAGTTATGTCAAAAAAGTGATGAAGAGAATGAGTGTTTGTGAGAAAATGTGAGTGTGCAAGCTTTCTTAAAAAGACAAAAACAAAATGAGAGTGTGTATGGGGGAGGGAAGCCGTGGCCATGCATAGGGGGTTAAGTAGAATATTTTGTGTTTTTCTATGTGTGGAAATTAGGATTGGATGTGGGTTTAATTAAGGGAATTATTAGGAAATGAAAATAACATGTTTAAGACACTTTAAGCTTTAGTTAAGGGATTTCATGCATGCTTAAATGGAGTAACTTTAATTAATTCAAATTTCAAATGCAACAGTATTCCTAATCTCATGGAAAAGAAAAAATGATAAAGCAACTTTATCCATTGTCTTTTAGTGTAACACCCTAATATTTAATCCAATATGCCTAGGACGTATTAAGATTAATTATTAGTCATTACTTCTTTAACTTCATTTGTAAAACTACTTAGCAGAAAATACAGGTAAATTTTTCTTTTGAAAGATGTAACTGAAATGCGAGCCGTCGTGTGCTATCATGAACTAGTCGTAGACCAACGGGAACAAGAGCATCCAAATAAAAGCGTAAAGAATATAAGCATTCATAGAAACAAACATCATATATTAATTAACATAGTCAAGTACATATATTTTCTGGAATACATAACACTGAAATAAAAGCAGACGTAGTCTTACCCATAGAGTGGGCAAAGCTTGGTACATAAGGAAAAGGAAACATAAACACGAATACATGGGAAAACCCAAAAGATGAAACCAACTAAGAGCAACCCTCCCTCTAAAACCTATGGAAGATGCTGATCCTCGAAAGGGGAAATGTATCCTGAACTGACGGAGCTCCTCGGATGTGGCCCGATGAGGAGGGTGTAGGCATACGATCTCAGAACAACATGGCCTCCTCGGCATAGGTGCTTCTTGGCTGACGTACGCACCTCGGGGCCCGGCTGGGCCACCGTGTCTCACTACCCCAACCGACGTCCATGGGGACCGAAGAGGCGGAGCCCTCGAATGGACATATAGGGGAGTCCTCGAAGGTCGACTCAGGCACAGGATGAAAGGGTCGTACGTCGTAATCCCTCACCGCGAAAATGATGGTCGTGCGCGAGTCTACTCGTCACTCCAGGTCCTCTCGAAAATCAAATCATCGGGTAAGGAGAAGTGGGGGTAAAGCGGAAGCTGGAGATAGGATGTGCAAAAGGTCATCCCATGTATGCAAAAACTCTAACCCACACGACCCTTGAAATGGTATGACTGATGTCCGGGTCGAAGTGCAGCTCCCAAATTGAGAATCAATGAAGATCACAAAGGCCACCATCTGATCTGAAGACGTAACGGAAAGAAAGAGAGAGAGGGTGAGAATCTTGCTAAAGAATCTAGATAGGGAACCTCCAAATGATATCGTTTACGTCCCAGGAACCTTGGGTTTATTATAAAAAGGTTTAGCATGCAAAGGTTCATTATGAGGTTTTATAAAAGATAATTATCCAAGGTCCGTGGCTTTTATGATGAATCTTAATACATGTATGCAACATGGTAAAGCATGGATGCATGTCAATGCCATACGCAAGTAAACCAATAAATCACAACTTCACAAAACATATCATCATATAAGTGGCATGTAACTTCTCATGAAACATCTTTCTCTTCCACATTTGTGGGATTCTTTTCTCTTTTCTCAAACTTGTGACATATAGGTATCAAACGGTAACCACACCCTAAGAAACTAGGCTATGAGCTCATACCTCAACTAGTCGTCACTAGTTCTTACTTATCCTCTTGATAAGTGTAACATAATCACAATAATAATCCCGAATCCAGGAGTCCGAATGGGGCCTAAGGATCACCCATCATGGGACTTTTTCCTTCTTTGAAACGCATCAACTGGTTAAGCCAGTGACTTGTCCACTTTGGGCTGATGTCGATGCCTGCGGTTTTACTTTCCTCATCGTAGCAAGAGAAGTACGTCTCGGTCTACGAAGCGTCTGGTTAAGACCAGTGACTTTGTCCACTTTGGCGGCTAATGTCGATGCCCTCACGGTTTACTTTCTCCTCATCGTCACAGGAGAGTGCGTCTGATCTAAAACACATCAACTGGTTAAGACCAATGACTTTGTCCGCTTCGGTATGGCTCCACAACCATACCCCCACGGATTTACTTTTCTTCAGGAGGAGAAATGCATCTCGGCATGTCACTTATAAAATCTTTCTTTCAAAACTTTCTTAAATCTCTCAAATTTGATGGAAATTTGACATAACGACTTTACCATGAATTTCCTCAAATTTGGGTCATGCCACATAACTTATTCAACACATGCCTTCTCAATCAATATCTCAATTAAGCAACTCTTTAAAAGTCATATAGACATATTCATGCATTTCAATCATAACATATCACATCATAAGTTCATTTTGTCATTCCTAGGACATACGTGTCTATATGTTAGGGTCCTGATAATCGATTGCACCCAAGCTGGTAATTGATTACCAAATCTAAAATCTTTCAAAATGCTCCTGGTAATCGATTACATAGGATAGTAATCGATTACCAGCATCTAAATTTCAGGAACACAAAGTGTCAACCTATCCGACACACATACATCATTAATTATGGGGTTCTAGAATCTACGTCTTTGACCCTTTCTAACTTCCGTCTTCGCCTAAGGCTCTATATTCAATTCCTAAACCAACTATTGGGGATTCCTACACATATCTACTCATTATAAACCACTTTCCTTAAGTTCAATTATGCTGAAACAGAATTTACAATTTCTTGAGTCTAAGTGTTCTAGAATTCTCATTTTACATCTTTTTTAGTTACTTGTTCTTTCCTAACTTCCCTAAATTGATCCTTGCTTCACTCAAACATAATTTTACACACTTTAACACCATAAAACAGAATTTATACAGTGGCCAAGTATGCAAGGTAGAATTCAAAAGCAAGCATCATATAATCACATAAATTCATGATTTAAAAGCATACAAGTTACTAGTTTTCTCTTGGAATCATTTTAGGAACTCAAAACTCTTTTAGAAACCAATTTACCTCATCAAAATCATATAAATGTAAGTAAAGTCAGTAGCTAAATCATTTTACCATAAGAAGGATTTAAAACTTAAAACCAAGTTTACAAGGTTCTTTAAGATCACCTAAGCTTAGAAAAATTCCAAGACATAGGCTAATGGCACTCATGATTTGATGAACTCATGTCAAGTTCATCACCATCATAAGGCCGAAATGGCATTCTTGTAATGCTTCCATTTTCTAAAACTTTACTTGTTATACTTTGGGCAAGTCTTTGAGCTCTAGCATATTTAGATGTTGGCATAAACTTAAAACATGCTATGCATCTTATTTTACTTTGCATTATAAAGTAAAGTGAGAGCATAAAATAAACATGAGATGCAAGGTTCAATTCTTTATTTTAGTGTTCTAGGCCTCTAAGAGTATGTACTCTAAATCAACAATCAACTTTAAAGTTGAAATAGGTAGGCTTGAGATTAATTAAGTGATGATGCATACTCTTGTTTTAGTCCTTGAGTTTGATTAATGATGACTTGAAAAGTAAACATGTTATGTAAAGCATAAACATAAACATGAATGCAACTCATTTTATCTTAACTAGAGCTCTTGCAAGACTTTAGAGGAATATCAATAACCTTAACCTAACATGTATCTAACAACCTAAAGTGAACTTTAGAGTTCTTAGCACCAAGGCCTCAAAGAGGTCTTATGGTTTGAACATCATCATCAAGTTCAAGAAAATGGCTCCAAAGTTAAACATCAACACTTTACAACATAAACATAAAGAGAACTATCTAGTATTTTTATCAAACTTTGCTCAAATAAAAGAAAGGAAACCGAAACCATAGAGAGGAAAAGGAAATAAAACCAACACTTGAGCAAGGAAAAGGAAAGGAAAACCAAAATCATATATAGTCCAAGACCAAGTGTTTAAGCTTTAGGGATTTCTCACATGGCAACTACAAAACCATTATCTTGAAACCTCATCATCAAGCCAAAGTTCTTCACATGACAAGGCCCAAGGCCGAAAAAGAAAAAGGAGGAAAAAGAGTTTTGAAACCAAGAGGAAACTAGAACTTTTCTCAAAGGAAAGTAAAGAAAACTTGAAGATAAAACCCTACCAAATGAAGTCTTGAAAGAAATGAAAGAAAGCTTGAGTTTTGATGAAATGAGAAGACAAAAATCCTCTTGGAGCTTGAAGGAGGATTCGGCCAAGTTGAGAGAATTTGAGAGGAAATGATAGAATTTGCAAGAAAGCTTGAACTTGGCAAAGCTTCCAAAGTGTAACCAAGTCCTTCAAAGCTTGGTATTTATAGAGAAAATGCAACCATGGGGCTGCCAAGGGGGAGGAAGGCCGACGACCTTTGTGGGCTTTGGAAGGAGGAAAATATCTCTTACAAAGTATGGTTGTGAGTATGGGCAAGGCATGGTGCAAGGCATGGCTCAAGGCATGGTCTTTGAGTGCAACAAACTCACCATGTGCTACACATGGGAGGATGAGTTTCGGCAAGAATTTTCCAGCCAAGGGGGAGGAAGATTTGCTCATGTAATTGTGGTTTAATGATGTGTTTAGGTGTTTCTTTGATTAAAGTTTTGATTAGGAGTTTGTAAGAAAATGTTTAGGTGTGGTAATGGGTAATTAAGGTTGTCAAGACTTGATTTAGGGGGTGATCATACTAGATTAATGAATTAAAACCATACTTTAGTCAAGTTGCATCATAAACACAATTCCTTGATTTAAGGAATTGGAGAGAAAAACTATTCAAGATTCTATGACTAGGAATCTTGAATCAAAGAATGCAATTAGAGTTTAACTAAGCAATCTTAGGTTCTAATTAACCTTAATAAATTATTTTGACTCTAGATTAATTATCGAAATAAATTAATTTTGATTAGAGCCTAATATTGCTTAGGTTTGCTTAATTACGTCGTTAGGCTCACTGTACACTATTCTAGGGTAAAATGATAATTTTGCACTAAAACTGCTCGGGACCTCCTGCCCGACTGAACATCATAAACTACTTACAAACATCATTCCATACTTCCTGGAAAAGTTTGGGCTCAAACGGCACCTTGTACCCCGTAGAACGTTCAGGGGCATTTGGTCATTTTGAGCCAAAGTTAAAAAAACGAGATTTTCACCTCGGATATCAAACTTAGCAGTCATAATCCCTTTCAAACATCGAGTTGAGCCATTCGAAGATGTCGGCAGCTGTCCTCGAATTTGGGTAAAAATGACCTCAGGGGCATTTTGGTCATTTGCACTCAAACAAAATCGGAACGTTACATTTAGTGTGGTGACATCATCATGTCACACACTTGTTAATAGGGATTAAGAATGAGATTAAGCTTGTTTAATCATTCTTGGATCTAAATCAACTTAAAATAATTATTTTAACACAAAATTAATTAATAAAAATAATTAATTTTTAATTTGAATCTAATATTACCTATATACCCTTAATTAGCACTAAGGGGCAAAATGGTAATTTTATACCAAATTTCTTTAGGACTAATTCAATCATCATATATCCCTTAAATTAACATATCCAACTCCTGGGTGGTGATCGGATCCAGTTGTCAATCAGGTATAAATTAGCTCAGGGGCATTTTGGTAATTTTATGCAGGAAAATCAGGGATTGTGATTTTCACGCCAATCGTCATCTAAACACATACAACCCCTTCAAACATTAAATTAACCCTTGAGGATAGATGAGATTGGCCGTCCTCAATTTCTATGCAAAAATAACCTCAGGAGCATTTTGGCCATTTTGCATAAAAGTAAAAATTGAGGTGTTACAAGAAGTTCTGTGGAAGTTTGGCCCACATAGTAGTAGTGAGACAACTATTAGTGGAGGATATCCACGAGTTGGAATCCAAGGGAGTCAGTTTAGGATGAGTGACGAGGGAGTTTTCTTGGCTCATATTAGGGCTTAGTAAACCTTGTTAGAGCAGATCAAGGCATGATGGAGTGAAGGCCCCAAGTTAGTCAATCTTGTAAAAGATGTTGGTAAAGGAAAAAAACATAGAGTTTATAGTTGATTTGAGATGTGTTGTGTTTGGGGAACCAATTATGTGTGCCACATGCGGAGGGCTGAAAAGGAAAGTGATGGAGGAATCCTATAGCACAACATACTCAGTTCACCTAAGATGTATCAAGGCCTCAAGCAGTTATTTTGGTGGGAAGACATGAAGAGGGATGTTGGTGACTTTGTGTCATGGTGCTTGGTGTGTCAGCAAGTCAAGGCTGAGCATTAAAGGCCTACATGCCTACTTCAAGGATAGAGATTCTAGAGTGAAAGTGGGGAATAATAACCATGGACTTTGTAGTTGGGTTACCTCGAACCACTAAGGGTTTTCATTCCATATGGGTGATAGTGGATAGAATGACCAAGTCAACACATTTCCTACCTCCAGCATGTAACCCCAGTTGTACATTGATGAGATGGTCATATTGCATGGAGTACTAGTGTCCATAATCACATATATAAAGTCCTAGTTCACCTCATGATTCTAAAGGGCATTCAGGGATTCCTTGGGATGCATGTGGACTTAACTACAACTTTTTATCCCCAGACGGATGGCCACTAGAGAACAATTCAGAACCTTGAGGAAATGCTTAGAGCATGCATGTTGGACTTCTGTAGGAGTTGGTGTAGCACTCACCACTAACTAGGTTTTCAAATAATAGCAGTTACCATGAGAGTATCCAGATGACATCATTCGAAGCCTTGTATGGGAGGCATTGCAGCTCTCCCATTGGTGGTTCAAGTATAAGGAAGCAAAGTCCCTAGGCCAGCACCTAGTTCAGGGAAACTTTAGAAAAGGTTTAGCTGGTCAGGAACGTTTGTTAGCAGCTTTGTCCAGACAAAAGTCTTACGTAGATAACCAATGCCAGGACTTGGAGTTTGTGGGTGACCATGTGTTTATGCTTGTGTCTCACATGAAAAAGTAGAGAGACCCAGTAAGTGGGGCAAGTTAAACCCTCATTACATTGGCCCTTTTGAGATTTTAAGAGAGTTGGAGCGGTGGTCTCCAGGGTTGGCATGTCTCTCAGTTTAGTAGCTATACACCCAAGGTTTCATGTCAACATGCTCAGGAAGTGCATACCGATTAATCTCATGAGCTCACTCGCAAACAATTTAGGTTGATGAGAGCTTATCTTACGAAATAGAATCAATTGTCACCATGGATAAGCAATCAAAAAGCTTTGCTTAAAGGAGGTAGCCTCAGTGAAAAACATATGGAGGAACCATTTTAGTAAGGAAATGACTTGGAAGCTGAAAAAGCCATAAAGATCAAGTATCCGCATCTTTTTCCATTACAAGGTACGTTAGTTACATTTGGGGACTAAATCTCTTTTAAGAGGGGTAGTATATAATACTCAATTCTATGTATTCGTTCAAAGGTCATTCGAGGGCGGAAGGCCTCCCCAACTAAGGGCAAATTCTGTAGAATCTACATAAACTACATAAGCATGCGTTTTAGGTCCGCAAATGTAGATTTTTAGTCTCGCGGACACGCGATAAAAACCCACAAATGCGTGATTTTGTTACCTCAATTTTTTCCTAGTTTTTCCTTAAGCTCCAATAAGCATCTCAATTTTTGGGTGTGCATAGACGCAAGTTTTGAAAACCTATGGACGCACAATAAAACACATGGACAATCATTTTCGTACATTAGAAACCCCAAAAATGACGCAGTTTAGTTTATTGAGTCCCATCCCTATATAAACTCAACCCTAACTGGCCTCCCTATCCCAAAAAATATGATTTCACCTCCTCCAGCCTCTCTTCCTCCTATTCCTCTCATCATCACCCATTGTTCTTCCTCTTTTGAGCTCCAAGGTAAGAGATTAGTGATAAGTATGGTTAATTCCTCCCTCATTCTTCCATTTTATGTGATAGGGTGTCAATGTTCATAGTTTTATTATGTTTGTTTACTCTCCTAGTGTTGTAGAGTTGTTCTAGTGAGATTATGTGATTTTTCAAGAGTTTGTGTTTCTATAGTAGATGTTGGTGTCATTCTTGCTCCTGGAGCTTCATTAGTGTTGGCACTTTTTCGACCTACGGGTAAGTGAGTTTAAGCTTATGATTTTAATTTTGGCTATTACGGATAGTTTTCATACACCATTTATATCTTCCATGAAATTAGAAATTTAATTATGCTATAAACACACGTTACAAATTATGTCAAGTTAGAAAATTATGATTTTACAGCCTTCCATGAAAATGCATGACTCTTAAAAAATACATGAGACCATTGTTGACTATTATATGCCATTTCCACTATCACATTTTCTTAACTGATTCCAATAAATTATTAGATGAAAGTATTTACTTTGGAAAATTAGAAAATGAACTGTAGAGATGTTTAGGAGCACTATTTTGAGATGTCAGCTTTTGAATTTTAGCATGATGATTGTGAGTGAAGTTTGGATAGAAATTAGAGAGAAACATAGTTGAGTTAACGATATTAAATTCATTTTTTGGTATACCATGACGCCCAAGGGACAATTACCCTTTTACTCATATTAGTCCATGAGGGACGTGATTTGCGAGGGATTGTTGAAATCTTAGTTAGGTACTTTTGTTCACGAGACTGAGCATCACATTTGTAAAATTATTTAGCATTCTATCTTGTTAATTCATTAGAAAATTGTTATGTTTTTTTATGATTTACACAAAACTGATATTATCACTATTATTATGTATTATGAACAGAAATTATGTCTTCAATTGTTGCATTACTATCTATGTACTTTCCATGTTGTCCCATGCATGGCTGTAGTTGAAAACCCACTCATGAATTTTAGATAAAACTCACCCCTCTCTTTTCTCCTTTAGATATATTCCTTCAGGCCCTTCCTAAACACCTATCCAGTAGTTGTTAGCTAGATTTCTTGGTGAGCTTCATATTAGAGTGATATGTAATCAGTTTATGTTTAGTAGTGCTCTAAGCATTGCCAGGATTTATGGACCATGCATGCTAATAAATGCTCTTTTTGTAAATATTTTCCCTATTTCACTTAGTGCTTTTGCATTCTTTTTGAGCTTATTTTATTTGCATGCTTTTGTAAATATTTCCTGAATTTGTTAGTTTTTGAATCTAATCCTCCCTACACTCAATTTTGCTTTGTGACTTCTATTCAAGCTTTTGCACAATGTTGGTCTATCTCTCATGAATCCTCTTTTTCCTCCAGAGTAATTTGTAGATATCTGAAGAGTCACCCTTGAGAGTGCATTGTGGAAAGGAGCTTCGGAGCGCATTGAAGTAAAGGAGAAAGAGCTGGATGAAGTTGGAAGCTTTTGGCCTAGAAGCTTCACTGTGAGCATCGGTCATTGCAGTAAGCTTGGAAAACAAGGATGAGCAGGAATGAAGACATCTTTGGTCAGCGAGCATCATCATATCACAAACTTGAGAAGTGGCGAGGTGGAGATTCAAGTCTACTCGCTGCAGCGAGTTTTGTGGACGGAGTTGAAAGTTTTATTTTACAATTTTTACCCATTTAGGCCCCTTTTTAGCAAATTCTAGGATGTTGTAATACCATGTAGCACTAAGTCAGAGGCATTCATTGTCAAATTAGGAAATAGAGTAACACCCTAATAATTAACCCAATACACCTAGGTTGTATTTGATTAATTACTAGAATTTACTCTTTTTCATTCTTTTAATCATATTTTGAAAATACTTAGTGAAATTACGAGCCATTTTTTTAAAAAAACATAATTGAAAATGTGAGCCGCATAACGTGAACGATTCAGCGAATATAAAAAGACATATTAGAATTTAAATACATCACATCACATCACATTGGCTCCATCATATAACATCCATAATTACTTAACACATAGATATTTTGCCGACCAACGAGTTAAGCTAGGTGTAGGCAATCAAACTAACATAAATAATATATGGATGGAAAAATATCCATTAACGGCACCTACTAATAACACTTAGAGATAGGAATATATATCCAAGCTCACGCGCAAAGTTTCAGCGATACGTTCCTCAAGGATAATAAGCTGGTTCACCAATCAAGTACATCTACCAGGTGAGAGCATCAACGGGAATCACGAACATCACCTTTACTTTCTGAAGACGAGATTGAAAGAAAGAAAGAAAGAGGGAGTGAGAAACTTATAAAAGAGTCTCAGTAGGGTACTCACCTCATATGCATCATGTCATCATCATCGTCCTCAGGAACCTCGGGGTTATTATGAAATAGTGAACATGCTAAGATTCATTTATTAAGTTTGGAAATATACTTTACCGAGGTCCGTTAGTTTTAATCATGCGTCTTGTAATGCATCATAAACTTAGCATGTCATATTTATAATGAACTTTTCCTATCATATATCTCATCAGCATATCATAATAAAATAGCTATGCATAAGACCACATCATATTCCTCATCATCATATCATAAATACTATGCATAGAAGAACATCATATTTCTCATCATCATCTCATAAATGCTATGCATAGAAGAACATCATATTCATATAATACGTTACTTAGTTCCTTAGGTGACTTAAAGTTACTTTCATCATCATTTTCCTGGGCCACCCTATACTCAACCCTTTTGGGAGTAATCTAGGTTATGAGCTCATACCTTACTAGTCGTCACTAGCATATACTTATTCCTTTTGATAAGTTAAAATTCCGACTCTACCTTTTGAGAGAACGGGGGGCAAGAATCACATTTTACCACCTATAGTTTGATGGGTCCAAAGGATCATTTTCTTATAAGTTTAAGTCACCATTAAGTCTTTGCATGTTATATCATAATACAATTCTCAATTCATAATCATTATAACATTTTCTCGTTTATAGTCTTATTCTGGAATAATATATATACCAACTGCAATCATGCATCTGGAGATTCCAGGAAAGAGAGGTGGGTCACAAATGAACACGCTTAAATACCAAGTCTTTCCTAGCCAGAACCTTTCCAAATTACACTTTTACATAATATACTTTCTTCCAGCAACAAGAAAATTTTTAAATAACAAAGAATATTTCATTATTTCATGCATAAGCATTCTCATTGTTTGCAACAGCAATAACATGCAAGCTAGGGAATCATTCAATGATGTCAAATACTTAATAAGCATCAAATCACTACATAGACTTATCATTTAAAACATCAAAGAGGCATCATCATAAATCCTTATCGAAAAGCTGTCTTAAACAATCGAAACTCTAGAATCGGGCAACCTCAATTATTGAACTAATTAATTATGCATCTAAGAGATTTATTACCATCAATTATAAGTCTTAAGAACATTATTAGACTATATGGGGCAGTATAACAGTAAGTTGTTCTTAAGGTTTTACGGTGTGCTAGAAGTTGCGTTTTTAACCCTTTCTCATTACCGGCTTTCCCTATGATACTAAAATTAATTACTAAACCAATTATGAATCATTCTCCCTTATCTAAACATGATAAAATCTGGTTCTTAAGGCCACTAAAGGCTCTGGAAGAATGTATAAATTTCATTCTCTAAAGTTCTAGAAATCTTGCTTTTTGGTTTTCTAGTTGCTAGTTTCATTTTTAGTGTTTGGGTCAATCCTATACTAATTGTTACCAAATTTTTCGTGACTAACCAATCTTAGGCAGAATTATAACATACTAAAACAGATTTGGTAGTGGATCAACTTAAAGAGATCAAAGACTAGTATTAACCTAGCTTTACGGTTTATTTATGTAGCTAGTTTTTCTTCTAACATGCATAGAATTGTTCCCTCATCATTAAACATAATAATCACAACTTCAAACATATTAAATCATCATCATACAATAGTAGTAAACTCAGATCAGTACCGAATCATGAACCTCATATAATTGCATCAAATCACATTTTAAGTGTACGTAAGATACTAGTTTCCCATAAAATCCTTGCAAAACCTCAAAACTCTTTTAGAAACAATGCTTTTTGTTAATCTTGAAAGAAATTATAGAACTAAATTAGTAGCTATTTAAAATCACTTTAGGCCTACCTTAATCATGAGGCCGATTTATATATTGAAAGCATCTTCATGATTAAAATTCTTACTTAAGATAAAAGGAGCAAGTCTTGAGCTTTAGAGATTTAGGTGATAACTAGAATCATAAACATGCTATGCAACCTCATTCTAATCTTGTCTTTATAAGGTGATAACTTGGAATTATAAACATGATATGCAAGAAGCTAAAATGGCGAGTCCAAAGTGGAGGTGAAGAGAATTCTTATTACATCTTATTAAGCTCCAAACTCAAGACTTCTTCAAGAATGAATTCTTTGACTCCAATAATCTTAAGGAAACTTTAGAGTTTTTATTACCATGGTTCCAACTTTGCTTGTGATACTTGGGCAAGTCTTTGAACTCTAGGATCTTTAAGTGATGACATAAAATAAACATGTCATGCATTGATTCTTTTAGCCATTATAAAATAAAGTGAGAGCATAAAATAAATATGAGATGCATCCTCTTTATTATCTTTAAAGATTAAGTGACAACTTGAAACATAAACATGAAATGCAAGCTTGGAAATTTAAACATGAATATGCAAGTTCATTTATTCATTCTTGAGAATTTAGTGATGACATTGAAAGTAAACATGATTGTGCAAGGCATAAACATAAACATGAATGCAAGTTTATTTTATTTCTTTACTAGAGCTCCTTCAAGACTTTAAAAGAATTATAATTTCAACCCAATATATATCTTAGCAAGACAAAGTGAGCTTTAGAGATTTCATTATTGAGCTATCCTAGAAAACTTTCTTAGGCCTTGGGGCAAAAATCAAATGGCAAGAAAAGGAGAAGTTCATGAGTCATCTAGAAATGAAAAATTGTTAAACATCATTTTAAACTAAAAACAAAGCTCAACAAGAAATGAAACATAAGTGTCAATATATTTTTCAAGTTCTAAACTCAAGACCTTTATCATAAAAACATAGTTGCTTCAAAACTTTGAAAACTAATGAAACCTTCAGTTTAGAGGTCTAACTTGTGAAGGCTTTGCAACCAACACTCAAGAACCTCATCATCAAACCATGGTCTCATCATTACAAAGGCCACAAGGCCAAAATATACAAGAAGAAAAGGAGAAGGAAAACGAAATATGAAGCAAGAAGAAAGTACATAAAATCATCATATTTAACCAAGAACAACACTTATCAATACTTGAAATTAAGCTTAAAAACAACTCCCTACCTAATTTTATTTGAAGGAAAGGAAGAAAACTTGGTTTCTTTGAGTGAAATGAAAGAAAATCTCCTTGAAAAATTGATGTTAAAGTTTCAGCCAAGGGAGGAAAGAATGAGAGCTTTTGGAGTTTGTAAAAACTAGAAATGTGTAACTATGATTCAAGGTTTCTAACACTCCTCAAGTATGCCTATTTATAGAAGAATTCAAGCTCATAAATGGACAAGAGGAGGAGGCATAATTGGTGGATTTTTCATGGGAAACAAAGGGAGGAAAATCATTTTTTGTTTAAGGCATGTTTTATGCCATGTTTTAAGGAATTTTTGGCTTTTTCTTTACATGAAGCTTTGTGCCAAATTTGACAAATTTTCTGATGCATTGTGGCACCAATAATTCGGCCATTATAGCCACAAGGAAGAGAAATTTGTGTTCCATGTATTATGTGGGTGTAGGTAGGTATCTTTGCAAATTAGAGAATTTGCAATTAAGGACTTAGGTGAATTAGTAAGCAATTTAGATGTTTTAAAGCAATTTTAGGTTCTAATCAATCTAAATAAATAATTTTGACTCTAGATTAGTAATTAGAATTTAATAACCTTTAATTAGAGCATAATATTGCTTAGGTTTCGCTAGACAATTAAAATCTCAAAATTCTCAAAATGCACAAAGGCAGGGCAAAACTCATTTTACTTAAAAATTGCCGACCACCGACTTAACCAATGGTCAATCATGGCTTAAAAACATCTTTTAAAACATTTTAGTGAGGTTCGGGCAAGTCGGCACTTAAAAGTTAAAATGCAGGGTGTTTTGGTCATTTCGCGTCGAAACTCAAAATTGAGATTCTTCCACACATAACACAAACAATCCCCTATTATCCTCAAAACATCCCCTTGAGGGTGGCCGGGCCCACGATCCTCATTTGGTCATTTTACACGTACATAAAATCGGGGTTTGCACTCTTGCACGATTCGCTCATAACCTCTTTTATAATATTATATTCCTTTATTGGTGATTGTTTGGTCTCGAATTTATATAAGAATTACCTAGGGTTTGGTAATTTCTAAATGACAGTAAAAAAATTGGTGTTACAAGAACTAGGTTTAGAGACTTTCCTCATCCTCTTCTTTCCTCTTCCATTTCAAGAACACATTGATACACATAGCTTTGGTTACTTTTATGTAGATTTTCATCTATGATTTCTTTATTTTACCTCTTTATCTATTATAACCTCCTTCATGGAGGAGTAGTTCTCTGCTAGCTCAAGAGATTCAGAGCTAAGGTTGTGTTTTGAAACATTGTTGATTTTAATGTAAATCCTTGGTGTTGTTCTCTCTCTTTTTGTGTTTCCTCTCTTTTCATGTTTATGATTTATATGCATGATAAGTAAGGTGCTGTTATGTGTATGTGAGCATGATTTGTAAGCATATATGTCTTAGCTTGTTGATTGAGTGCATGCTAATTGATTGATTGGTGAGCATTTAGTTAACTAAGAGAATGGAGATGATTATTGATTGAGAATTGGACTATGGCAATTGGCGTTTTATTTTGTTCATACCTTTAAGTGTTGTGATTGCAATTATTTAAATGTATGTGCTTAACATTATCCTCTAGTTGATTGACTTGAAGGAGAATTGCTAGTTAATTATGTGATTGCATGATAAGCACATAGTTTCCACCATAGTTTCCTTGAGGGTCAGAATAATGTCATGCCTTATTCCATTTAGTGCTCTTTATGTGGGAGGCTGGAAGTCTCCTGGAGTGATCTTGGTTGCAAGTCTAAACAGATGGACTCCTTGAGGATGTCCTTATAAAGGTAAATGATCTTATCTTTCCTCCTGACTTCTATGTTTTAAAGATGACCAATGATGAGGAAGTGCACCAACATACAGATATTAGGTAGGCCATTTTTGAAATCCAAAGGCTAATGTTGATGTGTATGCTTGGCACACTTTCCTTGGAATGTGGCAACTTGAAAGCACAATTTAATTTGCATGATGCCATGAAGTTTCCCCTAGAAAACCATTATGTTTTTGTAATTGATTTAATTGACTCTTTGATAGAAAATGCATGTGGTGATCTAGTGGGAAAATCTTTTGGAATGTTAGAATTTGAAAATGACTTTGAGTGCCCCAATTGTGATGGAATATCAAATTTGTGTAAAGAGTGTGCTGAAGTTGATGCTTCTTTAACTGAAAATGTTGTTGAAATTCCTGTTGAATTATTATGTGAAAGGCACAACTCTAGCACACCCCTTACTATTTCTAGAATTCTCAGAATTGGAGTCTAAAATGAGACTCACTAGCAACCAATTCAAAGCGCCAAGCTCAAGTGAGGTGTCTCACTCTAGATTATCTAGGATTCTACAGAACTGTATAATTGGGAAGTTTCTAGGTGTCTAGGTACCCCTAAATCAATTTCTGACCTTGAGACACAAAATTCCCTCTTTTCACTCATTCTTGCTAACACAAATCCCAATTTTGATGTTATTCCTTCTTTTATTGGGTATGATCATGTGCTTGTTCCAAGTTTGTATGAAGTTCAGGTGTAGACACTTCACCATCACAACCATCATCCACCCTTAAGTTGAATCCCCTCCCCAATCACTTGAAATATGCATATTTAAGGGAGAGTGAAGAATTTCCTGTGATCATAGTTAGTGATCTCAAAAGAGATCAAAAGGAGAAGTTGCTTGGAGTCCTCAAGAGTCATAAAAAGGCCATTGGTTGGTCTTTGCTGACATCATGGGCATTAGCCCCTCTACATGCATTCACCAAATCTTCTTGGAGGAGGGTGTTAAACCCATGAGACAACCTTAACGACGCTTGAATCTTCTCATTCTTGATGTCGTAAAAAGGAGGTCACAAAATTATTAGCTACGGGTATTATATACCTAATTTCTAATAGCCAATGGGTCAGCTTGGTCCAGGTTGTTCCCAAGAAATCCGACATCATAGTGGTGAAGAATGATCAAAATGACTTGGTGCCTACAATGGGTCTGCATTGATTCCAGATGGTTGAACCAAGCCTTAGGGAAAGATCACTTCCCACTCCCTTCATTGATCAGATGTCAAGAGTGCCAGGCCAATCCCATTATTGTTTCTTGGATGGCTTCAAGGGTACTTCCAAATCCATATTGCTCCTAAAGACCAAGAGAAGACCACCTTCACCTGCCCATTTGGTACCTTCGCTTCCAGACGCATGCCATTTGGTTTATGCAATGCTCCAAGTACTTTTCAACGGTGCATGGTAAGTATTTCTTGATTTTCTAGAGAGCTGCATGGAAGTCTTCATGGATGATTTCAGTTTTTGGTACATCATTTGACTCATGGTTGGATAGTCTAACTAAGGTTTTGAAGTGATGTGTTGAAACTCACCTCGTACTTAATTTTGAAAAGTGTCATTTCATGGTTTAACAAGGCGCAGTTTTAGGACACATGTTTCATCGAAGGAATTGTTGTTTATAAGGCTAAGATTGATGTTATCTCCTCTCTACCTTACCCCGTATGTGTACGGGATGTTTGTTTGCTTGGCCACACTGGTTTTTCAGGAGATTCATCAAAGATTTCAGCGCTGATTGTTCCTCTCACTTCCTCGCTGTAAAAAGATGCAGAATTTGTGTTTGATGATAAATGCAAGGAAGCTTTTGAGACTTTGAAGGTAGCTTTGGCCACAGGCACCTATTATTTAGCCTCTTGATTGGAGCCTTCCCTTTGAGCTGATTTGGATGCTTCCAACCATGCCTTGGTCCTGTGCTTATCCAGCGGGTCGGTAAGGTCCCTCATGCCATTTATTATGCTTCTATGACTTTAGATTCTCACAATTCAACTACATTATCACTAAAAAAGAACTTTTAGCAATTGTTTTCGCTCTGGACAAGTTTAGGTCCTATTTACTTGGAACAAAAATGGTAGTGTTCTTAGATCATCCAGTATTTAAGTACCTTTTGAAAAAACTCGAGGCCAAGCCCCGCCTTATCAGATGGATGCTCCTCTTTAAGAATTTGGCATTGAAATAAAAAATAGAAGTGGAGTTTGACCATCTGAGTAGGTTGGAGCATGTTGAACATGACTCCATACCCCTTAATGATGCATTTCCTGATGAACAACTAATGCATGTGGATGTTGCACCCTGGTTCACCCACATTGCCAATTATTTGGCTGGTCCCATCCACCACACTTCACAAAATCTCAAGTTGAAAAGTGATTGTAAATATTTTGTGTAGGATGACCCTTATCTGTGGAAATTTTGCTTTGACCTAGTAATTAAGAGATATGTGCTTGACGCTGAATTTAACTCCATTTTGCACTTTTGCCATTCTTCTGCATGTGGAGGCCACTTTGGACCCCACCGCACTAGGAAAATCTTAGATTCTGGTTTTTATTGGCCCTCTCTTTTTAAGGACTTTTATGAATTCTGCAAGGCTTGTGAACAACACCAAAGAATAAGGAACATATCCTGGAAGAATGAGATGCCCCAACAACCTTTATTGTTTTGTGAAATCTTTGATGTATGGGACATTGACTTCATGGGTCCCTTCCCATGTCCTCTGGCTATGTTTACATTTTGTTGGCTGTTGATTATGTATCCAAATGGGTGGAAGCAATTGCCACCAGGACTAATGATTCTCTAATTGTTGTGGATTTTGTTAGGAAGAATATTTTTTAGGTTTAGAACACCACGTGCCATCATAAATGACCAAGGCACTCATTTTTGCAACTAAGACATGATGCTTTGCTCCGTAAATATGGGGTTGTTCATAGGGTATCCACTCCCTACCATCCTCAAATTAACGGGCAAGCATAAGTGTCAAACCAAAAAATCAAGCGCATCTTGGAGAAGGTGGTGAAGCCAAATTGGAAGGATTGGAGTATGTGCTTACAGATGCTCTGTGGGCATATAGGACTGCCTACAGACACCTATTGGAATGAGTCCCTTTAGGATTGTCTTTGGAAAGACATGCCACTTGCTCGTAGAGCTGGAACATAGAGCTTATTGGCAGTGAAACAATGCAATATGGACCTCTAAAGCCTACAGAGAGGAAGCTCTAACTACAAGAACTGAATTGAGAATGGAAGCCTATGAGAGTTCAAGGATTTACAAGGAAAAGACTAAGGCTTTCCATGATAAGAACATATTGAGAAAGGAGTTCTACGTAAGCCAGTTGGTGTTGCTTACAACTCCCGTTTGCATTTAATGCAGGAAAATTACGTTTTAGATGGGATGGACCTTTCTGTGTGACTCGTGTGCACCCATTTGGTGCTATGGAGTTGGAAGACTGAGTTCAAAAGCAAGATTCTCATTAAAGGACACCGCTTGAAGATTTATCATGAAGAGTTAATAGCACCAAGGGCTGAACCATAAGTGGCGTTGGTTGAAGCCACTTACTCCCTTTGAGAGTTCTGGATATCCAACTTTGGACGTTAAACCCAAGTGCTTGGTAGGAGACAACCCACTATTCCTCTTCCCTTCCTTTCTTCCTTGATTTTATTTTAGTAGTTTCTAATTTTGAGTGATTTTTATTTTATTCTTGGTCAAATCATGTCAATCAGCAATTATGGAGTCCCTAGAGCACTACCAGTCTCGCTACGAATGAGAGTTTGCTAACGAGGATGCTATGCCTGAAGAGGTTTGCTATAGTGAAACCCACAAAAAAACAAAAACACAAAACACAAAAAAATACAAAAATAAAAAAAATTATATATATATAAATAAAAAATAAATAAAATAAAATTGATTAAAAAATTAATTGTTGGGGGAGGCGCATTAGTGAAACATGCGTTTCATTACGCTCGCTCGCTATAGCGAGGATGGGCTAACACGAAACGTTCATTTTAGAACAAATGCCCTCACTTCCTCCACACTTTCTCTTCCTTTCATTTGAAACCCCACTCCCTTACCCCGTCATTCTCTACACTTCCCAGCCCAAGCCATCGCACTCACATTTCCCTTCACTCACTATCACCATCACTAATGTTCACACGCGCACCATTTTCCCTCACCCTCATCACTCACCACACTCAACAAGTACTCTATCCTTCCCTTTCTTTTTGCTTTTCAGTTTCTTTTCTTTGCTTCTTGGTGTTCTTTGCTTCTTAGTTCTCTATTCTTCAGGCTAGTTTAGGTTAGTTTAATTAATTTTCTCCATTCTTTATTGACATTATGCATGTGTTGTTAGTTTTCGTTTAGTTCGTTCCTAGGTTTTGATCATTTTCTATTTTTCCTGGCATTTAGGAGTAGTTGCTGATTGCATGTGATCTTGGGATGACTGGTTGAGTTTTGGATTCACTCACTGTAGCAAATCCAAGTCGCTATAGTGAGCCTCATTACATTCATTCACTGCAGCGAACCTAAAGTTGTAGCTAGCCTGTTTCAATTTTGATCGCTCCAAGTGAGTGAACTCGCTCTAGTGACTTTGTTACTCCCCTATTTTGTATCTATTCTAAGGCTTTTCATCCATTCCTGTTTTACACTTCCCTATACTTCTTCTTTTGTATTTTGAGGTGTTCTAACTGTATTCATACTCTTTGCATATACACTAGCCGCTCTCCAACCCCCATGACCCATTAGATTTGAGAATGTTGCTGAGGCCTTTCTAGAGGGCCATGCAGGAGAACAAGCTACAGGGGTGTTGATGACATCGAGGCCTGAAGTCGACCTTATTCTGGATAAGGCCATGCCTGGGCCAACATCTCTTGGGTTTGCGAGTTTATGCAAACCTATGGGATTGATCAATAGACACTATATATCTTCGAGGGAGGGTTCCTTCCTGACAGCATCCGCACTATCCTGACCCTACTGGGACCCTGAAGAAGGAGAGCCAGATGACTACCAGTTGCTTCTAGATGACATCCAGAATGTTGACTTAGGCGAGATCAAGGACCAGCTGACTCACCCAGGAAGCGAATGGGTGTATAACGGCAGAACATACCTCATTTGCTCCCTGGTGCTCATTTAACTTTGGAAGCCCGGGCTTGGATGCATATCCTCTTCTCACACATCATTCCCTATTCTCATGTCTCATATCTTAGCCTTGACAATGCTCTTATCCTTTTCTACCTGGTGGAGGGCAAGCAATTCGATCTTCCCTCCAGGATATTGGATCACATGAGAGGCCCTTCTGCTCTAGAAGGTTGCCATATCATGTGATCTGAGGATAGCCACTGCTTGTGTGGTCCATAGCTCCAGATGACCTCCTCCAGACCAAATTCCCTTCTGTCACTGTTGCTAGCCTTGTGCCAAAGGATGCTGCGGCCAGAAAAAAGCTAGCGGGGGTCCTCCACAAACAACCCCTTCAAAGCACTGCTAGCTAGGATGGAGGAGAAAGTCCAGATGTGGGGAGAGCTCAAGGGCTGAGGCAGGAGCCTCGGCCACGTCACTGGACTCCTAAGCCTGAGCCTAGGATCATACGAAGGATGGCTGAGCTAGAGGAGTAGATAGTAGGGGTCCAGGAAGATCCAAAGGACTTAGATGCTGATGAGAGGGCTGGATTCAGAGGCTCTAGAATCTGCAGATGTTGAAGAGGACCTTAGATGACTGAGTTAAGTTTCTGCTTCTTCCCTCTATAGTATGTTGATCACACTTTGTCCAAGCATGGACAGTGCTTTATAAAGTGTGGATGTGATTTACTTTCCAGGACCCTTCTTTCCTCTCTCTCTTTCTTTTTCTTATGCTTTCATTTTTATTTTTATTGTTCAGTTGCATTTACTATTTTGGAACTCTATCTGGATGCTTGTTTAGTACTTTTTGCATTTATATTTACTGTCCCTATGCTTGTATCTGAGTTTTTACTCTTGTTGTTTTTCCTTTGGCTTTTGATAGGTTATAAAAATAAAAAATAAAAAAAATAAAATGGAAGTTGGGATTGGTTAGTTAATGAGTCATTTTGTTCACACATATCCTTTAACTCAAGGTAGCACTTGTTGGAATGTTAGGCACTCAATTTTCATTTTGAGCAATAAGCATGAGATTAATCTTGATTTTGATTGATTAGTTGGAACTAGCATGTGAGCTTTTAAACCTAATTGGTGATTACATAAATTGATCACTCTTTTCTCTTTTTCTGGTGTGAATACTCACATTGCTTGTCATTCTAGAACTTGCATGATTCTTTCTCAAAGCAATTTCAATGCATTGCATGGCACGTGTGTGATTGAGGCATTTATTTTGTTTTTCTTTAACCACTTGGCCTAAAAAGCCTACTCTCTGCATGAACCCTTGCTTGACCCCCTTTTGAGCCTTTAACCCCCTTTCTTTGTCTTAACCTATCCATCTTAACCCTTAAGTGAAAAACAATGAAAAATACCTAACTTGAGCCTAGGGAGCATTGGTGAAGTTGTTGTGCTAGAAATCAAGTGTGGGGGAAGCCTTATTGAACTAATTGTGGTTTTTGAAAAAGAACTCCATATGAATAATTAGTGAATTAGTGAAAGTTTTGTAATTAGTTTAATCCTCTTAAAAGAAAGAGAGAAGAAAACCAAAAGGAAATCACCAATTCACCACTTGCTTTGAATAAAAGTTGCAACTCTTGGTTTAAGGTTGCAGGCAATAAGAGTCTTTGTAGAATTGCCATTGGTTTAATTTTGGTTTCTCATTCACACATCTCTCATGTAGGCACACATATTTGCTTTCCTTAGGCTTAAGTTTAGCCCACTATCCCAAATTTTATCCTTCCTTAACCCTTTCCCCTTACAACCCCAAATAAGACCTCTTAATGCATGTTTATGATTGTGCTTGATTTGTGATGGTTGAGATGAAGTGCAAGCTTAATGAAGGCATTGCATTGTGAAGTTTTGAGTGTAGCATTTCTACACACACTTAAGTGAACTGAGTGAAGCACACCCATGTGAGAATCCAATCCAATCATTCACTTCCTATTCTGATCCATGTTTGTTTGAAACTCTTGTTGGATGATTGAGTTACCAGTTTGGATTTTTGGTGCTTGTGATTGTGACCACTTGAATTTCATTGTTTACCAAAGCCCAACTCTTTTTATATTCCCTATTTTCATGTATTTCAGTAGAGTCATTTTCTTTCCTTTCTTCCTCTATTTTCTTTGTTTTATTTCTAATGCTCTTTGTATGCGAAAATGCAATTGCCTAAGTGTGGGGGAGTTGATAAATGCACTTTTTGTAAATATTTTCCCTCTTTTACTCTGTGCTTTTGCATTCTTTTTGAGCTTATTTTCCATGAATTTGATAGTTTTTGAATATAATCCTCCCTCCAGCCAATTTTGCTTTGTGACTTTTATTCAATAGCTTTTGCACAATGTTGGTTTCTTTCTCTTGAATCCTCTTTCCTATAGAGTGATTTGTGGATATTTGAAGAGTCACCCATGAGAGTACATTGTGGAGAGGAGCTTTGAAGCATGTTGAAATAAAGGAGAAAGCTGGATGAAGTTGGAAGCTCTTGGCCCATACAGGCTTCATTCAGCGAGCTTGGAAAACGGAGGATGAGCAGAATGAAGACATCTTCGCTGCATGAGCATCAGCTCCTGTAGAACCTAAGAATGGCGTCGGTGGAGATATTCAAGTCCACTCGCTCAGCGAGTTTTGCGGACGGAGCTAAAAGTTTTATTTTACAATTTTTACCCACTTAGGCCCATTTTTAGCAAATTCTAGGATGTTGTAATACCCTATAGCACTAAGTCCAGAGGCATTCATTTCCAAATTAGGAAATAGAATTGGGTTTAGAGAGCTCTCCTCCTTTTCTCCTTCTTGCTCTTCCACTTCAATAACACATTGATACACATAGCTTTGGTTACTTTTATGTAGATTTTCATCTCTGATTTCTTTATTTTACCTCTTTTCTTATTGTAACCTCCTTCATGGAGGAGTAGTTCTCTTGCTAGCTCAAGGGATTCAAGAGTTAGGGTTGTGTTTTGAAACATTGTTGATTTTAATGCAAATCTTTAGTGTTATTTTCTTTCTCTTTGTGTTTTCCTCTCTTTTCATGTTTATGATTTATATGCATGATAAATAAGGTGTTGTTATGTGTATGTGAGCAGGATTTGTAAGCATATATGTCTTAGCTTGTTGATTGAATGCATGCTAATTGATTGATTGGTGAACATTTAGTTAACTAAGAGAATGGAGATGATTCTTGATTGAGAATTGGATCATGGCAATTGGCATTTTATTTGGTTCATACATTTAAATGTTGTGATTGCAATTATTTAAATGTATGTGTTTAACATTCTCCTCTAGTTGATTAACTTGAAGGAGAATTGCTAGTTAATTATGTGATTGCATGATTAGTATACAGTTTCCACCAAGTGTTTGATCTTTTGTTATTTGATGATTAACACTCCTTAGCTTGAGAATTCCCTAGGCTAGCTCTCTTTTATTATTGTTAATTTCAAATACTTGCTATTTCAATTTCTTTTGCAGCAAAACCCCCTTTTTTACTCTAACTAATTAGTTCAGCTTCCTTGTGAGACGACTGGGTTGCACACCACTATCTAAGTACTTTGTGTAACACCCTAACTTTTAACCTCATACGCTCAAGTCGCATTCCGGTTAATTATTATTTGTTGCGCCTTTGCTTCAGAACTTGACTTATCTCTCTTTAAACTATGAGTAATAAAATATGACTAAATTTTTCTTTTTGAACTTTAAGTCTTAAAATGCGAGCCACGCGTGCGCATACATACCGATTAATACACGTATGACATAGCAATCATATAAACTTCATCATAGCATATATAGGTAGACCATAATATAATCGCAACACAAATTATATTACCATGCCATATTCATAACATAACGCGATGTCCTAAAAACATAAGGACACCTTAAGATACTAAACACAACATTAAAGGTCGAACATACACTAGCCCAAAGCTAAACATGATTGTAACAAAACTAGACTAGTCTTCATGCTTCCGCTTAACCTCTGATCCTGTAGATAACATGATTCCTATGCTCGCACCTCAAGGAAGATCACGAACGATCCACATCATTCACGTCTGGAGACGACAAAGGAAAAAAAAAGGGGTAAGAAACTTATTCAAGATTCTAGTTAGGCTCCCCGACTTTAACACAAGTGTCATCGTCGTGTCCCATCACTTGATTTTTATTATAAAAGAGGTGGGCATGCATAAGATTTATTTTTAAATTTCTCAAAGCCTATTTTCCGAAGTGGGTGTCTTTTAGCATGGATCTTAATGACATGAATGCAACAAATATCTCATGTATGCATGGCAATACCTCAGAGTATAAATAACACATGTAATTAACACATATCACATAATTAAATGCACTAATTAGAATAGTGATGTGACATATACATATGCATCTTTTACTTTCATCATGATTGAACTCTTTGAGTTCCTTTCTTAATTTCCACCCTTATACATCATCGTCGACATCCAACCAACTCATCATCCCAGCGATTTTAACGTCATCACGACACTCGCCTCACCAATCGCCTAGGAATGAGCTCAAACCTAACTAGTCGTTGCTAGATTTAATATAGGGAAAAATATAGGGGAATAACATATTACTTTCATATCATGAGTATGCACTTTCTTTGTCATGAATATGCAATGAGTATGCAACCTTCTTACGATGAACATGCAAACTTCTTGGATCACCTTACGGACCCAACCCATTACGGAAGGATAATTTCCACATGTGTTTATGTCACCTTTTCATTAACATATCATATAAAGATGCAATATGAGCATGAAATCATTGAATATCGCAAAACATATCATGTAAGGAAGCAAGGCCATAACCATATCATGTAATTTACTTTTGCTCACATGCAACTTTACAATACATCAAGTAAAATCATAACATGATATAACCATTCAAATAAAACAACTAAATATATAAGACCTCAAGTTCACATAATTCAACACATAAGCATATAGGGTCACCAATCCACTTTGTTTTGGTTAGAACACATTTCTTTACATACTCGAGGTCTGGTAATCGATTGCATGAACTAGTAATCGATTACTAGAGTTGAAAACTTATTCTTAGGGTTCTGGTAATCGATTACATAAGTTGGTAATCGATTACCAGTAGTAAAAACTTACTCTTTTATCAATAATTTGTATTCTCATGGCAATCGATAAATAACCTTACTTAATAGCATATATATATATCTCATAAATCAAAGTGTATTATGTAGATTAAAATGGTGAGTCTTGAGCACTAAAATTAATTCTTAGTGATAGCATAAGTACAAGTATGTAATGCAAGCTTCATTCTTATTTTTGTAGATTAATAGCAAGAAATGTAAATATGCTATGCGAAGCTTAAATTTAAATATGAGAATGCAAGCTCTAGTTTTACATCTTTAAGTTTTAGGTGATGACTTGAAAAATAAATATGCTAGACAAGAATTGTAAATATGAATGCAAGTTCAATTCTTTATTTTAGTGCTCTAGGCCCCTTAGAGTATTTACTCTAAAGCACATTTCAACTTTAAGGTTGAAATAGGTAGGCTTTGAGATTAATTATTAAAGTGATAATGCATGCTCTTGTTTTAACCTTTAAGTTTAAGTGATAACTAGGAAAATAAATATGCTAGACAAGGAAATATAAATATGAATGCAAGTCCATTCTTTATTTTAGTGCTCTAGGCCCCTTAAAATATTTACTCTAAATCACATCTCAACTTTAAGGTTGAAATAGCGGGCTTTGAGATTAATTTCTTAAGTGATAAAGTAAACGTGAAGATGCAAGCTCAAACATAAACATGTAATGTAAGGACTTGAAATATAAATATGAATGCATTTCTTTAGTCCTAGGCTCAAGATTTCCACTTTAACAACATAACAACATCACATGCTAAAAACTTTCTTAAAAGTGGAACCTTCAAGCTTTAGAGATCAAATAAATGATGGTTTTACAACCAACATCCAAGATCCTCATCATCAAGCCATGGTTCCATCATTATCTAAGCCTTGAGGCCGAAACCATCAAGGAAGAAAAGTAAAAAGGAAAAACCGAAATGGACAAGGAAAAAGAGAAGAATTTGCAACTTGAAACAAAATGAATTCAAGAAAGAATAGAAGTTTTAAAATAACAACTCCCTACCAAAGTTATTTTCCTTTTGAAAGATTGGTAGCTTGGTCTTGAAACAAGATGAGAAAAACAACTCCTTCCTTGGTGCACAATGTGAATTCGCCAAGAGAGAAAGAAAAGGAAGAAAGGTTTGCTTTGAGTTTTTGAGCTTGGAAATGGAAAGTTTATGTGTTTAATAGAAGGTTTGTGGTGTTTGGGTGATGGTTTGTGTTTGGGAAATGGTGGATGATGATGATTCTTTGAGAGGATTGAAGAAGAAGTGAAAGAACTCTTAGAACTCAAAGAAAGGAAATCTTGAAGCTTTGAACAAATGAGCAAAACATTACAAGCTTTCCTTGGTGCCTATTTATAGAAAATTTGCAACACATGGAGGTGCACCTATGGGGAGTGGCCGGCGGCCTTGAGTAAGAAAAAGAGAGAAAATATCTCTTACAAGGTATGGTCTTGGATATGGCTCAAAGCATGGGCAAGTATGGGTAAAGGTATAGTCAACCATATTTCTTTAAGCACATTTTAATTAAATTTCAACATGTGATAGATGATTTTTGGAGGAGTGTGGCTGATTGTAATTAGGGGCTAATGGGGGAGGAAAATCTCATTTTAATGTTGGTTTAGGTGTGTGTTTAGGAGTTGATTTGGTTAGGCCATGAATTAGGAATTGTAATTTGTGTTTTAGGTGAGATAATGGGTAATTAAGGTGGTTCAAGACAAGATTAGAGAATGGTCTTGCTTGATTAATGCAAATCGACCTTTATTAGGGAGGAATCTCATCATGTGACAACTTTCATGATTTAAGGAAATTGATTGGAATCTTACTATTCATGAAAATGTGACATAAAGTCTTAAATCAAAGAAAATGATTTTGAGTTTCTCTAAGCAATCTTAGGTTCTAATTAACCTTAATTAATTATTTTGACTCTAGATTAGAAATTAGAATTTACTAATATTTAATTAGAGCCTAATATTGCTTAGGTTTTGCTAATCACATCATTAGGCCCAAATGCACTTAGCTAGGGGCAAAATGGTAATTTTTTGTAAAAACCTCCTGGGCTACCCGGGTTAAACCGATAGTAAACATTGCTTAAAAATATCATTTAAAATGTAACGCCCGAATTTCCTTTAGAGTACAAATGACCAAAATGCCCTGAGGTCATTTTTACCGAAATTAAAGGACAGTTGCCAGGCAACCCTCGAATGGGTCAACTCGATGTTTGAAGGGGATTATGCTTTATGGATGATATCGAGGAGAGAACCTCGTTTTCTAAACTTCCGCTCAAAATGACCAAAATACCCCTGTTGTGTCTACACGGATAAAAGGTGCCGTTTGAGCCCGAAACTTTTCAGGAAGTTTAGAATGATGTTTATGAGCAATGTTTGATGTTTAGTTAAGCCGGAAGGTCCCGGCAGTTTTAGTGCAAAATTACCATTTTGCCCCTAGAACGTGTACAGTGAACCTAATGACAATTAAGCAAACCTAAGCAATATTAGGCTCTAATCGAAGATTAATTTATTTCGATAATTAATCTAGAGTCAAAATGGTTTATTAAGGTTAATTAGAACCTAAGATTGCTTAGATAAACTCTAATTGTATTCTTTAAATTCAAGATTTCTAGTCATGGAATCTTGAATAGTGTTTCTCTCTCATTCCTTAAATTAAGGAATTGAGCCATACCTCATTTGACCAAAAGAATTATTTTAAATTACTAATCTAATAAGATCACCCTCCTAATCAAGTCTTGAACCACCTCAATTAACCATTTTCTCACCTAAACACTTGCTTACAAACTCCTAATCAAAAAGCCTAATCATAGAAACACTTAAACACATCCTTAAACCACAATTACATGAACAAAAATCCCTTCCCTTGGCTGATGAGGAGGCCGAAAATCTGCCCCAAATGGTGCCACATGTTGAGTTTGATGCACTCCAAGCCCATGCCTTAGGCCATACCTTGCCCATGCTTCCAACCATGCTTGCCATGCCTAAGCCCATGCTTTTGTAAGAGATATTTTCCTCCTCCCTTGACCTTGAAAAGTCATCAGCCATTCCTCCCCAAATCAGCCAACATGTCTCATTTTTCTATAAATACCAAGCCTTGATGAACCTTGTCACACTTTGGTTCACTTGATAAGTTCACACTTCTTGCAAATTCTCTCATTCCTCTCAAATTCCCTCAACTTGGCTGATTTCTTCCTCAAGACTCTAAAAGGATTTCCTTCTCCTTCCATCTAGAAAACAAAGCTTTCTTACATCTCTTCAAGACTTCTTAAGGTAGGGGTTAAGTTTTGATGATTTTTGTTTGTGTTCTTCAAGAAAGTTCTAGTTTTTCTCTTGGTTTTAAACTCCTTTTCCTTCCTCTTTCTTTTCGGCCAAGAGGCCCTCTTACAAAAAGAATGTGAGCTTGATGATGAGGTTTCAAGATAATGATTTGTTGTTGTCATGTGAGAAACCTCTAAAGCTTGAAACAACTTGGTCTTGGACCATACATGCTTGGATTTCCTTTCTTTTCTTGGCTTAAGTTTCGGTTTTTCCTCTTCCTCTTTCCTTTAAGGATTTCAGTTTTTCTTCTATGGATTTGAACAAAGTTTGTAAAATATGTCTAGTAGATCACGAAAGTTTTGTTAAAAAAGTTAATCTCATGATTTCAAAGAGCTCTAAGCTTACCCTTGCCAACCTTAAAGTTGGTCGGCCGTTCTAGAATCTGCGCTAGATTGAAGCCTATGAGCAATAAAATAAAGAATATGACTTAGTTCTTGTAGTTTTGTTTAGACAAAGTGATGAACTTTGGGTCCATTTCCTTAAGCTTGATGGTGAGTTCAAACCTTAAGATTTCTCTTGAAGTCTAGGTGCTAAGAACTCTAAAGCTTGCCTTATGATGCATAATGGGTTGAGGTTTATGTTCCTCTAAAAGTCTTGCAAGAGCTCTAGCTAAGATAAAAACAAGATGCATTCATGTTTAAATTTATGTCTTGCATCTCATGTTTATTTTGATGTTATCACTAATTTCACAAGAGTAAATGAATGAACTTGCATTACCATATTTAAATTCCCAAGCTTGCATTTCATGTTTATATTTCAAGTCATCACTTAATCCTTAAAGATAATAATGAAGTTGCATCTCATATTTATTTTATGCTCTCACTTTACTTTCTAATGAAGAGTAAAATAAAGTGCATGGCATGTTTAAGATTTTGTCATCACCTAAATACTCTAGAGCTCAAAGACTTGCCCTAAGTATCCTAAAAAGGAAACTCCATTCAAAAAGAAATGGATGAGTTTTGGTATGAACCAACAATGGTTTGATTTTGTAAAATACATGAATAATTTCAAGGAAATGTTGGAAAACTGTTTTATGAGGTCTCAAGATTTTAAAATAGTTTGGAATGTGTCAAAATCATGTTTTCTCAATTTTGAAGGTTCTGGTAATCGATTACCACCCATGTAATCGATTACCAGAAGGTTTTCGAAGGACTTTTGGTTCTGGTAATCGATTACCAGAGGCAGTGTAATCGATTACTCCTCTTTTCATGCCCAGAACCTTCTGGAAACCCTGGAACAACATTATGGTAATCGATTACCATATGTTCTTTACTTTTCGGAAACAAATTTAATCCTAAGTAATCGATTACCGTCGTATGTAATCGATTACCCTATGTTCTTTACTTTTTAGAAACAAATTTAACCCTACGTAATCGATTACCATTATGTGTAATCGATTACCCTTGTTTGAAAACCCAGAATGAATTGAGCTCCTGGTAATCGATTACTAGGAACATGTAATCGATTACCAGAACACCTTTTGTTTCAGAAACATCCCAAGAGAAAACTAGTAACTTATATGCATTTCAACCCAAGAGATTATGTGATCTTATGGGTTCATGATTTTGGTTCTATGTTTGGCTCCTATATAAATGCTGTTCTAAGGAGTTAAATGTGTAAAATTATGTTGAGTGAAGCAAGGATCGATTTAGAGAAGCTAGTAAAGAATAAGTAACTTAAAAGGGACTTGAGATGAGAATTCTAGAACACCTTAATACAAAGAAGTGCAAATCTGTTCTAGCATGATTAATTCAGGGATAAATGATTCATAATTAGTAAGACATGTACAAGATCCCTTCATAAATGATTAGGTGCTAATTTCTAAGTATAAGATGATGATAAGAGATCTAAGTGGTTTATAACTTAGAGAACATGCCTAGGAATCCCTCATAATTGATCTAAGAATTAATTATGGAGCCTTAGGCGAAGATGGATCTTAAAAGGGTCGCGAATGGAGATTCTAGAGCCCCTTAAGCAAATGATATATTTCTGCCCTTTTATGTTGAGTGCTGAGTGGAATCTTGGTGAGTTCAAATCTTAGAGGAAAAGTTTAAGTGCCAACCCCTTGAGGGTAATAATAATGCAAATACAAGTTTAAAGCCCGAAAGGGTCAAAGCATAAGATCCTGTGAGATAGGTGGACGAGAGTATGATTATGATGATGAACCTCGTGCACACTTATGATGATGTGATTATGTTAGTTCCTTGAGCATGAAACTTTATGTGCATAATTTGATGAAATGTTGTGTTTGAGATGCATAATGTTTCAAAGATATGAATGAAATTGAGAAAGTTCCATGAAAATGATGCATGTGACTGAAATTATGTGGCATGACTCAAATTTGAGGAAATTCGGAGAGTAGTTGTTATGCCGCGAATTTCCGTCAAATTGAGGGACAAAAAGAAAGTTTTTGAGAAATATGAAGTTTAAAGTTATATGCAGAGACGCATTTCTCCTGCTCAGAATGAGAGAAAGTTAAACAATGGGGGGTATGGACGTCGAGCCATACCGAAGCGGACAAAGTCGTTGGTCTTAACCAAGTCGATGCGTTTCGAAGAAGGAGAAAGTCCCATGATGGGTGATCCTTAGGCCCCTACCCGTACTCTGGGAGTCGGGATTATGATGATTATGATTATGTTATGATTCGCTTATCAAGAGGATAAGTAAGAACTAGTGACGACTAGTTAAGGTATGAGCTCATAGCCTAGCTTAAGGGGTGCGGTTACTATATTATTGGTGACACAAGTATGAGAAAAGGAAAGATGTTCAAAGAAAAGTTTCATGCCACTCAAATGTTGTTTGAATTATTGTTTGATTTACCTAAAGTGCTACCATGCATCCATGAAACATTATGTTGCATACATGCATTAAGAATCATTATAAAAGACATGGACCTTGGACAACAACCTTTGCAAAACCTCATAATGAACCTATGCATGCTCAACCTTTTCATAATGAAACCCAAGGTTCCTGGGACGTAAACGATGGCACTAGGATAGAGGACTTCCCTACTAAGATTCTTTAGTAAGAATTCTCACCCCTCTCTCTGTTCTTTCAGTTACATCTTCAGATCGATGGCGTCGTTCGTGATTTTCATTGACCCGCCTACATGGGAGGTGCACTATGACCCCGAGCATCTAGCCCACTTCAAGGGTCATTGCGAGGTGCGCGTTTTTGCATACATGGGACGCCCTTTTGCTTTCCCCGTCTCCAGCTATCGCTTCGATCCGACTTCACCCTTTGGCGACGACCTGATCTCGAAAGGACACGACCCAGGAGATGGGCAGACCGTCGTGCCCAACCTTCCTCGTCGGAGGCACGCGGATATCCTGGGTATGTTCCCGTTCTCGATAGAGGCTGATCCTTGGAGGGCTCTTCCCTTCGTTTCCTATGGATCGCGGAGGAGGTAGTGAGGACACGGTCACCCGCCGAGGCATGCGAGGCGCGTTCGAGCCGAGAGGCGACCACGACGCGGAGGCCATGCTGTTCCCTCGATTCCCATGCCTAGATCTCCGCTTCGTTGGGCTACATCGAGGAGCTTCGTCAGTCGCGGGTTACATCTCCCCCGAGGATCGGCGTCACCAGTAGGCTTGGAGTGGGAGGGTAGTGATAGTTGGGTGTTTATCTTTTGGGATTATTACCATGTATTTGTCTTTATGTTTCTCATTGTCCTGCAAGCTCTCCCACTAGTACGGGTAAGACTTTATGTTTCTGTTATATTTCTGTTGTGATGTACTAAACTATATTATCTAATGTGATGAGGAATGATGTTTATGATGGATGTGTTCTTTAATTGCTTATGCTTTGTATGTTTTATTTGTTCTTCCGCTTCACGTTGTTTATGTTATGCGCAAAGGCTCGCACTTTGTTTTATATAAATCATTTCAAAAAAAAATTTTACCCGTATTTTCCGCTAAGTATTTTATAAATGAATTTATATAGAGAAGTAATAACTAATAATTAGTCTTGATACGTCCTAGGCGTATTAGGGTTAAATATTAGGGTGTTACATAAAACCTTTTGGTGAAGTTCAACTAACGGCACATAAATCTGTTACTTAGCCATATGGGCGTTTTGGTAATTTTGCGCATCGAAACTCAAAAATGAGATTCTTCTGCTCTATTAACCCACATAACACATATAATCCCCTATCATCATTAAAACATCCCCTTGAGATAGTGGGACTGCGACACATTTTTCATGTAAAATGACCTCAGGGGTATTTTGGTTATTCGTACACGGGAAAAAAATCGGGCGTTACACTTTGTGCAACTTGGTTTGGGAATCCAATTCCTTTTTAAACTTGGTGTTGACAACGGCTCGCTACCACATGCATATATATATATATATATATATATATATATATATATATATATATATTTGATTATGTTTATTTTGAGGATTTATGTAATCACGATTAAAGGATTTTATAACTTACTTTGGAGCAACTATATTATTGTTTGGATATTGTTATGGATTGTTTTATGATTTATACTATAAGGGTTTATCCAGTTTATATTTAAATTATGTTTAATTGGAAATTATGGAGATTTTATGTATAACATGTCATGTAAGGGCTTCTATAGGATCGATTCCTGTGTGCCAGTCACATTCCTAAATCAAGTCGTGACAAAATATAAGCTGGATAACGTTTCCCATATATCATAAACCAAACTATAACCAATATTCATATAATAAAGAAGTTACACCAAAATCAAGTCATAAATCCATTAAGCATAATTATATAATTTTTCAAAATAAACACAAACTAATATATATGCATGGCCCATGAATCCTACTTGCAAATGCATGAACATACTAACATAACTAAAACTCACTTCACTCAAAATTGAAGCTCAATAAAGAAATCTAGCTAACAATTACTATGGAGGTATGGGAAGACTTTGGAGTAGTAGCTATATTGAAAAGGGGAAAAGAGAGGGGTGAGTTTTTCTGAAAACTCAGTGTGTAGATTCTCATTCATAGCCAAACATGGGACAACAAAGGAATACATGAACAGTAATGCAACATCCAAAATCCACTTCATATATATGTAGTAATAACAATAATTGGTATAAATCATGAGAAAACACAACAAACTTCCAAGGAATTAAAGGAGAAATAGAATTCCAATCATGTAAAGAGAAAGTTGATACTTAGTCCATCACAAACAAGAGCATCTAAAATATAATTATAATGGTTCTTCGTAACGTCTCCTCGAGGACTAATCTATGTAAAAAAGGTGATTGCCGTCATGGGCAACATAGTATATTAAGGCTAATGATTTACTATCATTAACTCACAACTCTCTTTTTCTATTACTCCTATATTAAATTCTCACTTACATAATCATGCTAAAAATGGGGTTTAAGAACTAGAATCTCATTCTAGGATTGCTCACTATCTCAACAGTTCATATTCAATATTTTTGAAATAAAGGCATTCAACTTGGAATTCACTGAAAACAATTTTAGAGGCAAAACGTCTAAATACATACAACATCAATAATGGTCCGATGTATTTTGCCAAAGAGCATGTTTTTCATGAAATTCTATAAAACCATGATTTTTCAACTTAACATAATTTATAAAACATATACATAACGTAATTCGACTTCTAAATTTATGAGAAACATGTACATTGCATAAAAACTATTTGTAATGGCAAAGGGGTCATAAGCTTAAACCATTCACTTGGAAGGGTCTGAAGAGAAGTGCCAACATCAACGAAGCTCTCAGAGGAAATGGAACCAAGATCTACTATGGAAACAACCAAAATCGTAAATAACCCACAAACCTTAGCAAGACACATACTAAGAGTGATTAAAGGGAAGGATAATGAGAAAATCGTGTAAAAGGACACCCTAACCCAAAACCAGGAAGAACATGGAGCAATCTTGGCAAAAATGCATAAAAATCACTTACCAAAGGTTGGATTGATGTAAGATAGGATGAAAACCTTGTGGGAGGGGTAAGGAAATGTTGGGCAACTGGTAGGTGTGAATCCCAAGGTCTGGGATATATTTATATATTATGGGGGCGTTTTAATGAAACTGCATCATTTTGGGGAGATTAGTACATGAAAACGCACATCCACACGAAAAAACACGTTTATGCACTAAGGAAAAAATTTGAGGGCTCTTTGCAACTTGAAGGGAAACAAGGGAAACTAGCATCAGGCATTTGTGAGAACGAAAACTCACATCCATGTACCAAAAACGTGCATCTGCATATTTTATATAGATTCTCTAGAATTCTATAAAATCTATACCAGGCCTTAGGGAAGGCCTTCTGGCCTTAGATGGCCTTTGTACGGGCAAATAAACTTGGAATATTACATAAAAAATCAGGGAATGCAAGAAAGAGATATTAAGATCATAAATTTTTATGTAGTCTCAAACTCTTCAAATCATAATGTACATTTGTTTCGCATATGACACATTTATAAGAAATTTGAGCAAATGAATTGAAACGCACGCAAAATAAGATTAACCGTTGCTTCAGCAATATACTTTTGTATCGCCAATGAGAGGGAAAGCGCGTACAAAATTCAAGGAGTTATATCAAGCTAGAACGAACTTTGATTAGTGATTTCACATCCTTGGAGACCAAAAGTGATTCAAGAAATTAACTGTTGTGTCACCAAAAACTGTGAAAGTAATGGGATTTCATGTTTGCTCCAGATTAAGAAAGAAAGGAATAGAAGATAATAATTTGTACATCCAAAATCCTAGGTTCAGCCAAATTGAATTAGAAAAAAAAAACCAGCATAAGAAAAAGAAGCAAAAGATAGGAACAGCAATGATAGAGCAAAGGAAACGCGGGGGGACAAAGGGCAACAACAAAGGAAAAGGAAGTTTCATGGTGGCGGAAAAGTAGAGGAAGTGACAATGGTAGTAAAGAGAAGGGAATGGAAGTGTGAATGGAAAGGGCATAGTCCAAGATCTATTTTAGGGATTGGATTGGAAGCGGAGTGTGTTTTAGGCTTATAGCAATGAAAGGCAAAGAATATTAAAGTTTTAATTTGAAGAGGTTAATAACCTCTCCCAATTAGAATAAAACCCCTTGCAAAAAGCCACATTCTTTTGCTAAGCGAGAAAATGCTTCATTCTCACTAATTTTAGGGGAGTTTTTTGTAATCCCCTATAAAACCCCATCTATTTGGCAATTTTTTGTTGTGTGGAAGCTCATTATGCTCAATTCAATTATTTTTAAAGCCATATCGACTTCGTTTATATAGATGATCAACATCTAAGAATCTCCTAAGACAATCAAACCATGAGTTCTTTTCTCCATGCTTTAAAGTGAATACCTTAGTATCCTTCATGCAAATTGGACATGTCAATATTCTTTGAGTCATCTACCCAGACAACTTGCAAAGTCATTAATGATCCATATTAATATGATCCTCATCATGAAATTTTGTTTTGCTGAAATTTCATAAGTAAAAACCCTCACACCATAACTCATTCAATTCATCAATTAAAGGTTGAAGGTGAACATCAATTTTAGCTTTAGGATTATCAAGGCCAAAGATTATATATGTTAAGAATAGAAATCGATCTTTCATGTATATTTCAAGAGGGAGGTTATCCAGTGTAACAACTACATACCAACACGAATACGGTTTGTGAGATTGATTATTAGGGATAAATTCATTTGACAGAGTCCAACCTAACATTTTTGGGGTCAGAAGCAAAGTTAGGATATGTTTGATCAAAATGTTGCCATACTTCACTATGCGATGGATGAGTCATCACACCATCACTCCTTTGATTCTCACTATGCCACCTCAAGTAAGGAGCGGAGCTCATTGGTGTATACAATCTCTTGAGTCTAGGGATTAATGGCAAATAATGCATTCTTTTCCAAAGGACATCCTTATACCTACTTTATCCACGTCTCTTGGGTTTAAATCTACATTCTTGGCAGAACTCACTCTTAGCTCAGAATCCTTCAGAAAGCCATTGTAGCTTATGTTTTGAGTGACAACAAAGCAAATTTTGTTAAAATATTTTGAAGAAAGGACTAATGTTTTGGTTTAGTTTCTCTAGCCATTAACAGGTTTATTCTCATAACATATAATAAGTTCAATTCATGACATATTTTTCACAATATCAAGTTTTAGTATGATTAAAATCTCATTCAAAGAGATTAGAATTTTAATGATGTGAAAAATAGTTAGAAAGTGAATTGAGATATGTGAAAAACAGAGAAAGCAATATGAGGTATCATAATCCAAGTATGGATCTTAGAAAGTGTTTCACGTATATAGAAAGTGTGATATTCATTAAAGAAATTAATTTCTCATGAGTATATCATCATCATAATCTTCAATTCCTGGAGATAGCTTGAGAAGGCGATTTAAATAATATCTTACTTTCTCAAGGTTGAGAGAGTGCTTGTTGTGAAACTGATGCAAGTGTTGCTGCTCGCAATAAATTAAAAAGAATTTTTGTTGCTAAATTACACCAAAACGTAGTTAGAGTGCAATCAGGTCATCTCATGTAGAAATGTTCTAATTAATTCAGGAAAATGGGGGTTTGAGAAATTGTAGCAACTAATTTAAATAAGAAATTATAATAAGAAAATTATATGAGAAAATTATCTACAAGGAATCCTTAGATTAAGAATTGTTCAATCATCGGTCCAAAAGATGAATTCATGGCAGTAGTTACCTTCATTAGTTATGCCATCACACAATAATGATGCAATTCTACTTAACGGTCATACAATCGCACTCCACTAAGGGTTTGACTAACATATAAACTAGTAATTCACGATCGTGATTCTATGAACCTATGCTAGTTTAACTACCAATTCCAGCAACCTAATTCCTAACGAAGTTAATTTCAATCCCTTACCAATTGGATGTAATTAAATCAATCGACCCAATACCCAATGGTATCTAGATTATGCACGCGAACAAATGCACAACCAAACAACTCTTAAAAATACAATCACAAAAATCTTTGCAATTGATATCAAAAGAGAAAGTAAACGGGAAGAAAAACCAACCATGAATTGCAATTAAAATTGGGAACCTCATGAACAATCTCAATCTTCAGTTATCCTTGCACACGGTAAAGAAATTACTCCTTCATAGGGGAGTGTCACAATCGTTGTTGAAAGAAATTTGTAAATTACAATCCCAAACGGAGCCAAAACAAGGATTGGGAACTCCAAAACCTAGAGAGAGTAGTGTAAAAAAAAAAAGTGCGTGTATATGTCCTCGTATATGAAAACCTAAAAAGAATAAAACTAAAATAAAGCCCTGTTTGCGAAAATCGTGTCTCGTTGACACTAGCCACATACTAATGAGACATGGGCGGTCTTGCATCATCCCAGAAAGCGTATCTCTCTCTTCACGCTTGGACGGTCTCTCGTACATTTTGAAGCCTATTTTGAAGCTCCAAACATTCTAATTATCTCTTGCACCTTGAAATAGAAATTGTAGCCCTTTGAATAAGCTTTCCAACGCCACCAAAATCACCTTAATCGGATATCTGTAGCTCCATATGTTACAAAAATACTAACTAGAGATCAAGTTGGACAATATCAAAATATTAGCAGGTTCCTGAGTTCTTCTTCTACTCTAATGCACTAACCTAGAAGTCCCTATTATCAAACAACACCCCACAAAAAGGTTAAAAGCACAAAGCACTTCCAAGAAATGATTATGCACCAAAAACAATGTTTATAGCTATGAAATTAACTAATGATGCATATTGAGAACAAAGTATAAAATTAGTAATTTAACCATCAATTAAGTACAATTCAAATGCAAAATGTCCAAAGTTCAGGACGGAGAATGAGTGCATAAATGCAACCTATCAAACTCCCACATTTAAACAATTGCATGTCCCCATGCAAGAGACTCAGATGGATGCAGCAAAGATTGGACTCCTAACTCTACTAACTCTAAAAATGCATGATGCATGGAAAATAACAATACACCAATCAATGGACCTAGAGATACAATCAATGAGCTTTTACACCAACAATCAAAAAGGATCTCAACAAGCAAGGCATGAATGAGAACATAGCATACAAGGTGGAATCCACATACATAATGAATGAATTAAGTACAAAAAATCCTTCCAAGGTTAGTGTTTGCCACTCATTCACTCAAGTGTTTTAGGATAAGATGTACACTAGATCACCTCAAATGAAAATGCATTACCATAGGCTTGTTAGGAGTCTCATTCTCCATTTGTTACACACATATGCATCCTGAATCAAGAAGACTTTCTTTTAGTTGTAATGGGGCTTAGGTGAAGGTGGGAGAATGTAAAGGCTAGTGGAGCTAAACATCTAGTCAAAGGAGAGCAAATACATACACAAAGAGCACAAGTGTCTAAGGGTACACTTTGTCCAACTTAACCATTCACAGACCCTTAATTTGCAACGTGACACACCTTCATCCAAACTTTTGTATATGGTTTTTTTTTTGGATTTTTTTTCAACCTTTTTTCTTCTTAGTGTGCCACTTACTAAATTTATTTTTGTATACATTGTTCCTCCCCACACTTAATTTGGGGCATATCCTCATGCTTTCCCCACACTTATGCTCAAGCACATATAAGAGATGCACAAATGCTCTCTTAAGCCTAAAAGGTTGGGAATTTTCTTGTTTTTCACTTTTGACTAAGGATATGCTAAAACAAAAAAATGGATAATAAGGCTCAAAGGGCTAAACAATGGGGACATGCAAAAGGTAGCTATATGGGTAAGTGGCTAAAATAAGAAAAAAATGCTTAATCATATTCAAGCATGTACATGAAAAACATATTTTCAAACAAGACCCTAAGCAAGTTCTAGAATGCAAATCCAAGAGGGAAACACACATGAACAAATAAGCATAGAACATGATAGTCTAATTAAGAGGTTCAAAATCTCAAGGTGAAAGTGCATGTACTCAATCCAATCAAGAGAGTGAATCCACTAAGCATGCAATACAAAGTAGTCAATTTCAAGCAAGTCAATAAAGTGCATGTGGTGTGAGCCTGTGCATGTAACCTCTAAGGTACCAAAAGAATGGTATGAAACCAAATAAAAATAAGTATGATGCAAGGCAAACTAAAATAAATAAAATGCAGAAAATAAAAAGGAAGGGTAAGGGAAAACTTGACAGTGGGTTGTCTCCCACCTAGCACTTTGCTTTAACGTCCTAAGTTGGACGGTCAGGACCCTTGTGGAGGGTGTACGCTTAACCCAAAGATAGGTCAACTAAGCCCTTAGATCTGGGCCTCATTGAGGTATATCGATGCTCATCAATGGTGCACTGACCCACCCTGGAGTTTTCTAATTCAATTGCAACATTGGGATGCACATGGTTGACCAAGAATGGTCCCTTCCATCTAGACTTTGGCCCTCCAACCATCAGTTTTGCCTGGGCTCATGCAAGATCCACTACCTCTCACAGGGCTTCTTACCCAACATGGGCTGGTCATGGAGTACTTGGCAACTGATGACTCCTGCCTGGGTGGTGGACCTATATTTGAAAGCTTGGAAAATTCTACCACAACAGATTCATCATATCCCATAGGGAAGAAAAAGGGAAGGGGGGTTGTGCATCCTTACCAAGTAAAATATCACATGTATCTTCTACTAGGAGTCAATGACATCAATGCCAAACACAGAGTGTTCCTCAAGGGGGAATTTCATGGCATCAGACAAACAAAATTGGGCTTTTAAGTCCCCACACTCCATGGATAATGTACAGGCATAGACATCAATTTTGGTTCTACCAGTTTTCAAAAAGGGTCTACCCAAGATTAATGTATGCTGGTTGGCATAAGTGTCATTTTTCATCTCAAACACATAAAAATCGCAGGGAATATTAAATCATTTACCTTTACTATAATATCTTCTAATACCCCATTTGGCTTTGTAATGCTGTGGTTGGCAAGCTAGATTGTAGACCCGGTGGGTCACTCCCAAAGTGTAAGGGTCTCTAAGTGATTTTGGCATAACATTAATGCAAGCTAAGATCAGCCATGACTTGCTTGATTTGCACGTTCCCAATGGTATAAGGAACATTGAATGTGTCTGGATCATTACACTTGGGTGGCAGGTTGCCTAGTTTGATGATGGAGGAAGCATTCACCCCGTAGTCATCTTTTCTTTCTTCCTACCATATAGTCTCCTCTTGTTGGTGCATAAATCTTTCAAAAATTTGGCATACCTGGGATCTACCTAATTGCATCCAACAGAGGGATATTTACTTATACCTTCCTAAAAGTCTCCAAGAGGTCCTTCTCCAACTCCAATTCATTGAACCTCTTGGGTCTTGCAACTCATCTGGGAAGGGCAATGGAATAGGTCTTTCTACCTACTCCTCTTGCTCTGCTAGGTGCAGGCTCCCTTCCTGCACCTCGCTAAGCCTCATCCTCCTGACTCTCAACTATAACATGCTCTGAAGGTCCAGCAACCTAAGCAAAACGTACCAACCTTAGAGTAATAGCAGAAACATCCCTTTGGGGTGGAAGTCTAAGAAGGAATGGTGGATGCACTCCTTGTTGGGATTGGGAACTCTACACCTCGCAATTGCATTTCTCATCTCTTGCATGGCTTGTTCCTATTTCCTCTGTGTTTTCTATCATCATTTTCATCATCTCCTGCCATGGTGCATGAAGGCAGGTGTAGCCCAGAATTTTTCCTGTGTACAAATGACCAAAATGCCCTGAGGTCATTTTCCCGGAAAATGAGGAACGCCAAGCCATCCTCAAGGGACGTTTTGATGATGATAGGGGATTATATGTGTTATATGTGTTAATAGCAGAAGAATCTCATTTAGTCAAATGCACAAAATTACCAAAACGCCCTATGCTAAGTACACCGATTTCATAGGGTTGGCAAGAACTTCACCAAAAGATTTTAAATAATGTTTTTAAGTAATGTTTAATGATAGGTTAAGCCCGGTAGTCCCAGAAGGTTTTTGTAAAAAAATTACTATTTTGCCCTTAGCTAAGTGCATTTTGGGCCTAATGATGTGATTAGCAAAACCTAAGCAATATTAGGCTCTAATTAAATATTAGTAAATTCTAATTACTAATCTAAGTAGAAAATAATTAATCGAGGTTAATTAGAACCTAAGATTGCTTAGAGAAGTTCAAAATCCTTTTCTTGATTTAAGACTTTATGTCACATTTTCATGAATGGTAAGATTTCAATCAATTTCCTTAAATCATGGAAGTTGTCACATGATGAGATTCCTCCCTAATAAAGGTGGATTTGCATTAATCAAGCAAGATCACTCTTTAATCTTGTCTTGAACCGCCTTAATTACCCATTATCTCACCTAAAACATAAATTACAACTCCTAATTCATAGCCTAACCAAATCAACTCCTAAACACACTTATAAACCAACATTAAAATGAGATTTTCTTCCCCAAATGCTCCTAAACCAATCAGCCAGCCCTCCCCAAAATCATCCATCACATGTTGAAATTCAATTAAAATAAGCTTAAAAAATCATGCATGCCATACCTTGAACCATGCTTTGCACCTTATCTAGCCATACCCAAAGTCATACCTTCCAAAGAGATATTTTTCTCTTTCTTTTCCCCAAAGAATGCCGTGGCCTCCTCCTCAATTTCCTCTTCCATTGTGTTTCATTTTCTATAAATAGGCATTAAGGAAAGCTTGTGACATTTTGCTCACTTGTGCAAAGCTTTAAAGTTTCCTTTCTTTGAGTTCTAAGAATTCTTCTTCTACTCCTTCTTCTACTCCTTCTTCATTCTTCCAAAGAATCATCATCCTCCACCATTTCTCAATCACAAACCACCACACAAACACCATAAACCTTCCTTTAAACACATAACCTTTCTATTTCCAAGATCAAGAACCCAAGACAAACCTTTCTTTCTTTTCTTTTCCTCTTGGCCAAACCATCATCTAACACCAAGGAGGATTTGTTCTTCATCTCAGACCAAGCTTCTCTCTTTAAAAAGAAAAACATCTTTGGTAGGGAGTTATTTTAAAAAGTTTGCTTTTCTTTCCTTTGTTCTAAGGTGTTAAAATGTTGAAATCTTCCTTTATTATTTCGATTTCTTCCTCTCCTTTCCTTTTCCTTTGATTTCGACCTTGTGGCCTATATGATGAAGGAACCATGGCTTTATGATAAGGATCTTGGGTGTTAGTTGCAAAACTATCACTTATTTGACCTCTAAAGCTTGATGGTTTCACCTTTTTAAGAGTTTTAGCAAATGATAATGTTATGTTGTTAAAGTAGTAATCTTGGGCATAGGACTTAAAGAAATGCATTCATATTTATATTTCAAGTTTTTGCATTGCATATTTATATTTAAGTCTTGCACTTTCATTCCATCTAATTAATTAACTCAAAGCCTGTCTATTTCAACCTTAAAGTTGAGATGTGATTTAGAGTAAATACTCTAAGGGGCCTAGAGCACTAAAATAAAGAATTGGATTTACATTCATATTTATATTTCCTTAGCTAGCGTATTTATTTCCAAGTTATCACTTAAACTTAAAGGTTAAAATAAGAGCATGCATTATCACTTAAATAATTAACCTCAAAAGCCTACCTATTTCAACCTTAAATTTGAAATGTGATTTAGAGTAAATACTCTAAGAGGCCTAGAGCACTAAAATAAAGAATTGACTTGCATTCATGTTTACAATTCTTGTCTAGCATATTTATTTTTCAAGTCATCACCTAAAACTTAAAGATGTAAAACTAGAGCTTGCATTCTCATATTTAAATTTAAGCCTTGCATAGCATAATTATATTTCTTGCTATCGATCTAAAGGGCTAAGAATGAAGCTTGCATTACGTATTTATACTTATGTCATCGCTAAGAATTAATTTAGATATATATATATATATATATATATATATATATATATATGTATGTATAAATATGTATATATGTGTGTTGTTGAGTAAGGACATATTTTATTGAGTTCTTTTATTTTACCATCAATCTAAAGATTTCTAATTTTGTGACTAAGACAATAAAGATTTCTTGTAAGGATAACTTAGAGTTAAAAATATGGAATGCCTAGTCGTTAAAGAATGTTGTGATGTTTCCATATGCTTGAGAAGTTTTGTGTTATTGTGATCTTACATGATTAGTTGTTTGGAATGCATATGACATGTCATCATTTTACTTGAAATGTTGTAAAGTTGCATATGAGCAAAAGTAAAGTATATGATATGGTTGTGGCCATGCACCTTAACATGATATGTTTTTATGATATTCTATGATTTCATGCTCATGTTGCATAAAGGTTATGCTAATGTAAAGGTGACATAAACACATGTGGAAATGATCCTCTAGACTCTTGAATTAAAGGTTATGAGAGGTGATCTAAGAGAGTTGCATTTCTCATGATAAGAAAGTGCATACTCATGATAAGAAAGTAATATGTTTTTCCCCTCTATTTCCCATATTAAATCTATCGACGGCTAGTTATGATTGAACTCATTCCTAGGCGATCGGTGAAGTGGAGTTTCGGTGACCATGTTAAAAATCGCAGGACGGTGAGACGGTTGGTTCGGTGATGAGTATGAGGGTGGAAATTAAGAAAGGAACTCGAAGAGTTCAAGCATGATAAAGTAAAAGATGCATATGCATATGTCACATCATTGTTCTATTGATGCATTTAATCATGTGATATATGTTATTTACATGTGATAGTTAAGCTCTTAAAGTATTGCCATGCATACATGAGATATTTGTTGCATTCATGTCATTAAGACCCATGCTAAAAGACACCCACTTCGGATAAAAGGATTTGAGAAATTTAAAATTGAATCTTATCCATGCACACCTCTTTCATAATGAAAACCAAAGTGGCTGGGGACGATGAGGTGACACTTGTGTTAACGTCAAGGACCCTCCTGAGAATCTTGAATGAGTTTCTCATCTCTTTTCTTTCTTCTGTCGTCTCCGACGTGAATGATGCGGATTGTCGTGATCTTCCTTGAGGCGCGGGCATAGGAATCACGTTGTCTCCTGGATTAGAGGTCGCAGCGGAAGCGTGAAGACTAGTCTAGTTTTGTTATAATCATGTTTAGCTTTGGGCTAGTGTATGTTCGACCTTTATTGTTGTGTTTAGTATCTTAAGGTGTCCTTATGTTTGTAAGACATTGCTATTATGTTATGGTTATGGCATGTTAATATGATTTGTGTATGTTATACTATGGTTTACATATATATGCTATGATGAAAGTTTAAATGATTGCTATGTTATACATGTATTAATCAGTATTTATGCGCACACGCGCTCGCATTTTAAGCTTTAAGTTCAAAAAAAAAATTTAGCCATATTTTTATTACTCGTATTTTAAAGAGATAAGTCAAGTTCTAAAGCAAAGGCGTAACAACTAATAATTAACCGAAAACGACTCGAGCTTATTAGGTTAAAAGTTAAGGTGTTAGTCAAAAGGGCAGGTAGTGCTAGAGGCTATTGAAAGGCAGGTAACTATGGAGTAGGTGGTTGTTGGTAGACATGTAGGTAGCTCTCCTGTTTTTGCTAGGGTGGAACATATTTTTGCTGCCTGATGAGTTGTTCCACCTCATTAGGGTAATCTCTCCAACTAAGGTTATATGTGCTACTATAAAGGTCATACTCCTGGTTGTTCTATTGAGGTCTTCCAGGGAATACATTGCTAGCAGCAACTAAGGTGGGGTCCTCTAGCTGTGGACATACATCAGTAGTATGGGTATTACAAGAACAAATCCACGGCTGAACTGAGGTGAAGGAACCCGCCTCAACTGATTCAAGGTTCTCTGTTTCAAAAACTCTATCAGTTCATCCAATTTCTTCTCTACCTTGTTGTTCTCAATTGAAGAGACTTCACCCACATGATGAGCACTCTACCAAGCTCTGACCCAAGATGTTGAGAGTTCTGCCATGTTTTCAATCAAAAGTCTAGCTGCAGGAGTCTTGTCAACTAATGCACCCCGCTGGCAGCATCAATCATACTCCTCTCCATAACTCAGTCCCTCGTAAAAGTCCTGAATGAGAAGCTCTTGAAGTAATCCTGGGGGCAGCTAGCACACAACCTCTTGAACCTCTCCAGTACTCATAAAGAGATTCACTCTAAGCTACCAAATACCACAAATATCTTTCCTTGATGGCAGTTGCTGGAAGCTGGGTAGAATTTCTCCAAAAATATGCGCTTCATGCTAGCCCGGCTGTCAACTGTTCCATGGGGGATGTAGAAGAACTAATCCTTGGGCTCCTTCAGAGAGAAAACGGGAAGGCCCTTAGCTTGATTTAGTCCTCCATTACCCCTTAGGCTTTATCGTCATACAAATCACATGAAATTGCTTGAGATGTTTGTGTGGGTCTTCCCAGATAGCCCATGGAACTTAGGCAAGTGGTGCAGGAGTCTCGATTTGAGCTCAAAATCACCTCCTTGGTCGGGGTAAATGATCCCAAAGGTTGGTAGTTTAGAGTCTTGGGAGCGGCTCCTTCAAAGTCCTGTTATTCAGCCATATTTCCTGAAACACTGAGTGGGATCAGAAAGTTCAGGAGAAAAATAAAAAGAATTATCAAATTCCCTAGTGTATCAGAAGAAGAGGGGTTGCCTGATAAATTAATTCTCTCCTCGCGACCTTTCTAAGCCGTTTGGCAGTTTTAAATCTGGGATTAATCAGTAGTATGGGAAAATTAGAAAGGAGCGGATATAAAATTAAATTATAGCAACCACAAAATACACCAGGGAATAAAGAAAAGATAAATAAAATCTAAATTGAAATGAACTGAATTTTTTTTAAGACAATGTAGAAATTAATAACAAAAGGATAAAATAAAAATAAATAAATAAATAAAAATGAAAATAAAAAAATTAATCAAAATAAGAAAAGAATCAATTAACACCACTTCCTTGGTAACGCTAAAATTTGATATGAGTGTCGCTTACAGCAACAAATTAAAAAGTGTTTTAGTTACTAAATTACACAAAAAACGTAGTTAGAGTGCAATCAGTTCGTCTCACGTGAAAGTGTTCTAATTGATTAGGGAAAATTGGGGTTTTGCAAAATTGTAGCAACTAATTTAAATCAAGAAATTATAATAAGAAAATTATATGAGAAAATTACCTGCACAAGGAATCCTTAAGATCAAGAATTGTTCAATCATCGATCCAAAAGATAAATTCATGGCAGTGGTTACTTTCATTAGTTATGCTATCACACAACAATGATACAATTCTACTTAGCGGTCATACAATCGCACTCCTACTAAGGGTTTGACTAACATATGAACTAGTAATTCACAATTGTGATTCTATGAATCTATGCCAAGTTTGACTACCAATTATAGTAACCTAATTCCTAATGGAGTTAATTTCAATCCTTTACCAATTGGATGCAATTAAATCAATTGACCAAATACCCAAATGGTATTTAGATTATGCACGTGAATGAATGCACAACCAAACAACTCTTAAAAATACAATCACAAAAATCTTTGCAATTGATATCAAAAGAGAAAATAAACGGGAAGAAAAACCAACCATGAATTACAATTAAAATTGGGAACCTCAAGAACAATCTCAATCTTCAGATTATCCTTGCACACGGTAAAGAGATTACTCCTCTATTGGGGGAGTATCACAATGATTGTTGAAAGAAAGTGTAAATTACAATCCTAAACGGGAGCCAAAACAAGATTGGGAACTCCCAAAACCTAGAGAGAGAGTAGAGAGAGAGTCTAGAGAGAGAGTAGTGTAAAAAATAAAGAATGCGTGTATGTGTCCTCGTATATGAAAACCTAAAAAGAATAAAACTAAAATCAAGCCTTGTTCATGAAAATCGCATCTCTAATCCTGGCCACATACTAATGACCGTCCTGGGCGGTCCTATCACCCCAAAAAGCGTGTCTCTCTGTTCCGCCTAGGCGGTCTGCGTACATTCCAAGCCTATTTTGAAGCTCCAAACATTCGAATTGGCTCTTGCACCTTGAAATAGAAATTGTAGCCCTTTGAATAAGCTTTCCAATGCCACCAAAATCACCTCAATTGGATATCTATAGCTCCATATATTACGAAAATACTAACTGGAGGTCAAGTTGGACAACATCAAAACCTCAACGTGTTCCTAGTTTCTTCTACTCTAATGCACTAACCTGGAAGTCCCTATAACAACACCCCACAAAAAGGTTAAAAGCACAAAGGACTTCCAAGAAATGATTATGCACAAAAAACAATGTTTATAGCTATGAAATTAACCAATGATGCATATTGAGGACAAAGTATAAAATTAGTAATTTAACCATCAATTAAGTACAATACAAATGCAAAATGTCCAAAGTTAGGACGGAGAATGAGTGCATAAATGCAACCATCAGGAACTCAACAAGCTTGTTGAGAATTGGATGTAGACGGTATTTGGCCGAACTAGTATAAAATTTCTAAGTAATATCTTTCTACCCTTATCTCTTTATCTTTCAAGTGTTTAATTCTACTTGTGTTGTGTGCCTTTTGAAAACGTTATAAATCAATTTCTGAAGCTTGCTTGCTTATTGCTTATTTGAAAGCTACTTTATGAACCACACTAACTATTCTTTCCACTGCTTTCAAGTGAAAGCTGAATAGATTTTGTTTAGTGTTTCATAAATTAAGAAGAAAAGGTTAAGGCACAATTCAACCCCTTTTTGGTGCTATTATCTACTTACACTTACACTTATCAATGCAATATCATATTTGTAATAAAGCATGCACCCTTTCAAACAACAATAAATCTTTACTTATTTTAACCCAAGTTTGGAAACTAGTATTTCAGCTTGATAAAAATATTTTGCAATTACATCAGGATTCGGACTAAGCTCATTAATCAATACGCCCGCTAATCAAAAGAACTTTGGCTTTGATTTGCTTCAAACTTAAAGTTAGCATCTTAAATTGCTAATGACAACTGGAGTGGACACACCTTTCCCACAAAGGTTGATTTATAGCCTATAATAGGCTATAAAATTTATAAACATCTTGGATGGGCTCCTAAAGCTGAGGTTGATAATAATGCACTTCAAACTTAGGACCAACAACATAAAAAACCATTTCATGATATTGAAGGATTGTTCCCAAGTCACATGACCTACATAGCCACTTGATTCTTTGCATTAACTACCTCTCCAAGTTTGGTCCAAATCTAATAGTTAGGCATGAAACCCCACTTGTACAAATGAATCTTTATGGCATCAGTATCCAAATACTTTCTACATTTGCATTTATTACATAGACACTTAAATTTTATTTCATCAATGAACTAGTATATTTGACATACTATATTCATAAATTGTTGAACACCCTCATAAAATTCCAATTTAAATCCCCATTATCAAGGTTCAATCTATCACACATCCATGGTCAATTTGAAGGAAACATTGTACGTGTGAGTAGTTTTAACCCCTACAATTTTGAACATCACATTAAATTGTGGCAAGTCTTCCCTTACATTATGAGTGTCCCATTACTTTTAAATTTAATTACATCTGTAAATGTTTTTTAATTCAGTTACTTAGTTTTTTAAAAAGTTAACAAATTTTTGGTAGAATCTCCATTAAAATTAGGTGTCTCCCTCGTCAAATATTCAATGCATTCAACAATTAGACATTCAATCACAACTACTTAACAAACATTGAAACAACCACAACTTAATTCTCACATACAATTAAAATAATCCTACAAATCTTTCTTGAGCATATCCCTTATAACTTTATAACATGAAACCACACATAAACAAACAATTCTAGCAAACATGGGAAAAAGCTCTACGCCTTTCCTTTAGTGGCACTTAATAACCCTAATCTTTCATGTAGAATCGCCAATATGGGTTCTAGCCAGTAATTAGAACTTGGCTAAACCACCATTTAGATTGATCAAAATTATAGTCACTTAAATTCGGTCAGTGTGACCGGTCCATATAACCCACAAGTAAATGGGTTCGAGGTAAGGTTAGAACCAGTTGGCCCATTTCTCAACTTTTGAAAAAAAAAACAAACACACCCTATATCACAACACATACCCAACGCGCCCACTCTCACTTACAATACTAACCCAACCCAACCCAATGAGGCCCACTCCCATCCCATTTTCAGAATTGCAATTTTCTTGATAAAAAAAGGGATTTTGTTTTGGTCCCTTAGAGTATCATATCCTTTGAAATCAAATGGTAGTGATTTAATCAAAGATGTTTAAATATTAATAAACTTAGTTAATAAGACATATGATAAATTTTTAACTATAAATTATTTAAAACATTCCATAAATTTTTTGAAGACCAAGCAATAATAATAATAATAATAATAATAATAATAATAATAAAAACCTTACAATTTTCTTTTCTTTTCTTTCACATTGAAAACCCCTCGGACGAAAAAGAAAAAGTAAAATTTGAAAAACCCTAAACAGCCCCTGCCAGTTTTGTGTGCTCATATACGCTCGCATGAGCCGCCGCCTCCCAAGTCCTTCTTCCTTCTGCAGTTCCTCCCTTCCTCCCACATTTCCTGCTCCGTTCCCCTTCACTGTCTTTGTCACTTGGTGAGTTTCCAGAGAGACAAGTGCTTCCTGGTTTTATATCAGTTTTGTTTTCAAAAATTTTGTATTGACAATTTTTATTTTGTTGACGGTTTATTTATTTGTTCTCTTGTTTTTTTGGTTCTGGTATCCAAACTTGAAATGCAACAATTATGGTTTTGATCTTGCAATGCAATTAACTTACAGTACTGTGGTCTATTTTATTATTATTATTATTGTCTACTCTTGTGTGCTCATATACCCATTCCGTTGTTGCTGCTGCGTTTTTTTTTTCAGCTCGTCTCATAACCGCCAACAATGGTGAAGCACTACAGACCGCCGGTGAGTGCTGCATACCTCTTTCACCGCTGAAAACTTCTTAATCCCTTCGTGACCACTTTGCGAAAAATCATTTATATTTCACTTTCGTTATTATAATTGATGGGTAGTGCCTGTTTTTGTTGTTCTTTATTTATTTATTTATTTATTTTTTGCCTCGTACCCATGTTATGATTTGTGTTTGGCGTGACCGAAATATTGAACTCGTTGTATTTCAGTTGCAGTTCTCAAGTCATTTACGATACTGAATTAGAGGGAAAAAAAATAGGAGTTTTTTTCTGCCTGAAAGTGAATTCATCCTTTTTCTTTTGAATAAAGTATGCTTGTGGAGAGTTTCCTAGTGCTTTAACAGTCAATTTTTTTTTCTCTTTTTTATTTATTTTCCCTTTTTATCATGTTTTGTATGGCAGGGGAAGAAAAAGGAGGGAAATGCTGCCAAATTTGTTACCAGGTCGCAAGCGCTCAAGCAGCTTCAAATCAATCTACCCCTTTTCAGGTTCCATATATTTATTGTGTATTTTATGATTCTGAAATTGCTCATGCGTTTTCCTTTGAAAATCGCATATTTTTTATTTTTTTTATTGTGATTCTCTAACATTTGGAAAAGAAAATGTGGTAGAGACTATACAACTATTCTTACGTTGGCTTTTTACAAACTTTAGGAAGCTATGCATTTTGAAAGGTGTAACCCCGCGGAGCCCAAGAAAAAGTTCAAAGGAACTCATCAGACTTATTACCATGTGAAGGATGTTTCGTTTCTTCATCATGAACCTTTACTTGAAATACATAGAGCAATAAGAGTACATGAGAGGAAAATAAAGAAAGCAGAGGCAAAGAAAAACCTTGAGCGTGCAAACAGGCTGCGGGAGAAAACACCAAAGCCCAAGATAGATAGGATTATTCGGCAGAGGTTTGTTTGTTTTGGTGATCTCGATGTATATCTTGTAGTTGGTGATGAATTTCCAGTTTATTTAATTACTCTTTGAATCATAGGTATCCAAGATTTGTGGATGCACTTGGAGAACTAGATGACTGTCTTTCAATGGTGCATCTTTTTGCTGCGTTACCTGCATCTGAGAGCAAAAAAATTGATGTGGAGCGTGTCCACAGGTGTCGAAGGTATATATACTTGGAAATTGGATAACTTTGGATTAATATGTAAGAAAGATGTTAGGCCTTTGGCTCTATCCTCTGAAAATAAGGATGCGTTTGTTTTAGATTTTGAAAAAAAAGTTATTACGAAACTTAAATTTTTTATATATGACTGAAAAAACTGAAAACTGTTTTATTTTTCAAGAGGCTACTCTTTTTAGCTTCTACAAACATGAATTTTTTTTAGATTCTGATTATTTTTTAAAATTTATCCAAATATATGAAAAGTGATTTTTTTTGTTTGAAAAATGTGATTTTCAGGACAAAAAATCCCATCCAAATGAGGCCTAAGGACTTGAACAGATTTGAGATTAGAATCTCATTGGTAGTTTTATGTATTTTCTTATAAACAAGTGCCAGGTTTAGTGTTGTTGATTAGATGCCTAGCATCTATTTCGTGTAAGGCACATGACTTTTTTAAGGGGATTTCCATCTCTGATATGAGAAGAGATTGGAAAACTTTGATCTTTTGATGTTTTCTTTTGCTTTGAGGATCACTTGTCCTCTTTACTTTCTGTAAGATTCTTCTCTTCTTGTTGATGAAAATTTTCTTTTATATTAAAAAAAAAGGTTTATTGTTGTTGTGATATTTATCCATGTATTTATTCTTGTTGTTTACCTGTGATAGACTGGCACATGAATGGCAAGCATTCATATCTCGAACTCACAAGCTAAGGAAAACATTTGTATCTGTGAAAGGCATATACTACCAGGTACCAATCGTGGCAGCTCTAATGGTCATTTGTTAATCTTACCAGTGTGATGGATTAAATAACATGTTTGTGCAGGCAGAGGTTGAGGGTCAGACAATAACATGGTTAGCTCCTCATTCACTACAGCAAGTTGTGTCTGATGAAGTTGACATCCACACCATACTAAATTTTCTGCAATTGTATGAGGTTTGTTTCATATTCATGTTTATATTTAGGGTCTTCGTGCTGTTAACCACCCATCAATAACAATGGCATCTCATATAATAGGACTGGTGAATTGATAGGCACTTGCGTGCCTGGCAATCCACATTTTATATTTTTATTTGAATTTTAATATTTTATAAATTATTTTGTTTATTTATTATATTTTTATTTTAAATTTGTTTTCTATTTTTTAACTTTTCTTAACTTCTTTCAATTTTTTTAACTTCCCTCAACTTCCTTTACACTGTGGGCATTATGGAAAATATGAAAATTGGGCACCAAAAAGTGGTTAAAGGGAGGAATCCCCTTTATATGTAGTATAGATTATGTTTGTGTCTTCTAATCATGTAAATATTTAATTTGAATAGTTTCTATTATGTCAGGATCATGTAAATGCCAAATTTAGTTACCTAACCACTTGGTTGTGTCTTTAGTATTGGATGTGCATCTCCTAATCCATGATCATATTCATCTTTTCTATTTGGTTTGGTTGAGTTTACTAATTTATAAACTGCCATGATGAATTTCTGTAGCCTCTTCTTGGTTTTGTGAATTTCCAACTCTATCATTCTATAAATTTGAAGTATCCCCCCTACTGATCCTCGGTTGGAAGCTTTGGCAGCAGGTACCGTTTTCCTCAACTTAAAATGGAACATTATACTTGAATTGCTGCAGATATTTTGATGTATAAGGCTATCAGCTGATTAATTTTCTTTTCAAATTATGCAGATCTATACGCGCTGTCAAGATATGCCAATGCCAATACCATACCCTCTGTAGTGAATTCTGAAGTTTCTCATTTAGCTGAATCTGAGGAAGTAAATGCAAAACATAAAGAGGCTGATACTGAAGGTGAAAAATCTGAGCTAAGACTTGCTCAGCTTCAGCATCAACTTCCTTCCAACGAACCTGGTGCACTAATGCACCTTGTTGAAGAAGCTGCTGGTGAAGATGAAGAAGATCAAGAGACAAAAGAATGTAAAAGCCTCTTTAAAAATCTGAAATTCTTCTTGAGCAGAGAGGTAAGTGATTGTTTTCAAGTTCTATCTATAGTTGGGAATTTTGGTGCATAGTATTTACTGAGTTGCATTTCATGTTATCTCACAATGTTTTAAAAAGTCACAGAGGTGATACATGGGATGTGGACAATAATTGGCAACGTATCTTGAAGAATTAAAGTCAGTGCTTGTAACAGCGTATAATTCACTTACCAATAATACTGGAGGGTGCTACATATTGTCTAGTTATGTTTGAGTTTGTGTCAGGATTTGAATAGGTACTGTTTTGAAATTTCTGCTAGAGTTGGCTCAACCTGTAAAGATTAAAAGAGTCTAAAAGTAAAAATAAATCTTGGGTTTGATTCTTATGCTGACTTCCATTGGTAGGTAATCTACATTCTACCAACAGTTACCCGTCTATAAATCTTTGTTGAGGCTTGTGGCATGCCTTGACCTCAGAATGGGGCAACCTTCTATCCCCCTATACTTGTTTGTACCCAAAAAAATGGATTCACTAAAGAATCACCTTATTTTGGCAGGAAACCATGAACATATTTGCCAAGTACCTGGCATGGTTAATCTATTCTTATTCAATGCTTTGTAAATAATTAATTCGTTAATTGTTATGATTTTATATGGTGACTTTGTATACTATAGTGTTGCATGTGAACATTTGTGAAATTTTTGCACTATTATCAAAATTGATATCCAATGATGGATGCCTTTGTGTATACAGTACAACATAGCTTATCATACTACTTTTTATAGTTTTTGTTAATGCTGTATCTTTGTAAGATTAATTTGTTATTTTTATTATGGATGTGTGAATGTTTTAACACTACTATGCCCCTGTTTTGTTCTAATTATTCAGGTACCAAGGGAATCATTGCTTTTTGTCATTCCTGCTTTCGGTGGTATAATTTCTTGGGACGGAGAGGGGGCACCTTTTGGGGAATCCGATCAGAGCATCACTCATCAGGTTTGTGATTAAGCATACTATCTTGTAGGTAACATAACTTTTTATACCTTCCTTTGATGTTAACTTAGCTATTGCTTTCATATGTTATAGATTGTTGACAGGGAAGCACAAGTGCATAGGTTCCTCTCTAGAGAATATGTTCAACCACAATGGGTATTTGACTGTGTAAATGCTCGGATTATTTTGCCGACAGAGGATTATATGGTTGGAAGGTAATTTCTGATTCATTTGTTTTTTAATGACTCACGTCTTTGATGTACTGTTTTTATCAATTTACCTTTTGGTGATTAATTTACAATATCTATCTTTCACAATGTAAAATTGTATTTTTATTTGTCAGAAAACTAGTATCCATGCCTTTTTTTTTCTTTTTCAGATGTCCATTAAGATTATTGGTTGTAGTTGTTTTGGTCAGACAAATGCGCTGCTTTGAAATGGCAATCTTTGTGATAGCATTATGTTAAATTTGGAAACTGATTTTGTTGAGTCATATTTGATGTGTGATTAGAAGTTGGATAGATAATCTATTGTATGCAATGTGACATTGAGTTGCATTAAAAGCATATTTCTGTACAGTACAGTGAAACAAGTCACATTTAATTTAGGACAGTTAGTTGTTAAGATATAATAATTTCAAATCTATAGACTTTGTATGATATTGAAAATCAGTTCAACAAGTTAATTGTCGTTACCTAGTCATTGATATAAGGGAATTGCTTAGGAATATCCATACATGTATACGTATCAATGTATGTATGCTGTATTTTTACTGTGTTTTAAATTTGAAGTAAAATGGTACATATGCTATAGAATGCCCGACCTATTGTAACGATAACTTTCCTGGTCAAAATGTTTCTCGTCAACAGGGTTCCTCCGCCACACTTATCACCTTTTATTGACTATGAGGAAGAAGGAGCATATGTTCCTGACTATGCAAAGATCATTAAACAATTGCAGGCTGCTGCCAGAAATGAAGTCCTTCCACTTCCAGGTGTTGGAAGAAGATTTGGAAGACCCTCAAAATCTCCTGGCTGAAGGTATTATTGATCGTGCTGAGGCTAATGAAGCAGCTCAGAGAAAGCAAAAGGTATGCATATTTTGGAATGAATTTTGCACCATTACAATGGATGAGTGGAGGGGTATTTTTAGGTTTACTCAAATGCTAAGCATCAATTGAGTGGTTGCATTGCAGATGATGATTCTGGAGCAGCAATACCATGATGATTTGAAGAAAGAACTTCAGGGTGTCACAGATACTCCAACAGGTTCCCATGTTGATAAACAAACATCAACTGGAGTGGAACAAACTGAAGAAGAATCAACTGCCAATGCTCAACAAGATGTTGATGATGATAGGGGTAAACTGATGATGTCACGTAAAAAGAGGAAGCTATTGGAAGCCATGCAGGTAACTCCCTTTTATCCTTCTTATGTATACTGAGTTACTTAGGCCCTGTGCAGTACATTGCATAAGATGGGGCTGATAGTATGATCTTTTGTTTTTCTTTTTCTTTTTTGGGTACATAGATAGTTTGAGATTTAATAGTACAAGTTTTGAAGGTTTGATAGTATAATATAAGTTTTACACTGAGCTTTAATACTATCCAATGTTAGATATGCTATGCGTATTTGTACAATCTTATCCCATCTCATGCATAATGTCAAATAAGCTTGTTGGTTGCTGAACCTCTAGTTCTATTACTGTTCTCTGGAATCAGTGGCCAACTGGCCATAACTAACTAGTTGCAAAGTTGCAAGCTACCGTTGAAGTTAGGGCATTAACTCACTTTTATTTTGATGTCATTCAGATATCTAATAAACGGAAGCAGGCTCAAAATGATCTCATTAAGCAACGGAAAAAGAAAATAGACGAAGCTCAGAATCAAAAGAGTTGAAGATCCTGCATGCTGGAGGAGGATACAATTTTGACTTCATTATGAGATATATCTGCTGATTTAAATGGCTAGTTTATGTTTTGTTTGCAATAGGCAGTCGAACTTGTGTTAGTCTTATTCATCCTGTATTGTAACTACAATGCTTTCAAAGGCCAAAGAAATGACTGATTTGTTTTAATATTAGAGGCTCTCTAGTATGAGAGCCTTATATATTTGCCTGTTGTGCTGGGATCGTGAGTTAGATCAACTGAGGTGTTTATGAAATTGGTTAAATAGAGTAAATTAAATTGAAACAAGTTTGATTTAGTTTCAGTTTCAAAGCACACAAAAATTGAGACAACCCTAACTATTAATGTTATTGAAGCTCCTAGTTTTCATTTGGGTTTTGCTTTATTGTTGTCAACTCACAATCCCATGTTTATACACAAGAAAATTCAATAAATTGGTTCTAAAATAAAATCACTAAAGGCATATTTTAATTGATTCATCTTTAAATCATGTTCTTATTTGTCTATTGTATGATGAATATTTAGCAATTTGATATTTTACATTCATAGTGTTTTTGTATTCATTGTTAAATATCTCCTAATTGCTGTGTCATTTCATTTTCAATATCTTAATGATAAATAAATTTTAAAAACTCAAACTATTCAAATTAAATATTTTTAATTAAACTAATAATCTTTTCTTCAAGTTTTGTATTAGATTTGTTGGTACTGACGTGATTTTTATTATTTTCCTTTTTGGGTAATATAAAATATAAAGTTTCATCAAGAATTTATCTGTTACGACTTCCAAATCTCTTCAAGTGGGAGACCAATTCTGCATGTCATGTAATAATCCGCGAAACACCATGGCTTGTAACCTTGATCATCTACAAAAACTGTAGAACATTTGTTTTGTGTGTGTGTGTGTGTGTGTTTTTGAGAGAGGGGGAGGGGGGGAGGGAATTTTTTTTTTTCTGTGTCTTTTTTTTGGGTTCATACTCACACATGGTATGAGTTCGAACTCACCTTCTTATTGCCTAGGTGTAGCTTTTAAAAGGCTAGACCTCTTATCATCTGCATCGGCCTCTAGCTGCAATATATATGGTTTTCGAATTCATCTCTAACACGCAGTTTCGAATGTCTTGGGCTCGATTAGTGTGCAAAATTTATCCTTAAACTAATGTCTTATTAAGAACAAAGGTAACTATAGTTAATTCAAGAAAAAATATTGTGTTCACAAGAGACCGGTCCACTATCCATCCAAATATAGTGATTCCACTAAGATTTGTCTGCAAGTACATCACTGCATATTCAAAGACAACATGGTTGAGTTTTTGATTCCAGGATACACATATACTCACATACATGTTGATATATAGCCTACATTCAAACGTTTCAACCAGAAATAACATTAGCTACATCAAAACATATTTGTAAAGAAAATTTATATGGTAAGTAAGATTTACGATTAAGCATGACTGGACAACCAATACTTTTGTACTCAAGGAAATTTTATTGAACTAATGACAAAATGCACAAATCAAAAGTGTCAGTCAGGTAATTGAACCCATGACCTATCACTAGGTCAAGGCTATCGCGTTAGCATAAGTGTAACTTTATTTCTTTAAAGTTTCTCAAAACCGCACCAAGCTTAAGAGGTTACACTTATTACAGCCATGATAAGCTGGGTATTAAGCCCATCGAATCATATGGATGACGCTAGGTAAATAAAGCCATATATATGTGTGTGTGTGTGTTTCAGACTAGAGTTTTGAGAGTGGTTTAATGATGATAAACAAGACTTTTAATCTATGGGTTTGTAAACTTATGATGAAATAACGAGCAATGGTAGAAGTTAAGAACTCCTTCAATGTGGCCTTCAGGAAAACTAGTGCTACCAGCCTAGAGGTGGATGGAGGATGACTGGAAACCTTTCCTTTTCCACTAGTGCAAGGATGTCTCAGTTTTTTGAGTGCTCTCTTCTAATGGGTTTCTTGTGTTTTCTCTCTGGTTCTTAATATGGGTCTGTGGGTTTGGGAAGATTGACATGGTGGGATGGTTTTTAGAGCATGGGTATTGATTTGCAGAGGAAATGATACAATGATGGTGAGTTTTTACTTGGTTTTGGGTTAATAATCATGAAGTAGAGAGTGGGTTCTTTTGTGTGTGCTGTATGTTTTTTTGGTCTCTTTCTCCCTCATTTTCTCTTGTTCTCTCCCTTGGGTCAAACTCAATCCATTTCCCCTTTTCACCATGGAGAAGATAGTTGCGTGTCCTGTTCATTATTGAGCTTCCAAGACGTTGTTGACAAGACATAAAGAGATGACTACTAGAGTTTTTGGGGATGGGCTCTACAGGAACAATTAAAAGGGACTTCTTGTTTGGTTATGGTTAAAATTGATACCACTTTTGGATTCTCAGAAGTGGGTCATGGGTCAAAGTTGGGTATGTTTCTAAAATTGGTCTTCTTAAAGGTTTCACTCTATCTTTTCTCAGGGCATCCTCCATCCAAAAGGGGTGAGGTTTTCCTATCAACCTCTAGGCTGTCCCTGGTAAGGTGTGCCCTTTGGGAGTTGCAACACTCAACCTACCATGCCACAAAGAAGAATAGTTCCCTATGTACTAATATCAACCCTTAAGAATGTGCTATAATGGGCTTCAAACATCATGTTTCATATCTTGAAAACTCTACTCTGATAAGTTGTTCTTAGGTGGTGAGTCTTACTTCGGAGTAAGGCTTAGTTTAGAGTTTTGTTAGAGTAAAAGTGCTCCAGGAGATGTGTAGAGGGATTCGAGCCATGCATTTTTTTTAGATTATGTATTTAATTTCAGTATTAGAAACAATTATGTATATGTTTTCAGTTTACAAGTATGGATTTGAAATTGTAGAGTTTGATTAAAATTATGTACAAGCTAGAGATGAATTTACGATTTAGTTCAAGTGTTAAATTGATTTTCAGAATATGATTGAAATGTCTTCAGAGTTTTATATATCAAATATTTCAGTTCTATGATTCTAGATATCAAGTTTTGAATAAAGATTTAGATAAAGATTTAGATGAAGTTATGTTTTTAGTATGCATATAGAGACTCAAGAGGTCACGAGGCTTACGTGGGGATAAGATTCCTCATGTGCCGGTCACGTTCCCAATCGGGTCATGACATTTTCAGTATGGCATATTTTACTCTTGTCATCATTTTCTTCACTCTTATCATATTGTTCTTCATTTTCAGATCAACATGAAATCCTTTGTTTTTATCACAATATTTTTCACCTTTTGGCATGTTGTGCAGCATCTTTCATCATCTGTGACTTTTCACTATACCGTGTAGCGTCCTTCATTCTTGCCATAATATTTGCTATTGCTCAACACATACAACATTCTTTGTTCTTGTCATAATCTGATACTTTTTAATACAATAGGCTGCGTCCATTGTTTTCGTCTGACGTAATACTTCCTGTGTTAAATGTTAGCATTAAAGACTTCACTTTGATGTCAACAATAAGGTTTCATATTCCCTGAAACAAAATTAGTTATGCAATGTATACATGACAAGAATGCTTGCAAGGAAAACTATAACATTGACACTAATTAGAAGGTTGTTGAACCAAAACAACCAAGTACTTGTTATTTGAGACCAAGAAAAAGAAACATGTGACGTTAAAATCAAGAGCGTATTTGGGTTCATGAGTGTGACTCTTCGTTTTTTATTTAAGCAAGAACATGCAGGTGTTGAGCACTACATGAGTTGCAGTTATGTATTCAACTTTATCAAATATACATCAAAACATGGTCCTATAGTGATAAAATGAGCAAGATAAAAAGAAGCAATGTGTCCAAGGAATCATATTAAATATATCTCTTTATGAAATGCACCAAAGGAAATAGAGCTGACATATTCATGTATAATAAGAAGAATTTGATTCCACAAAGCATATGCATTGTGACTAGATTATGGGTCTTATTAAACTTAAAATACATTAAACTTCTGTGACATGTTCATGTTGGTCTCTGCAAGCTGCCTCACATCTAACATCCATATTAACATTTAACAAAATGGTGCAACCTCAAACAGAACTATGTTACAATACACGTGGGACCTTTTTGGCGTAATTATTCTATGAAACAAGAAACCATTTTGATAATCACTCATTGCAAGCTTTTCTTTTGTGCAAATTAACTTTACTCCTTACTAGCTAAATGGAACAAAGCATGTTTATGCTTATGCCATTCATTTTGCATATAACATGAATAATAAACAAGGTCTTATGGAGATTCCATAAATGCCCTCGAAGCGTCATTCTCCTTCACGTTAGCTATGAACATATTATGATAACTAACATAAAAACATGTTTGTGCATTAAAATAACTTTACTAATATCCCCATAAACAATTATGCATGCCTGTATGTGGAAAGCAAACAGATAATCCATCATGATGGACACATAACTCATAATTGTGAACATGAGGTCTTGCTCTAAACAACCATACATGTAAAACATAATAAATTCCTTTCTTTCATTATTCTCAAGCCTTCTTATACTAACTCTTTACTTGTCATTTTCATCATATACAAGATTTATTTACCGGAAAATTTTCAAACATGGAAATCTTAGGAACATGAACACTTGTTTGGGGAAAGCATACTTTTGTCATCTATTTTCTTTAGCATAACGTTTCTTTTGAAGCAACAACTACATTTCACATATTCAAAGAGAACATTACACAAGAAAAAGCTCCAAAACTTATCAAACATGAGTTCATGCCATTATACTAGTATCAAATGGTGTTTATCATGAAACTCATTCAAAATATCCACTACATGATGCAAGTCATTGAACTTGTTTCTCTCTTTATCTTTTTCTTATTGTTTTTTTTCACTTTATTTCAATCATATCAATAACAATGATAAAATAATTTGAAATATAAACATAAACATCTGTAATACCCTGTGTACACACGTCAGGAGACATGTTCCGTTCAACCTAAGGGTTCCAACACCGTAGAGTTCCTGAACTTCGCTAAGTCTTGACCCTACACCTCCTTAGAGGGCTATATGTTAGAGTCACATTCTTGGGATCAAAAGTCCCGGTAATTGTTCCTAGAGGGAAAATGAGTTGAAGAATGATTTTTAATGAATTTTATGAAACCTTTAAACGTTTCGTTTTAACCCTCAAGTTTAGAAAATCTTGAAAACTTTCGGATTTTAACTAAAACCAAAAATTTGGATTTTGAATGGTTGGGGTTTTGATTTTTTTGATATTTTATTTGAATGCAAATGGGGGGATATTTCCTTATTTACATTTATGTTTTAAAGTTAATGGGAAGTAAAATAAATGATTAACTTAAAATATATGTTAGGGTAGAGGTGCTGTTCCTGCAAATTCTCCAGAACAGACTCGCTGGCGAGTTATGCTCGCTTCAAGTGAGATATGTTCGCTGAACGAGTTTTTGCTGCTCCAGGTTCGCTTCAGTGAACTTTACTCGCTGACGACGTCTCCAATGTCATAGATGCAAAACGATGCAGTTTTGATAAATGAGCCCTAGCCCCTTATAAAACACCCAACTCGGGATTTTCTTCCCCAAACCCGAAACCCTTATCTTCCAAACCTTCATTCTCTCCCTCCCACTCAATCCTTCTCCATTCCTTCTCCTCCCAAGAGATCAAGGTAAGATTATATGGGTTTTGTCATTCTTTTCCTCTCCATTCCATGTTCTTTGGTTAGGATTGTTGTTAGCCTCCATTGTTGTCGCGTGGAGGTGCTCCCAATGTTGTTAGAGTTATATTGGAGTTATCTAGGGATTGTTAGAGATTAATCTAGAGTTGTGGTTGCTCTATGGCAGTTGTTGGTGCCATTCCTCCTCTCAAAGTTCTCCAAGTTGTTCCCTCTTGTTTCCCCTCTCCAGGTGAGTGGGTTTGATCCCTAGCCATAGTTTTATCATTACAAATACGTTTCTTGCATGATATTTGTTAAGTATGGAATTTGAAACTAGAAAAAGGATAGAATATGATTTTACATGATTCTGTCAAGCTAGAAAAAAATTATGATTTGTGATGATAGCATGAAAGAATGAATTTTACAAAACCATGGGACCATGATTTATGTTGTGTGTATGGAAAATGTTTTATATGCTAATGAGATGATTGTTCGAAAAATATATGGTTTTATCTAGTTATTATTTCAATAAAAATGTTAAGAGTTTTATGATTATGAACCCCAGTATTTAAATTATGATTTTAGATTTATCAAGAATATGGAAAGTTATGTTAGCTTAAGATTCAATTTAGAATTTCAGTTTTAAGGTACCAAGGTACGAAATTTAGTACGATTTATAATAACTAAGATATATATCTGGGCTTGAAATCAGAATGCCTACATACGGTAATCTCTTGGGCATGATTTTCACAGCCACATTATGCTAAAGTTAGATTGTTAGAATTGTTTGAGTTTAGAACTCTTAGAGTACTAATAATTTAGGGGCTCTGCTTCGCAGGGAAGGAGTACCATTTTCAGCTATAGTTTTCTTTTGTCAAACTAGTTTAGACGTGGAACGGTAGGCAGTTAGTTAACGCTTTGAGTCGTTAACCTTGGTACCACGTTGTCTGTTAAGGACAATATCACCCCATAGTTACAGAAACGGGACCTGTTGGTACCTGAGCTTGTCCAACAGGACTTAGGATTTACAGCTTTAGTTATTATATATGTATTTATTAAGCTTAGCAAATCCTTTTCCCAGGCTCTCCTCACCCTCAGTAAATGATTTCATGTTTGATTATGAGTTTATAAATGCTTGTTCATGAATCTATGGAATGAAAAATATTTTCCTAGCTAGCTATGTATATAAATATCTAATGATTTACACTGCTATATGTATATTGCATTATATATATATATATATATATATATATATATATATATATATATATATATATATATATATATATATATGTTCCTTGGTAGTCCCATGTGGGTGATGGGTGAGAGCTCACTCAGAGTTCGTTGACTCACCCTCTCCCTTCCTCTCATAGTTGCAGGTGCAGAATCTCGTTCCTTCAGGTTAGTAGCCGAGCGATCCCTTGGTGAGCTTTACATTGTCGTAAGGCTTAGATTAGGTTATGTTAGTCTTAGAGGGCTCCAAGTAGTTTTGCAAGCAGGATTTGAGCCACGCATGAATTTTGAGATACTGTATTTTTTTCAAAATTTATGTAATTTCCTATATGATTTGCAAGATTTAAGTTTCGATTTGAAATTCTTGATTTTGATTAGATTATGCATTTGATCGGCTAAGTAGTATAAATCAGTTTTCAATGGTTAAGCAGGCTATCATATTTAAGATTTATATCATATGAATGGATTAGTTTATGATTTTGAATTTGCAGAACGAATTAGAAAGGGGTTTTCAAAGCTTTAATAGTAAATATTTCCAGTTTTATGTAATTAAATATTATATTTTAAATAGAGAATGATTGTTGATTTAGAAGAAAATCATCTTTTAAGTATTATATCATGATAAGTCATGCATTTAGAAAGACACGTTGTGAACACCCGATTTGTCAACCCAAGAATAAAAAATTTCAATCCATTCCTTTGAAGAATTCTTAGGTTGTTTCCATTTTAGTTGTCATTTTTGTTAAGCTCATTTGTTTTTAGTTTTGAATTGATAAATAATAAAAAAAAATAGAGAACCTTAGCCCATTTCAATTTTTAATTGTTTGATTTTTGTTGTATAACATAACACTAGCCCATTCCATGCGTTCGTCTTTTTAAGCCCATTTAATTTCAAAAAAAAAAAAGAGGAATTATGCACCGAATAAGAACAAAATGAACGTGAAGGCGTGAAAGGCAGGAGCATGCAATAAAACAAAGAAAACAAAAATATAGGTGCCTAGCAGTTAGAGGCACTGTGCAAGTCTCCAGAGGAGACAAAGGAATGCCTGACAAAATTTCAAAAGAACACATCAGAGCCTGCAATTGAATCACGCTGAAGAAGGAAAGTCAAAAAGAAGCACCGAATGGAAAAATGCATACAAAGCTCAAGGAAATCCCATAAAATCAGCTACAATTTGGAAATTTAGCTCAATCAAATCAAAAAATGGCTCCTCCAGATTGAAGATGGGACAAATGATCAATTCAGCTATAAATGGGAATGAAATTCACAGATGAAGGGGGGATGGCTATTTTCATTCTTTGAAAAATTTTGTTCTAGACATTGAGCTAATAGAGAGCAACACAAAAAGAGATCAATGAGCCAATCTTGAAAGATATACAGAGAGATCAAGGGGGCTAATTCCACAAGATACACAAATCAACCAGTGCTAAGTCTAGGCAGTACAATCAGTTACAACAAAGAAGGCAGAGGAAAAGAAAAAGGTAATAGGGAACAAGTATTTTCATTACATTAATATTAAAAAAAAATAGCCAAACACAGTAACAAAACACCACCATTATCATCACTACAATTCTAAGCCTTTACAACCACCATCATCATCCACACCTAAAAATTTCCATTCCATAGCATAAATCAAGATTCAAAGATTTCCAAAAAAAAAAAGGAAAAAATAGAAGTAGAGAGAAGACCGAGGGCGGTGTCACTCCTCCACCGCGGCATCCTCAAGCCATCACCTTCTTCCCCTACTCGTCGGCTTTCCCCATCTTCTCTCTTTCTCGGTCTTTCTCTCTTTCTCTCTTATTAGTGAATGTGTTAGTGTGTGTTTGTAAGAACGTGTGTGTGTTACAACCTTTCATTCCCTTTTAATTATCATTATTACTCATATCAATACTTCATCATGGTGGCGTGGGCTCTTTACATCCTTTTGTCTTTATTTCAAAAGAAAGCAAAGACCACGTTAAAACCAAACATGTTTTCAAGTCATGAGAAAGTCATTTTGTTGTTGCCACTTGCTTATTTTTATTTTTTATTTGTTCCTTTGTTTGTCATTTAATTTTATGTTAGTTAAAGTTTGGGCTAATCTAACTAGTGAGGCAATACAGCCTCTTGTTTGTTTTTTTTTTTTTTAAAGGGAAACCAAGTGCCCTTTGGAAGTCACGAGAATGTCATCTTGTTTTTGCCAATTGCTTTTTTATTTTTTATTAGTTCTTTTGTTTGCCATTTAGTTTCATCTTAGTTAAAGTTTTGGCTAATCTAACTAGTGTGTTTTTGTTGGTACACATTAAAAGACCAATCCTAAATTCTTAAAACTAACTAAGAAAAGTCTTTGTTTAAAGAGCCAGTGTTGGGTAACTTTTTTGTAGTTGTTATTGTGTATACATTAAATATTTTGGTAAAAAAATTGTATTTAAAAAATAAATAAATAAATAATTAGAACTAATTTTTAGTTAATTTAGCCGATGACTTGTTAATCCTATATTATGGAATATATTAGTGATAGCTTGATATTCAACTCCTTTTAAAAAAAAATCAACCAATCCACAATTATTTTCTAAAGAACTACGTGACTTTGAGTTTCCTATTGCACCAGGGATACGTAAGGCGATTAATCCTGTCAGTCAAGATAAAATTTTATAATTTGTGTCTTAATTGTAAATAATTTTTCTAATGAATTTTTAATATGAGATATTTTATTTTATTTTATTTTCATTTCTTTGGGGGAATATGTTTTATTTTGAATAAAAGATGTTAATTTAGCCGCGACGGCTTGTTAACTTGGTATTTTGGACATTAAACTGAAGGTTTGATGTTCCAATTTTTTTTTAAGAAAGATTTTTTCAATTTTCTTGTAAATAAAATAAACATTTTGAAGGTTATTAATAATTTGCACAAATCAATAGGTACCGTCTAAAGGCGGGTGTACTAGGGGTGCGTAGGATTAAATCCCTACCCTTCTCTATGCATAACGACTCCCAAACTTGAATCTGGTTACAAAGACCTTTTCTTAAAAAATAAATGGTTTTTCCATGTTTTCCATTTTGAATAAACTTGGTGGCGACTCCAATTTTTCAATTTTAATTAATTTTTTCGCCGTCCCGTCGCGATCCGGTTGCGCAGATGGCGACTCCACTGGGGATTTCATTTTGAGAGTCAAGCCTGATAATTGATTGTGCATATTATAATTAACCTTTTTTTTTCTCTCTTATTTCTTTCTATTTGCCTTTTTCTTTGTAAAGTCATCTTTTATTTCAAGGTACGTTTTCTTTTTCCTTTTTTTTTATTTTAATAAAAACCCTAGGGTAGATGATTTTTATTTTATATTGTTCTCTTTTTATACTCTTTTATTTGTTTGTATAGTTTTTTTTTTTGTTTATTTATTTGTTTATTTATGACAACCATAGGGTAGACAACTCATTTTGTATCATCTATTTTGCAGGTATTGGTTATGGGTAGTTTTAGGATTCCAGGTTTGTATGCTCCCTTCACACACAACTAACACATTAATCACACACGAGTGGGGCCCTATACCTGGGTCTAAGTACAACTTGAGATAGGTAAGAGATTATGTAGCAGTAGCCATATTAGATGTACGTCCTATTTGGTTATTGTGAAAATCTCGTCTAGAGTGTGACTCTTCGTGAATGTCCTACATCTAGCGGTTCACCTTTTGTGGATAACATTTCAAAAGAGTTCTTAACTCTAGAGGCCGTAGAATCCCAAATTCATAGATCCACCTGATGAGAATCTTCACAGTAGAAAGCCTATAGAGACCATAGGATAGCCCTTCATAGTTCACCTCAGATAAGACACAAAGGGAGCATATTTTCTTTTTTAACTTATTTCCTTTGTACATAAATTCTTCAATATGCTTTAAATGTTTATTGTTCTTTTTTTTCTATAATGAAAATTTTTCACTTTTCCTCTTTGTTTACAGGTTTGTTAGAGAACTATATCAAGTCTTGTTGTAAGTATCTTTAGAAAATGGAAACAACCATGAGATCAAACAATTATGAAGAAGAGAAATTGAAAAAACTTTACATCTTAAAGTCAAGAAACCTGACACAGAAAGTTTAAGATCCTTGAGTCAGTTGTTGAAAGCTCCACAACGTCTTTCTTTTATAAAAAAATATGGAAAAGTCCTGAGCTTGTTAGAAGTGGAAGTCCAGGTAGAAGCAATCACAAGCATGGCACAGTGTTATGATCATCCACTTCGATGCTTTACCTTTCAAGATTTCCAGTTGGCACCAACCCTTGAAGAATTTGAGCGAATCCTGGAGTTACCACTAGAAGGAGAAAAACTTTACAATTATCAAGGACATTATGCTTCTCTATACACTATAGCAAATGTCCTAAAGGTAAATGTAAGAGATTTGCATGAGGCACAGAAATGGGAAATGGGACCAGGGGATTTACAAAAGTTTACTTGGAAGAGCACATGCAACACTTAGCTCAAGCCGAAGATTGGGACACTTTTTCAGATGTGTTAATCCTCATTGTTTATGGAACGGTCTTGTTTCCAAATATTGATGGTTTCGTAGACTTTGCAGCAATTGATGTATTCCTTGCCCGAAATTTCATGCTCAAAATCCTTTCCTTCTCAGATGATATTGTTCCTTGAATTTTTGCTATGAGAGGAATGGTAAAAGAGTTTTGTGTTGTTTACCAATGTTATATGTGTAGGTTACTTCACACATATTCCAAAGAAGTTACAAGACACTCTGTCCTATTAATGATCTAAAGATGTATCATGTCAAGAACAAAAGTGGACGAGAATGGGCTGAAGAATTTGCAAAATTAAGTGAAAAAGTGATCCGATGGTACCCTTGGTGGGAAGACAGGCAGACATTGATTTACCAAGTGTGGAAATTTTCCAAATGTACCCCTCATGGGTACTCGAGGATGTATAAATTATAATCCCGCATTGGTGCTCGCCAACTTGGTTACCCTATAATGGAACCACCTTCTGAAGCTACAATAACTCCTTTCATCATGTACTACTCAGAATTCTGATGACAGTAGTCTACTGCAGAAAGTCCAATATGCTTGGAACAATGTTGTCCGAAAAGGAAGAACTGGAGTTAGGAGCTGCAGTGAAAGAAAGCTATTGCCAATGGGTAAAAAGTAGGGCTCAAGAGGTTAAGTTACCATTCAAAGTCTTAACAACAATTACTCCTGATAAAACGTTGGCCTTGCATTTTGATGAAATTAAAGAAATCAAAGAAGTAAAAAAACTGGACAAGGCCAAACAAGAAAAAATGCAAGTGGAGGCTGAATTGAAAAGCACCCACCATGATTATGTGGCTTTAAAGCGTGAAAGCACTAAAAGAGATCAAGTTCCTAAAAAGACCAGCAAGAAGTTAAAAATGGGACATGAGCACATGATGAAAACCAAAGAATGTCTCATAGCTGCCAACAAAGAGTTAGGACTTCGAAGGCAAGAGCGTAATGAAGCATTAGCTGAAAATCAACGACTGAAGAAGCTGCTTCAAAATGCTAAAATTGCTAAACAACTGCATTAAAAGGTGAGGAACAAATGAAACAACAAATCGGGAATTGAATGAGGAATACCAGAGAAAGGTTGAGGAACTAAATCAACACATGAAAGATGAGATCATGAACTATCAAGTTGTCCTAGAAAAAGAAAAGAAAAAGATTCAGATTTGGATCTTGAAGTGCAACACCGAGATCACATCATTCATGAGTTGAAAGTTCACTTTTCAAACTTGGCAGGGTTGGCTAATACACAATAGAAGATGTTCCAAGATATTGGAAATGGCTGAACAAGAAATTATCCCCTTTGAGACTTCAGATGAGATTCGCAACTTCGTCGACTACTGGAGAGATTTGGTTAGAAAGATGAAACGAATGATTGCAAAAGACATTGATGAGATGTTAGCTTTAGAGTGTCAATGTTGGTTAGGAAATAATATGTGGTTTTATGATGTAAGAAAGATGTTGTTTTGAAAGAATAATCATTCTCTATATTGTGTTGATCTCATGGAAATATTCATTTAAATATAACATAGTACCTTTGACGAGACATTCTGGGAAACAGTTATCATAAAAAATACTCACATCAAGACTAAGCACGCATAAAAGGTCTATAATAAATAACAATGTTTTTCTTTCTTTTTACTAAAACTCATTTCCACAGGTAAAACTTCGTCACCATTGGGCGCCCAAGGAAAGAAGATACCAATCTAACTCGTATTCACAATACCAGAGCGGACAAAGATGGTTGGAGGAAATTCTGACTCAGGAAGAGTACACTCAACCAATGATGAAGCAAGAAATTTAAGCATGGAAGTTGATGCAAGTGAGAGGAAAATTGAATGAAATGTCAAATAACCAAGCAAGGATGGAAGAAATGATGAGAGCCATGAAGGAGTCACTTGACTTATTGGGGGCTAATCAAAACCGAGACATGGTGAATACGTCAGTTGAGGTACAACCAAGTGCTACAATGTTAACCATACCTGGGGCATCAAATGCACCTGTAAATGTTACCCAAGGGGTGAATGATGGGGATGAGATTCTGAATAACCCTCATGGACAGCCACCACCCACAATGCCATTGGTAATTCCGATCAGAGAAGGCTATCATTCGTTAGAGAACACTCATCCTGATGGGCATGAGCATGCTGCCCCTATTTGGGGTGTTGTTATCCAGAAACAACCATTTTCCTCAGAAAATAGCCATGCAGAGGTGAATAAAGACAAGTTCAAAGAAGAATGGATGAAGAAGATTCAGGAGCAAATTAAAGCTATTCAAGGACCTAGCACTTATGGTCATATGGAGATTGAGGCTTTGCCCTCCTATTGACGCAGTAGTTCCTAAAGACTTCAAGGTTCCTGATTTCTCGAAGTATGATGGCACTGGTAATCCTCTTTTTCATTTAAAGAGTTACTCACAAAAATGTCAATATAATCCAAGGACGAGAAGTTTCTTATCAACTTTTTCCATGAAAGTTTAACTGGACCGCCTTAGAGTGGTATATCCAATTAGACCATTCCAAAATTTCCTGCTAGAGGAATTAGTTGACCAATTCATGAATCAATACAAGTTTAACATGGAAATAGCACCTACTCGCGAGCAATTGAGCACGATGCAAAGAAGAAAGATGAGTCCTTTAAGCAATATGCTCAAAGATGGAGAACTTTAGCGCTCAAGTGCAACCGCCACTTATCCATTCTGAAATATGTTTGTACTTTTTGGGGACTTTAGGATCTCCTTACATTGGAGCAATGGCAGGAGCAGCATACAAAGACTTTCTGAATTGATAACTGGTAAGAAATCGAGAATTTGGCTAAAGCTGAAAAACTTCCTGTGAGTAATGAGGACACAAGAAGAGGATTGCCGCCAAGGAAGAAAGAGGCGGAAGTAAGTTATGTGCAAGGTCAGCAATCTTTCATTCCAAGATATGCCTCAACACACCCAAGATCCCAAATACCATACATCCCTTATTACCCACCATACCAAACTACTCCAACCACAAATACAATCCCACAAACCCAACCTCAAGTCAATAACATCCACATACGACCATACCAACCAACTCGCCCAGCCTATACATATAACCCGACCACGTATCCCCAAACTACCCAAACACTACACCACCTCGACCAAATTTCCAAAACCAGAATCGCAATCGATTCCCAAACCTTCCACCTTTCCCAAAGCTATCCATTTCAAATGTACCTCTTCAAAAATTGTTCGATGCTCACTGATCTCACCATGTCCTGTGCATCCATTAGAACCACCATTTCCAGCTTGGTACAACCCCAATTTAACTTGTAAATACCACATGGAAGTTGCGGGGCATTCAATTGAAGATTGTGAAGCCTTCAAGACAACAGTAAGAAGGCTAATTGCTTGTGGAAGATTAGACCTGCAAGAGGAATCAAAACCGATATTGTTAACAATCCGATGTCAAATCATGAAGGAGGAGCTCGAGTAAATGCTTTGACGATGGAGGAACCCTTGATCAAGAGGGTCTTGAATCTTCAAGCTCCTATGGAGAAAGTTTTCATTGGCTTAAAGGAAGTTGGATACAATATCAGCACCTGCATTTATGATGAAGGAAAATGAGAAATGTGATATTAAATCGAGTTGTGACTACCACTCTGGAGGCTTTGGTCATGACATAGAAAGTTGCTGGGATTTCAAGGCTTGTGTAAGGGATTACTCAACCTAGGTGTTATACAAGCAAAGAAGAAGTTGAATGTCTCTGAGGAGGTGAATGTGATTGAGCGTTTTGTGCTACGAGTGCCTCCACTTAATCAAGCTCCAAGCCAGAAGATAGTTATCATATGAAGAAACCAATGCCCTTTGTTTATGAGGACACACATGTTGTACCTTGGAACTATGAGACTGAAGTTGAGATAAAAAGAGATATAGGAGAAACCTCAAATGCCCAAGTAGGTGGAGTAGTAACTAGTATAACGAAAGTGGAAGGTGTTATGGTCCTAGAGAAATAGAAAAAGGAAAGTTTGTTAATGAAGGGAATGCCGAAAAAGTTCTAACTTAGGAGGAAATGAAAAGAAAGAAGATAAGGAGGAGGAATTTCTAAAAATCATGAAACAGAGTGAGTATGATATTCTGGAACAATTAAAGAAGACTCCTTGCCAGAATATCCTTGTTATCACTAATCTTGTCATCCGAGCCTCATCAAAAGGCGTGTTAAAGATCCTAAAAGAAGCTTATGTCAAGCCTGACTTTTCAACGAGAACATGGTGAATATGGTAGATCCAGATGAAACGTGTCAGCATGATCACGTTCAGATGAGAAGTTGTGTCAGGGCTAACAAGAGCACTGTACATAACTCTCAAATGCAGAGACCATATAGTGCCCAGGGTCCTCATTGATGGAGGGTCAGGATTGAATGTTCTATCAGATGTCGACCTTAAGTTACTTGTCAATAAGTAAGGATGATATATCGCGGGTGATGATTGTGAAGGCTTTTGATGGTGTAACACCCAATTTTCCTGTAATTTTTACTGTCATTAAGAAATACCGAATTAACGTAGGTAAATATTATATAAAATTTGAGGCCAAACAATCCTTAATAAAGGAATATAACGTTAGAAGAGAAGTTAGGAGCAATTGTGAGTATTGCAAACCCAATTTCTATACGTGTAAAATGACCAAAATGCCCTGAGATTATTTTCTCAAAAAATGAGGATCGTGGGCCCTACCCGTCCTCAAGGGGATGTTTTGATGTTAATAAGGGATTGTTTGTGTTATGTGTGTTAATAGAGGAGAAGAATCCTAATTTTGAGCTCCGACGTGAAATGACCAAAATGCCCTTGCGGTTGTTTTAACTCCAATTGCGTGCCAACTGAGCCCGAACCTCACTAAAATGTGTTAAAAGGTGTTTTTAAGCCATGATTAACTATTGGTTAAGCTCGGGTGGTCTCGGGCAATTTTTAAGTAAAATGACCGTTTTGCCCCTCTCTTTAGTTTTACAAATTTTGAGATTTTTGATTTGTCTAACGAAACCTAAGCAATATTAGGCTCAAATTAAAGCTTATTAAATTATAATTATCAATCTAGAGTCAAATTATTTATTTAAATTGATTAGAACCTAAAATTGCTTTAAAACACTCAAATTACTTACTAATTCACCTAAGCCCTTAACCGTAAATTCTCTAAATTGCATGAATACCTTGAACACCTAAATAATACATGGAACACACAAAACCCTCTTCCATGAGGCTGTAATGCACGAAATAATGCAGCCATGATACACCAAAAAATTGCACTAAAACATAATGCCAAAAATCACCATAAAACAAGGAACTTTGAAACATGATTCCATGTTTTAAGCCACCAAACAAGATGATATTTCATTCCTTGTCTCCTCCTCAAATTGAATCAGATTTTCCTTCTCCTCTTGTCCATTTATGAGCTTGAATTCTTCTATAAATAGGCATGCTTAGAAGTCATTAGAGACTGGCTCAAAAATTTCACAACTTCAAGTTTTTCCTAAGCTCAAAAACTTTCTTTCTTTCTTCCCCCTTGGCTGAAATTCTTTCTTCAACCTTTCAAGAATATTTTCTTTCATTTCACTCCAAAAAACCAAGTTCTCTTCCTTTCCTTCAAATCAGATTAGGTAGGGAGTTGTTTTTAAGTTTATTTCTATGTTTTGCTAAGTGTTGTTCTTGGTTCAAAATGATGATTTCATGGATTTTCTCTAGTTTTTCCATTTGGTTTTCTTCTTCCTTTTCTTTAACCAATTCGGCCATATGGCCTAGGTGGGACTAAGATGATGGCTTGATGATGAGGATCTTGAAGGTGGGTTGTGAATCCATCACAAGTTAGGCCTCTAAAGCTTGAAAGTTCCACTTGATGCAAAACTTTAAAGAATGATGTTTTTATGATGATTTTATGATCTTGAGTTTAGAATTTGAAAGATGTATTTCTCACTTTATTTTATAATGGCTAAAAGAATCAACGCATGACATGTTTATTTTTATGTCATCACCTAAAAATCCTAGACTAAAAGACTTACCCAAGTATCACAAGCAAAGAAATAAGATTATTGGAGTTAAAGAATTGATTCTTTAAGAAGTCTTGAGATTGGAGCTTAAAAAGATGTAATAATAATTCTCTTCTCCCTTCAACGGTCAAGTGTGAACCCGCGCTCTTTCTTAAGATTCTCTTCTCCCTCCATTGGTCCTGTGCGGACTACGCGCTCCAGTTTCTTACATCATGTTTATATTTCAAGCTCTTGCATCATGTTTAATTTTCAAGTCATCACCTTAAATCTTAAAGATAAAGAAATGGATTTGCATATCATGTTTATAATTCCAAGTTATCACCTTATAATGACAAGATTAAAATGAGGTTGCATAGCATGTTTATGATTCTAAGATATCACATAAATCTCTTAAGCTCAAGACTTGCTCCTTTTATCTTAAGTGAGAATTTTAATTATGAAGATTCTTTCAAAAAGAATTAGTTTCTAAAAGAGTTTTAAAGCTTTGCAAGGATTCTACGGGAAACTAATATTTTATGTTCACTTAAAATGTGATTTTATACAATTATATGAGGTTCATGATTCGACTTCTGATATGAGATTAGTACCAATAAATGATGATGATTTAATATGTTTGAAGTTGTGATAATTATGGTTTATTCTATGCATGTTAGAGATAAAACTAGCTTCCTAGAAAATCGTAAAAGCAAGATTTTTAGAACTTTAGAGAATGAAATTTATGCATTCTGTCCAGAGCCTTTAGTGACCTTAAGAACCAGATATTATTATGTTTAGATAAGGGACAATGATTCATAATTGGTTTAATAATTAATTTTAGCATCATAGGGAAAGCCGGTAACGAGAAAGGTTAAAAACGTAACTTCTAGCACACGTAAAACCTTAAGAACAACTTACTGTCTATGCTAGCCCATATAGTCTAATAATGTTCTTAAGGCTTATAATTGATGGTAATAAATCCCTTAGATGCATAAGTAATTAGTTTGATAATTAAGGTTACCCAATTTTAAGTTTCGGTTATTTAGAGAGCTTTACTATGAAAATTTTAGATGACATCTTTTGATACTTTGAATGTCATTTATATGATGATGTAATGCCTCCTGAGAATTTAATATTATTGAATGATTTCATGGCTTGCATGTTATAATTGCTATTGCAAACAATGAGAATGTTCATGCATCTTGATGATTATGATATAACATGCTAAAACTTAATGGTGACTTAAACTCATGAGGAAATGATCCTTTGGACCCATCAGACTATAGGTGGTGAAAAGGTGATCTTGAGAAAATGATCCTTTAAGACCCATCAGACTAGAGGTGGTGAAAAGGTGATTCTGCCTAGCCCGTTCTCTCAAAAGGGTAGAGTCGGATTTTAACTTATCAAAAGGGATAAGTATATGCTAGTAACGACTAGTAAGGTATGAGCTCATAACCTAGATTACTCCCAAAAGGGTGGAGTATAGGGTGGCCCAGGAAAATGATGATGGAAGTAACTTTAAGTCACCTAAGGAACTAAGTAATGCATGATGTAAATATGATGTTCTTCTATGCATAGTATTTATGATATGATGATGAGAAATATGATGTTCTTCTATGCATAGTATTTATGATATGATGATGAGAAATATGATGTTCTTCTATACATAGTATTTATGATTTGAATGAGAAATATATGTTCTTTTATGCATAGTATTTATGATATGATGATGAAGAATATGATGTGTTAAAAGGAAAAGTTCATTATAAACATGACATGCTAAGTTTATGATGCATTATAAGACGCATGATTAAAACCGACGAACCTCGATAAAGTATATTTTCGAACTTAATAAATCAATCTTAGCATGCTCATTATTTCATAATGAAACCGAGGTTCCTGGGGACGATGATGATGACACAATGCATCATGAGGTGAGTACCCTAATTTCTTTCTAAGTTTCTCACTCCCTCTATTTTTCTTTCCATCTCATCTTAGAAACGGGAAGCATTCGTGAATCACATTGAGGTCTCAGGGTAGCTGAATTTGATCCTGCTAGTTTCACTCGTATATTTAGATATTACTCCCTATCCTTGGAGTGTTATTACTAGGTTCCATTAATGAATATTCTTCCATCCATATATTATTTATGTTTTGTTAGATTGCCTACACCTAGTCTTATTCTGTTGGTAGGCAAACTATCTATGTGTTATATAATTATGGATGTTATATGATGGAGCCAATATGATGTGTTTTTTTCATGCTATATCTGCACGTTATTCGCTTTATTTCGATTATTGTTCACGTTATGTGCGGCTCACGTTTTCAATTATGTTTTAAAAAATGGCTCGTAATTTCACTAAGTATTTTCAAAGTATGATGAAAGAACTGAAGCAAAGAGTAAAGTCTAGTAATTAATCATACAACCTAGGTGTATTCGGTTAATTGTTAGGTGTTAGATGGGGCAAAGAAAAGTATCATTGGGGAAATGTTATTGCCATTGGAGATTGGCCCAAGTAGATTGAAGTGTTATTCCAGGTAATGGAGATTGATCAGTTACAATATGCTGCGGAAGACCATGGATTAACAATGTTGGTGCTGTTCCCTCAACCTTGCATCAAAAGGTTAAATACATAGAGAATGGCTCGATCATTACAATCCATGGAGAAAAAGATATCATAGTATCTAAACGTTACATTGCCGTATGTTGAGAATGTGGAACTGGTAAAAAATAGTTTATGGCATAACCTGGAGGTAGTAGGGCTGAAACAGGAACAGAATAAGCCCCCAATGCAAAATCAGGTGGTGGCTCATATCATGGCTAAGAGTGGATACCTACAAGGCAAGGATTGGGACTAGTTGCAAGGTATCACGACACCAATATCAATCACCAAGAAGCCTAATCCATATGGTTTGGGATATAATGCACTATTGGAAGAGGAGATGAGGGGCATGACTCTTGAGCAGGAGGAGCAAATGGAGAAAATGAAGCAGATTCCTCACCTAAAAGAAACATTTTCTGCCCAGCTAAAGTGATCCTAGCTGAGGAAGTTCACTCCCTTGTTGTTGTACCATTATCAATATGGTGAATGGATGAATTGAAGAAAACAACCCTCATGTTGCCAACAATAATGAGATGTAATAAACTAAGATGAACCATTATTGATGTTGTTACTTCAAAGTAATTGTTTGGGTTGTATTGATAAATATTGTTTATGCTTTGTTTATGCTACTCAAAGACATCATCTAAATGCACTTGCATGATTATTCAATAATCTTTCTTTATCTTCCATTTTCCTCGTTTCTTTCTTTTAATTTTTTTTTCTTTCTTTTATTTACCATTCTCATTTCATTAATTTATGTCTTCCATATTATTTTCATTTTTCCACCTTTTATTTTGGCATTCCAACCCATCCTAATTGCTTTCCAGGAATTTAAATACTATAGAAATTTTGTCGCATGAAAGGGACTTTGGAGACTTATCAATTGATTCTCTTGTGGCACTTGATTGTGATAGCCATGAATCTGAGAGGATGAGGAAATTGTTGGGCATTTTTCAGACCTATTGGAGCATACCAGAAGGAGTTTGACTTAGACAATGAGGTGATCGAGTTGGTTAACATGGGCATGAAGAAGAGAAGAAGGAGCTGAAAATAGTGAAAAACCTAGAACGCTAGAAATGATTGCATTGTTCAAAGAATACATGGATGTTTTTGCATGGTCTTACCATGATATGCCAGGGTTGGATCCAGAAATAGCTTCACATAAGATCCCTTTATATGCGGGAGTTGAGCCGAAAAAGCAAAAGTTGAGAAGATGCGCCTGAAATGTCATTAAAAATAAAAGAGGAGGTGTGCAAACAGCTAGAGGCTGGATTTTTGGAGGTATCAAGACACACTGACGGGTGGCTAACATTGTGCCAGTGCCTAAGAAGGATGGAAAAGTTAGAATGTGTGTGGATTATCGTGATCTAAACAAAGCTAGCCCGAAGGATGATTTTTCTCTCCTTCACATCGATGTCCTTGTTGATAATCCTGCAAAAAACCACCGATTTTCATTTATGGATGGGTACTCAGGATACAATCAAATTCCCATGGATGTTAATGACAAAGGAAAAACTACTTTCATAACTCCATGGGGAACATTTTGCTATACGGTCATGCCATTCGGATTGAAAAATGCCGGGCTACATACCAGCGTGCTATTGAAGTGTATGTAGATGACATGGTTGCTAAGTCCAAAAAGGAGAAAGTCATGTGGCAGTCCTCGAAAGTTGTTTGAAAGACTTAGAAAATATAAGTTGCGGCTTTAATCCGAATAAATGCATCTTTGGAGCTTCTACGGGAAATTACTTGGATTCATTGTTAGCAAAGAAGGAATAAAGGTAGACCCAGATAAGGTGAAAGCGATACAAGATATGCCTGCTCCTAAACTAAACGGGAGGTTAGAAGTTTTCTGGGGAGGCTCAATTACATTGCTCGATTCATTGCCAATTTGACTAGTACTTGTGAGCCTATATTCAAGTTGCTATGAAAACATCAACTCGGAGAATGGAATGAGGAATGCCAAGAAGCCTTTGCAAAAATAAAGGCTTATTTAATGAAACCTCCAGCTTTGACCCCACCTACACCGCCGTCCTTTAATATTGTACCTCACATGTTACCAACATCAATGGGGGCAATGTTAGGACAGGTATGACGAGTCTGGAAAGAAAGAGCAGGCAATTTATTATCTGAGCAAGAAGTTTAATGATTGCGAATCTCGCTACTTGGCAATGGAAAAGACTTGTTGTGCATTGGCATGGACTTCCAAGAGGCTGAGGCAATACATGTTATACTATACAACTTGGTTGATCTCTCAAATGGATCCGTTAAAGTACATATTTGATAGTCCTCATGTGTCGTTGAGAATGTCAAAGTGGCAAGTGATACTGAGAATTTGACATCAAGTATGTGACCCAAAAGTCCTGTCAAGGGAGGTGCAATTGCTGATCATCTAGCTGAAAACCCGCTTGAAAGTGAGCAGCTAACCACTCGAATTATGTGACGATGAAGTGCTTAGTGGAGAGAAGATGGAAAAGGAGAATGTATGGAAGATGTACTTTGATAGAGCTGCTAACATGAATGGATGTGGAATAGGAGCTTGGTGGTGTCACCTGGTAAGCAATATCCAGTCTCTATCAAGTTGGATTTTGAATGTACCAACAACATCGCAGAGTATGAGGCGTGTGCAAATGGTTTGCAAGTTGCAATTGACTTGGGAATCAAAGAATTAAAAGTCTTTGGAGACTCTGCACTTATAATTTATCAAGTTAATGGACAATGGCAAACAAAGGATCCAAAATTGGTACCTTATCAGAAATACTTGTCTAACTAATTGAGCGATTTAATGATGTGTCATTCTCTCATTTAACTCGAGACAAGAACCAATTTGCGGATGCTTTGGCAACTTTGGCTGTAATGACCAAATTGGAAGTCCATGCTAATGTCCAACCTATCCATGTGGAGGTGCAAAGCGAACCAGGATATTGTGGCAATGTGGAGATTGAACCGACGGCCAACCTTGGTATCATGACATCAAGCAGTATATTCAAAAAGGGAATACCCAGCTGGTGCAAATGAGGTGAATAAAAAGACGATTCGTCGACTAGCTATGAGTTTTTCTTGAATGGTGAAGTCCTCTACAAAAGAAATCATGACGGCACTCCCTAAGATGTGTAGATGCTCATGAAGCTAGCATAATCATGACCAAAATCCATGAAGGGATATGTGGAACCCATGCTAATGGGCACATGATGACGCGCAAAATCCTAAGGAGTGGTTATTATTGGTCTACCATGGAAAACGACTATATCAACTATGTTCAGAAGTGCCACAAATGCCAAATATATGCAGATCGAGTTAATGTTCCTCCATTTCCACTGCATAGCATGGTATCTCCCTGGCCTTTCTCGATGTGGGGCATGGATGTTATCGGCCCAATTAATCCTAAGGCATCCAATGGTCATCGTTTCATCTTGGTGATAGACTATTTCACTAAATGGGTGGAAGCCACTTCATATGCCAATATCACACAAAAGGTGTTTCTAGATTTATCAAAAGAGACATTATTTGTAGATATGGGATTCCAGAAGAATTATCACACAATGCTCCTAATCTCAATGGTGCCGAGGTTCAGAAGTTCTTTGAGACTTTCAAAATCAAGCATCACAACTCAGCTCCTTATAGGCCTCAAATGAATGGTGCGGTTGAAGCCAAATAAGAATATCAAGAAAATTGTTGCCAAAATGGTGGTGAATTACAAAGATTGGCATGAAATGCTGCCATATGCTTTGCATGCTTATCGTACCAACATACGATCAAGCACAGAACAACTCCTTTCTCATTGGTATATGGAATGGAAGCTGTATCCCTTATTGAAGTTGAAATCCCATCATTAAGGGTTTTGATGGAGGCAAGTTAGAAGAATCTAAGTGGGTGAAAGCTCGTTAACAGTTGAATATGATAGAAGAGAAAAGATTGGCAGCCATTTGTCATGGCCAGTTGTATCAAAGTAGAATGGCTAAGGCTTTCAACAAGAAAGTCCGCCCAGGGATTTGTATCCAGGAGATTTGGTTTTGAAGAAAATTCTCCCTAATCAAGAGGACACCCGAGGAAAATGGGCTCCAAGTTATGAAGGTCCTTACATTGTCAAACAAGCATTTTCAGGAGGGGCATTGATTTTGCAAAATATGGATGGACAAGAACTACCTAGACCGTCAACAAAATGCAAGTCAAAAAGTTTTATGCTTGAAAAGATGCTGAAAGCTCATTGGTCGAAAACTTGAAGGAACGGCCTAAATGAAAGCTAGGATGAGAAATAAATAAAAATAATAAAAGCCTGTTAGGTCGAAAACTCAAAGAGCGGCCTAAGCAAAAGTTAGGGTAAAAGAAAAAAAAAAAAAAAAGCCCGTTAGGATGAAAACCCAAAAGGCGGCCTAGGCAAAAGTTAGGGCAAAATAATGAAGCATCATCTCAAACAATTTACACTGGGGCAACTTTCGGTGTTGAATGTGTCTTGTGAGCCAAGTAGACCAAGACTGAAACTGGGCAATTTTTGGAGATCAAGAGAAGGGAAGATTGAAGGCTCAAAAGAGAGACAGTGGCTATGGCATCCAATTTGCTATAAGAAATCAATTGAATAAGCCACTAAGGACCAAACTGGGGCAAAATTTTTATATTGTTTGAAATCCTATCTTTTACTTTGCTCTATTTACTTCTTCCAACAATTTGTGATATTGTTGTCCAATACACCAAGCAATAGAAATGCTAATTCAGTTAATCTTTCCATTTTCCCCTTGAATGCATGTTCATTTATAATGTCTTGAGTAAGCATAAATTTAAGCTTAAACTATACGACCTAACAGTTCTTGCAGCAAAGCATTAATGACTAGCATCACACAGAGGGAATCCAGAAGCTTCAATTAAGCTTGGCAGAAAAACAATCATCATCCTAAAAGAGAAAAAGAGATAGGAGAAATGGGAAGAAGTGAGCAAAGTTATAGAAAAAAAAAAGAGAAGTTTCATTTGCGCCAGAGGTCCAAATGACTATGAGTTTGATCGGTTGAAGTTTTCCTCGAGGGTTGCTTGACTATGGTGAGATTCCTTTCACAAGAATGTTTTTTGAAAAAAAAATGCAGTGAAACCATATTGCAAGGCGTGTTAATGACAAACTTGAAAAGACTTATGTGCTAAAATCCTCTGAAGAAGCTTATGGTTCAAATGTTTTTCGATGTTAAAATGATTCTTTTGTGACATATTCATCATCTCTTTCTTTTGATTTTCAAATCATTTAGGTTCTTGGCCTATTTCTCTTTTATCCATTTCATACCTGTCATGATCCTGGATTCATTCACATTTTGTACATAGACATCCTTGGCATCTCCATTTTAGCTTGACATATTTGGTTCACTTTTGTTTTTGAAAATGAAAAAAATTGATTCCGCATCTAAAATTTTTTTTGAATTTTACATTTCCATGATTTTCATTGCTTTTACATTTCTTGTCGGTCTCAGATTGCCATCTTTCTTTCTATTTGGCCTCAGATTGCCATTCAATTTCCTGTAGCTCCTAGCTTTTAATTTCCTGTTCGCTTGTTACTCGTATCCAATTGGTTGCAAGTCTTTTAATTTTCTCGAGTCTAGGCTTTTCATTTCCTTCACTTGTTCGCTGTATCCATTGGTCGCAAGTCTTTTAATTTTCTCTGACCCCTGGCTTTTAATTTCCTGTCTGCTTTGACCCATATCCAGTTGGTCGCAAGTCTTTTAATTTCCTATCTGCCCCTGGCTTTTATTTCTTGTCGCGCTGACCCGTATCCAATTGGTCGTAGGCTTTTCATTTCCTGTTGCTTGTTACCCGTATCCAGCGGTCGCGAGGCTTTTCATTCCTCACTTCCTCATATCCAGTTGGTCGCAAGGCTTTTCATTTCTTGTTGCTTGTGACCGTATCAGTTGGTCGCAAGTCTTTAATTTTCTGCGAGCCCTGGCTTTTAATTCCTCCTTTGCTTGTTACCCGTATCCAGTTGGTCCAAGTCTTTTAATTTTCTCCGGCCTCTGGCTTTTACCTGCTATTGTCACCCTATCCAGTTCACTCGGTCTTTTAATTTCTCTGCCCCTGGCTTTTAATTTCCTCTCGCCTGTGACCCATATCCAGTGGTCGTGAGGCTTTTCATCCCTGTCACTTGTTGACCCGTATCCAGCTGGTTAAGGTGTTTTAATTTCCTGTTGCTTGCCGTATCCAGTTGGTCAAAGTCTTTAATTTTCTGTCAGCCCCGGCTTTTAATTTCCTCGCTTGTTGACCCGTATTTTTTGACCCGTATCCAGTTGGTCATAAGCCTTTTAATTTCCTTCAGCCTTGGCTTTTAATTTCCTATCTTGTTGACCCGTATCCAAGTCGTCGCAAGGTTTCATTTCATGTCACTTGTTGACCCGTATCCAGTTGGTCGCAAGGCTTTTCATTTCCTGTCACTTGTTGTATCCAGTTGGTCATAAGATTTTTCATTTCCTGTTGACCCATATCCAGTTGGTCGCAAGATCTTTTGATTTTCAGCAGACCTCTCGGCTTGTAAATTCCTATTAGCCCTCCATTGGTTTTTGAATTTCCGTTTGTTTTGACATTTCCTGTTATTTGTAAATTCTGTCAAATTAGTTAATTTCTCTTCTTTTCATAATTCATACAGGTATCTCTGAATTGTATAGTTTGCAGGTGACCTTCTTGTTTAAACTCTTTCAAAGTTAGAATTCAATCTTTCTTGTATTTGCATTTCATGCATTGCAAACAAAATCAATGTTCATATCTTTACTCATTCCCTATGAAGACAATATGAAAAGTTTAGGTCTTTCATATTCTTATAAGAAATGACTAAAGAGGGCAACTGTGAACACCCGATTTTGTTGGACCCAAGAATAAAAAATTTCAGTCCATTCCTTTGAAGAATTCTTAGGTTGTTTCCATTTTAGTTGTCATTTTTGTTAAGCTCATTTGTTTTTGTTTTGAATTGATAAATAAAAAAAAAAAAGAGAGCCTAAGCCATTTCAATTTTTAATTGTTTGATTTTTGTTGTATAACATAACATTAGCCCATTCCATGTGTTCATCTTTTTAAGCCCATTTAATTTCAAAAAAAAAAAAAGAGGAATCATGCACCGAATAAGAACAAAATGAACGTGAAGGCGTGAAAGGAGCATGCAATAAAACAAAGAAAACAAAAATATAGGTGCCTAGCAGTTAGAGGCAGTGTGCAGTCTAGGAGGATACAAAGGAATGCCTACAAAATTTCAGAAAGAACACATTAGAGCCTGCAATTGAATCACGCTGAAGAAGGAAAGTCAAAAAGAAGCACCAAATGGAAAAATGCATACTAGCTCAGGAAATCCCATAAAATCAGCTACAATTTGGAAATTTAGCTTAATCAAATCAAAAAATGGCTAGAATCTGAAAATGGGACAAATGATCAATTCGCGCTATAAATGGGAATGAAATTCACAGAATGAAGGGGGGATGGCTATTTTCATTCTCTAAAATATTTGTTCTAGACATTGAGCTAATAGAGAGAGCAACACAAAGAGAGATCAATGAGCTAATCTTGAAAGATATACAGAGAGATCAAGGGGGCTAATTCCACAAGATACACAAATCAACCAGTGCTAAGTCCGGCAGTACAATCCAGTTACAACAAAGAAGGCAAGGAAAACAAAAGCGTAATAGGGAACGGGTATTTTCATTACATCAATATTAAAAAAAATAGCCAAACACAGGTAACAAAACATCACCATTATCATCACTACAATTCTAAGCCTTTACAACCACCATCATCATCCACACCTAAAAATTTCCATTCCATAGCATAAATCAAGATTCAAAGATTTCAAAAAAAAAAGGAAAAAATAGACGTAGAGAGAAGACCGGCGGGGCGGGTGTCACTGCTCCACCGCCCATCCCCAAGCCATCAGGCATCCCAAGCCATCACCTTCTTCCCCTGCTCACGGCTTTCCCCATCTTCTCTCTCGGTCCTCTCTTTTTCTCTATTAGTGAATGTGTTAGTGTGTGTTTGTGAGAACATGTGTGTGTTAGTGTGTGTTACAGCCTTTCATTCCCTTTTAATTATCATTATTACTCATATCAATACTTTATCATGGTGGCGTGGGCTCTTTACATCCTTTTGTCTTTATTTCAAAAGAAAGCAAAGACCACATTAAAACCAAACACATTTTCAAGTCACAAGAAAGTCATTTTGTTTTTGCCACTTGCTTATTTTTATTTTTTATTTGTTCCTTTGTTTGTCATTTAGTTTTATGTTAGTTAAAGTTTGGGCTAATCTAACTAGTGAGGCAATACCGAGCCTCTATTTGTTTTTTATTTTAAAAAAAAGGGAACCAAGTGCCCTTTGGAAGTCACGAGAATGTCATTGTGTTTTTGCCACTTGCTTTTTTATTTTTTTTTTATTTTTTATTTGTTCTTTTGTTTGCCATTTAGTTTCATCTTAGTTAAAGTTTGGGCTAATCTAACTAGTGTGTTTTGTTGGTACACATTAAAAGACCAATCCTAAATTCTTAAAACTAACTAAGAAAAATCTTTGTTTAAAAAGCCAGTGTTGGGTAACGTTTTTTGTAGTTGTTATTGTGTATACATTAAATATTTTGGTAAAAAAATTGTATTTTAAAAATAAATAAATAAATAATTAGAACTCATATTTTTAGTTAATTTAACCGCGATGACTTGTTAATCCTATATTATGGAATATATTATCTGTGATAGCTTGATATTCAACTCCTTTTAAAAAAAAATCAACCAATCCACAATTATTTTCTAAAGAACTACGTGACTTTGAGTTTCCTATTGCACCAGGAGGGCGAATAATCCCTCAAGTCAAGATAAAATTTTATAATTTGTGTCTTAATTGTAAATAATTTTTCTAATGAATTTTTAATATAAGATATTTTATTTTATTTTATTTTCATTTCTTTGGGGGAATATGTTTTGGTTTGAATAAAAGATGTTAATTTACCGCGACGGCTTGTTAACTCGTATTTTGAACATGGAATTGTGACAGTTGATGTTCCAAATTTTTTTTTTAAAATTTTTTCAATTTTCTTGTAAATAAAATAAACATTTTGAAGGTTATTAATAATTTGCACGAATCAATAGGTACCGTCTAAAGGGGTACTAGGGTGCGTAGGATTAAATCCCTACACTTCTCTATCATAACCGACTCCGAACTTCAAATCCGTTACAAAGACCTTTTCTTTAAAAATAAATGGTTTTTCCATGTTTTTCATTTTGAATAAACTTGGTGGCGACTCTAATTTTCCAATTTTAATTAATTTTTTTTTGTCCCCGTCGCGATCCCCTGCGAACACGTCACCCAGAAGGCTTATGTGGGGATGGGCTTCCTCAGTGGTTGTGACAACATCAAATGCATAATATGTGATGATGAGATCGATATCATATAAATAGGATCTAAAATCAAAGAATTAAATCGTTGGGCATCCTATTTCTTATCATTTTCCTATACTTAAGCAATATCATGTATTATGTATACTTAGCTTTTGAAGACCCATTATGACAGCAATTATCTATAAGCTTTCTTGGTGACGAGTTTGCTCGATAATTGATTGGGCTTTCTGCCATGAATGCACTTGCACCCTTTTCTTTTAGCCTCATTTCATGTATACCCTTATTCACATGCATCTTCAATTCATGAAAGGAGGTTCCTAGACGAATCAAGATGTCCACGTCACACCTCTATTTTTACTCTTTCTGAGTTATCTTACCTTGGGCAGCATCTTTTTCCATTGTGGTGTTTGATCTTGATATCTCTTGATGAAAGACATTAGTCTTTGTTTTCATTTTTCCTTCAAGCTTTTTTAAATCCGTGATGTGTAAGGTGTCTTCCTCTAAATAAAGGTTCTCGCAATTAACAATTTGTAAAATCTCATGAGTCTCAAATCTCTCATAAAGACGCCGAAGTCGTCTGGGTACGAGATAAGGTTGTAATACCTGGTGTACACGTGTCAGTGGACAAGTTCTCTGCAGCCTAGGCCCAACCCACCTGTTGCCAGGAAAGCCCTGGATGTGTGAAGGGCCAAAGGATGCAGCTAAGTGTGTCTGCAGAATTCTCAGAACAGCCTTGCTACGGGATCCCCGATGTCAGCACATTGGAAATGATGCAGTTTCACTAAAACGCTCCTAACCCTGCATATACTCCTCCCATATGCGTTTTCTCTCCAAATGCAAACTCTTCATCCCAAACCCTTATTTCTTCCCTTCACTATCATCCTCCTTTGATCTCATCTTCTCCAAGCTCCAAGGTAAGGGATTTTTTTATGGTTTATGCTTCATTCCTCTTCTCCCTTCCATGTTCTTGAGCTTGGGCTGCTTTTATTCTCCATTATTGTCAAGTGGGGTGCTCCCTCAATGTTGTTAGAGTTGTTTTATACGTTATCTATATGTTATTAGAGTTTGATCATGAGTCAATGTTGCTCTATGCAGTTGTTGATGTCATTCCAAGCTCTCAAGATCAAGTTAGTGGTGTCCACATTCTCCCAACTTCAAACTGGGGTGGGTTAAAACTCATGGCCTTAGTTTTAAGCATTATGAGTATGTTTATGCATAATGATTGTTAAATATGAAATTAGAGATAAAAATATGATTATATATATATATATATATATATATGATTTTACAAGTATGGCAAGCTAGCCAAAGATTATGATTTTGAATATAGCATGAAAATGTGTTTAGAAAACCATGGGACCATGATTGATATATTGTATGTTATGGAAATGTTTTATGTGCAAGTGTAAGAGATTTATTGCAATAATATATGATTTAATAAGTTTTTATCTTATCAAACATGTTTTAAGAGTTTATGATATATTTATGCTTGACTTGAGATTTCAAATATGATTTTAGAGTATCAGTTAAGATATTTTTGCAAGAATGTCAAATAGAGTATGACTTAGTTTCATGAATAGAGATGTTATTATAATGCCAAAGTTTTATGATTATGAACCTTTCCATTTCAAAGTATGATATTAGAGTTATTAAGTTATGAAAGATGTTAGCTTGAGAAATGAGATTTTAGAAATTCAGTTTTATGATACTCAGAAGTATGGAATTCAGTATGATTCGTAGCAACTACAGATACATATTATGTGGGTTTGAAATTAAATGTCTGCAAATGGATAATCCATTGGGCATGATTTCATAGTCATAGTTATGCTAAAATTAGGTTGTTAGAGTTATATGAGTCCAGAGCTTTAGAGTTTCAAGGCATTTCATAATTAAATGATTTTATATATATTAGAGATTTTGTGATTTCAAGGGTAGAGTATTTATATATGATAGAGTTTTAACTCCAGAAGAGCCTAACACAGAGTTTTAGAGAAATAATTAGTTTTATGATTTAGAGACTAGACGGTAGCTATAGAGAAATAATTTGAGTTAACGATTGAGAAAATGATTGTTAACCTTGGTACCAAGTTGTCCTTAGGGGCAATCTCAGAGTAGAGATGGAACCTAGTTAGGTGTCCGATTTGGATCCTTGAGGATCCTAGAGATCATAAATTTGCTATGCCATGGTTGACATACATAGCCAAAGAATGTATATCGTTATGCATTGCATAACTAGAGATCCATGTTTCTTATTAGAGTACTGTTATTTATGTTTTTAGAGAATCCAATTTAAGAGCTATCATGTATATGTATGTAAATGATTTCTTGACAAATTATGAATTTAGAAATACTTTTCTATGAATATTATGAATTAGAGACGTTTCTTTCCTATATAGTTTTGCATATAATTATCAATGGTTTATGATTGCTACATGTATAATACATATTGTATATTCCTTAGTTGTCCCATGTAGGTGATGTGCGAGCTCACTCACTGAGTCCGTTAACTCACCCTCTCCTTTCCTCCTCATAGTTGCAGGTACATATGTTGTTCAGCCTCCTATTTGGCAAATTGTTCTCCATGGTGAGTCTTACTTTGGAGTAAAGCTTAGTTTAGAGTCTTGTTAGAGTAGAGTGCTCCAGTGTAATGTAAGGATCCAAGCCATGCATTGTTTTCAGATTATGTATTTAATTTCAGTATTAGAAACGTTATGTATATGTTTTCAGTTTACAAGTATGGATTTGAAATTGTAGAGTTTGATTAAAATTACGTACAAGCTAGAGATGAATTTACGATTCATTCACGTGTTAAATTGATTTTCAGAGTATGATTAAAATGTCTTCAAAGCTTCATTTTTAAAATATTTTAGTTTTATGATTCCAGATATCAAGTTTTAAATAAAGATTTAGATGAAGTTATGTTTTTAGAATGAAAAGTATGTTATTTTATGCATATAGAGAGACTCAGAGGTCACGAGACTTACGTGGGGATGAAATTCCTCACGTGGGTTACATTGCCAAGTCGGGTCATGACAAAGGTGCTTTATAGTGTCACTTGAATTGTTTAAACTCCTGGACTTCTAAAAATTCCACTCCTTCATGTTCGCATTCAAGAAAAGAGGCTAGGTATTTTTTAACTACCTATATCTTAACTTCCATGAAATCAACACAATAGACTCTTGCAACTATTTGGCTAATATTTCCAAAAATTTAATATTTTACATAGCCACCCATGAGTTCCATATTTTCTTCAAGTGGATCATAAACAACTTTCAGTTCATAAAAACTTGTTTAAATGCACATTTATTTTCACACTTGCAAGTAGATTATATCACAACAAAAATAAAGACATCTTAGCCTTTGTTTTTAATAACGCATAAAACTTACAACCTCCAATGATTAACAGAGGACCCTTTTGGGTATGACTTTACTACTATCTCTCACTAATGAAGGATCCTTTGCACGTAACATCTAGGCTTCTAGTTGAACTCCAGAAGGTGTTGAACATCATTTCTAGTCGTCAAGGCGTCATTTTGCAGCATTTTCCTTTCTTCTATTTAACAGCATTTGTCCTTGCTTTTTTCCCACCAAGTTAGAGAGATGATTATGATTTTCCACAATGGAGTTTAATACTATCATGAGAACAACCATTTTGACTTAACATAGCTCAAAGCATTTTAGGACAAGCTTCCATAGTGCATATGAAGTTTCCAACACTTCCTTCTCCATCATCTACCTTTTTTTTTTTCAATAGCATTTCATTCCTTGCCTTGTACTATTGCTTTATGCTTCTCCATCTAGAAATCTTCCAAGTTGAACGGAGACATACATGGGTGTTGACAAAAGTGTACATTGAGTGGTTGTTAGAGGTGTATGATGGGATGATCAACGGAGATACACAACAGGTCACCAACAGAGGCTCTTCTTTCCATCCAAGATCTGCCATTGCTCAAAAATCCTCTCCAGTGGAGTCACCATTGTTTTAGACCAGAGTTTTGGGAGTGGTTTAAAGATGATAAACAAGACTTTAATCTATGGGTTTGTAAACTTATGAGGAAATAACGAGCAATGACAGAAGTTAGGAACTCCTCCTATGTGGCCTTAACAGAGAACGAGTGCTACTAGCCTCTAGAGGTGAATGGAGGATGACTAGAAACCTTTCCTTTTCCACTGGTGCAAGGACGCTATATCAGTTTTCTGAGTGCTCTCTTCTAATGGGTTTCTCGTGTTTTCTCCTGGTTCTCAATATGGGTCTATGGGTTTTAGCAAGATTGACATGGTGGGATGGTTTTTAGAGCATGGGTATTGATTTGCAGAGGAAATGATACAATGATGGTGGGTTTTTCCTTGGTTTTGGGTTAATAATCATGAAGTAGAGAGTGGGTTCTTTTGTGTGTGTTGTTTGTTTTTTTGTCTCTCTCATATTCTCTTGTTCTCTCCCTTGGGTCAACTCAATCCATTTCCGCATTTCACCATGGAGAAGATAGTTGAGTGTACTATTCATTATTGAGCTTCCAAGACACTGTTGACAAGACATAAAGAGATGACTACTAGAGTTTTTGGGGATGAGCTCTACGAGAACAATTAAAAGGGACTTCTTGTTTGGTTATGGTTAAAATTGATACCACTTTTGGAATGTCTTAGAAGTGGGTCATGGGTCAAAGTTGGGAATGTTTCTAAAATGGGTTTCCTTAAAGGTTTCATTCTCTCTTTTCTAATAGGGCGTCCTCCATCAGAAGGGGTGAGGTTTTCCTATCAACCTCTAGGATGTCCCTAGTAGGGGCTGTGTGCCCCTTTGGGATTTGCAACACTCAAAGCCTACCATGCCACAAAGAAGAATAGTTCCCTTGGTACTAATATCAACCTCTCAAGAGTACACTATAATGGGCTTCATCTCATGCACCCACTTACTTGAAAGGATCATACTAGGACCTATTTCCCTTTGCCACCACATTGTGACTAACATGATTTAAACCCACATTTAAAGTTATTTTTGAAAAAGGATTTGGAACAATATAATTGACTAATAATCACTCTATGTGCCCTTTTGGTTTTCTTCATTTTCTCAGAAAATGTGATAACTAGTTGTACATCCCAATTCCCAATGAAGGTGGTTGGAAGAAGCTAATTTAATCTGATGGTCTCTTAAATAAATACTAGCTGGCAGTTATATAACCATATAAAGAGCTACTTTTGCTCCATGAAAATCGGAATGGTTACTATAGACGCATATCATATAGATAGGAGCATTTATATGGTTAATTACAAGGTAGATGATGTAATCTTTTCTGAAAGACAAGTTAAATACCTCTTTAATTAGATCAAATGATCACAATCAGCCTTCAATGTTCACCATGAAGATTTGAAATGCAACAAATTAGATTAGTAAATCAAGAAAACTACTTCGGTTCTTGAAAATACTTATTTTCTCAATTTGAACTTTCTAATTCTAATTTTATCATAATACTTGGAATGGTTTAATTCATCTCAATCTTGTCATAACCTATAATTCACTTTCGGTAAAGGACTTACATCATTCAAGGATAAAATCAATCAAATTGGAAATTGAGGAGCTGAATTCAGACAATAAGAATTTCAACGGACCAAAATCATAGTTTTCTCTAATAAGACTAAGGTCCTGTTTGGCATGCTACATAGAATAAGGGTTGATAATATAAGACTGATAGGATAAGGTTTAATAGTATAAGGTCCAATAAACTTTTAATATTATAAGTGTTTGGTGTAATACTATAAGATATTATATTTTATATTCTATAATATTATTATTTATTTATAAATAATTCTAATATTTAATTAAATATTAAATAAAATAAATTTTTTTATTAATGATTTAAATATAATTTTTGAATATCATATTTATGTAAATATTTATTAATTAAAATTTATTTTATTTTAAATACTATTATTTATTTCAATAAATTATATAAATATTAAATAACTCTTTTATATATTTTTAATATTTTCTATTTTTAATTATAATTACTTAAGTTTTAATTTTAAAATAAATATTAACTCAAAATATTTTTATTATTAATCCTTACTTTTATATACTACATATTATTTATTATTTATTTTAAATATTTATTTATATTTAATATTTTATTTTATTTAATATTTATTAATTATAATTACTTTTTTATTTTTATTGTATATAGCTAGATTGAAATAATATATTATTTGTTAACAACAGTTATTTATTATGAAATAATTTTATTTATAAATTTTTACTTATTATGATTTATTTAAGAGTTATTTGTATTTTAATAAAATATTAAAAAATAAAAGTAACCTTATACGTTAAAAGTTAATCAGGCCTAATATGGGCTCCTCATGCTATATTAAGTTATACAGCATTTTAACGTATTGTATAAACTTATATTATCATACTTAATACAGCATACCAAATACACCCTAAGGGTATGTAGTTTCATAATTACCTTTTTTAAAATATGAAACAAAAAGCACCTAAGTGTACTGCAAAATTCAACAGTGTAAAGATTGAAAGAGAGGAGGTAATTCTATTATTAGGCAGCAAAGGCTTCTTTCTTGTGATGTTTATTGATAGGCATATTATTATTTAAAACTAATATATAACTTAAAAGAAATTATAACCTATTTAATTAAGAAACGGGATAATTGAATTGGAATCAATTATATTTATTATTATAATTAGTATATTTTCTAAATAAATTTCTTGAACCATAGTTTTTATATCTAAATAAATAACTTAAGCAAAAAATTACTAATCAAATATAATTAATTATATTTATTATTATAATTATTTCATTTGTCATTCTCTCTAACTTAACAAAACCACCGGTAAAAATATTTAAAACCTAATTTAAAAATTTATTTCGATGGTACAACATTATTATCTTGACTTGTCTTGAAGGTCGATTGTCATCACCCATTTGTTGGTCAAATTGTTGCATGGAGATTGTGAACAAGATGTGGTGGAAGGTCATATACCTTAAGATTGTGTATTTAAAAAGAATGTAGATAAATTAAGACTAAAAAAAAGCTAATTAGTATAATGTATCATAAAAAATTGCATAACATCTTATATATCATATCACTATCAATTTCTTGGAATTAGTCATAGTACAAAAATTATAGGCACGTAATTTGTATTAAACAGAACTTTCTTATAAAGCTAAAAAAGTGATCAATGTAACATAACAAATTTGTTTGTATTTAATTATAAAATATGTGTGTACAAACAAACATGCAAGCATATAACTAAGGAAGTCATTTTTTTTGGCACAAAATCTTACCTCAAATTGCCATGGAAATTATTTCCCAAAAAATTTTCAAAGCCTCAAAATCCAATTAAAAGTGTTACATTGAAATAATCCATAAATTGGTTGGAATAATACGAAACAATTGCTTTAACATCTCTACATCAAGATGCACAATAGAAACAAACTGGAGTTTAAATGTGCAGAAAATCAGAAAAACTAAGGAGAAAAGTAAGAAAAAAGAATAATAATGATAATAAAAGTGATTAGTTTCAGGAATATAGACAACTGATCATTGCGGTGTATATTTAGCTACATTGCAATGGAGGATAATGAAACAATGAAGAAAAAGGGAGATTAGTGATAAGGGGCATTTATACCACTTATCTTGCTTCTAAACCTTAGCATTTTGCATGAGTTTAATTGCGTTACTAAAGTAAATACTTAGAATTTTGATTTAGTCTTCATTGTGCATTTTTTAGGATTATTAACTATTGTATTAATTTTGAAATAATTCTTAGATTAGAGCCTATTGCATTTAACTTTTCTCTTTGAGTATGATTTTGTACACAAAAGTTTTGGATTGAGTGCAAAATGTCAAGAACAAGGTTGAAAACTCTTTGGAGGAAATTTGGAGCTGGGGTTGCAAAAAGGAGCAAAAACTGAAAAGGCCACTCCCAGGTAAGCGCTACAATGCTCGGTAGAGGTAGCAACAAGGAAGCTCAAGCAACGCTCATTTATTGCTAGCGCTCGTGCGATGACGGGATTCAGATAATTAATCTATTTTTTGGCCCCATTTTGGGCTATTTTAGAGAGCAGTATTTAAGAGAATGATATAGAATTTTAACCTAGTTTTGGACTTGGAGTTAGGCAGCTAGGATTCTCTTTCTATCTCTCTCTACATCTCTCTACCTCTTCTTCTTTATTCTTCTCTCTTCCTAGGGATTCCTTTAGTGATTTTGGTTTATCTTGGAGATTGTGACAAGGATTATTATTATTATCTTCGGATACACTTTTTATTTCATTGTTGTAATCCTCTAGAGATGGAGGAATAGATTTCCTTACTAGTGTAAGGGTTTCCAGATGGATTGAGATGATATTTGAGACCTCTTTTATATTGAATGCATTAGTTTTCTCAATGTTCTTCAGTTTCTATTCTTATAATTATTGTTGCTGTTACAATTTTTATTGGAATAATTAAATTGGTGATTATCGTTTAGAGAAACTCTTTATGCATAAATTGATTGATTAATTGGTTTATGTTTGAAAGAGAACATTAGAATTAACCTTTCGATTGGTGGTTAGGTTATAACAATTGGTTCATTAAATCAATGTGATTTCGAATTAAATTGGGATCTTGTTTATTAGTTATTTGCATTGGTCAAATTCTAGAAGTCGATCGATCACTAGCAAAATTGCCAATAATTTATTACTAATAGCGACTAATATGTTTAATATTTGGTCTATGATAATTAATTACATTCCTAGGAATACCTTGCATTAGTGCCTTTAATTCTAGATTCATTACTAATTATTTTCAATTGCTTTAATTTAATTTTCAAAAACCCCCCAAATTTCCAATTAAGTGACATAACCTCCTTGAGAAACGACCTGGGTTGCATCCTAACTATGGTTTTGGTGCATCCAATATTTGAATTTAATTTTACCATTTTAATTGTAATTTAAGAAGATAGGGACAACGTCCGTCAATTAGCACAACAACAGAAAAATTAAAACTTAAAATGAAATAAGGAAAATATGAAAATAACAGTGGAAGAAAAATTTCTTACCAATGAACATAGAAAAAAAAAGTGAACAAAAGGTCGATGAAGGTAGAGGATAAAAACCGGATGGCGATGTAAAGCTTAAAGGATTAAAAAAATTACCTTTATGACAAATGAAGCAAAAAAGAAATGTTAAAAACAATATTAAAAGCATGATTGACGGAATAAAAAAAGGAAAAATCCCATGAGTAAGACGTTAAAGATAAAATTATTACCTTTAATCCATAAGTAAGATAGACTTTTTCTTTAATAGATAATAATATATATTATGACTGAAAATGACCGAATCGATTTAGAATTCAATGAATTGATCAATTTAGCAAAATAAATCTACTTTGATTGGGTTGCAAATGAAATATTTGTAAACCAAAAACTCTTTTTGATTTGAAATCATGTTTCTGTAAAAAAACTTGTTTTATTTGAAAAATAGGTTTCTTTTAAGAAAAGTAAATCCCATTTTTATATATGATTTTTATATGTAAAAGTAAATCTATTTCAATATACAACTATGCTATACTATAATTTTTTTCTTGGATCATTTAAAAATTGAAATTATTGTTAGCATAATGTTATCATTTTGTATTTTATGCCCGTAAATGAATCCATAGTTGTTGGTAACTATAATGACCTATTTAAGTGTCTAATTAAATCTATCAATTAGATGAAATCAAATACTAATCATTTACATTTTAAAATCTGGTTTTATTAAAAAAATTGTAATGCAAATCATTTGCATCCTACTACTATAAATCAAAAATGATATTTTTATCATCTAATGATTTTATTAACAACATTTCAAATTTTTACTAACATTTGAATGCTATTCCTAAAAAAGTCTGTCTTTATTTAAAAATCTGAATCTTATTCCTATGAAAAAAAGTTAGATCTATTTAAAAATCAGATTTTAACAATATTTAAGATTTTTACTAACATTTGAATCAAAATTAGATTTTATTTAAAAATAATATTTGAATCTTATTTCTATAAAAAAAATTGAATCATAGTCTTAAAAAAAATCTAATTCATTTGAAAATCATATTCCTATTAAATTAAATATTTATTAAATGATTTTTTCTTAAAAAATCCAAATCATATTGCTATAAAAACTAATGCAATTAATGTATTTTCATAAAATAATATTTGAATCATATTCCTATAAAAATAAAATCTGATTAATTTGAAAATTAGATTCCTATTAAATTAAATATTTATTATGTGATTTTTTTTATTAAAAATCTGAATCTTATTCCTCTAAAAACTGATGCAATTAGTGTTTTTTCATGGACGGAAAACTAATTGGTCTGGTTGAATAACACGTCAACTACTACCTTTTTTGTAAAACCTGATTTTAGAATTTTATATATATGACATATGATGATATATACATAAATACACATACACAATATTTGTATTGTGTTAATATGATATAATCATATCATATATCATATCATATTATAATATAATATAGGGTAAATTACATTTATTCCCTAAAGTTTGTGGAAATGCAACTCACACCCCATCTATTTGTCCACCTGACACTTACACCTATCTTTTATCAAATTTTATTATATATTTCACTCATTCACAAACATGATAATAAACTTAACAAAATGATATTTTTATGATATTAACCTTTTAATTAATAAAATTATAAAAAATACATGTACCAACTCTGTTAAGTTTAGGATATTTTTATAATTTTATTAATTAAAAATAATTAATGTCGCACAAATGTCATTCTGTTAACTTTATTATTGATGTTCTCTGAATGAGAGTGAATATAAATACTGAAAATTTGATAAGGGAGGGTGTAAGTGGACAATGAATAAGTTTGCATTTCCATAAACCTCAAGGGAGGTAATGTAATTTACCCTATAATATAATGTAATGTATGTATGTGTAATATTAACTTGAAGAAAACTAAACTATCCCGTAAAAACAATCTATATGACAACATAGAATATATAAGAGAGAAACATTTAAAATATTATTTAATAGTTAGTATTGTAATTATTGGAAATCAATAGAGATGTATTTAATAATTAAAGTAAAAAATCATTTATTAGTTTTTCAAATTATATATTCTAAATTTTATTCATCTCTAGATATTCTAAATAGCTACTAAATTATATATTAATTTATTTAAATTAAATTATATATATTAAGATCAAATTCTAGATGTCAAATATGAGATAGGATGTAATTGAGTATATATATAGATATTATTCTATTGAAAGAAACAAAATTAGTATATCAACACACACACACACACACACACACACACACACACATATATATATATATATATAATTATCATATGAAAAATATGTACAATATTGACCTAAATAAAATCTTGATAATCCCCATAAGAAAAATGGATGATAGCATATAAAGTAGGAAAGAAAAACATTTTAAATATCATTTATTAGTAAATATGGCTGTTATTGAAAATCAAGAGAAAGAAGTATTTAAGAAGGAAAGTAAAAAAATTATATATCATTTTTTGAATCAGATATTGCTTTTCTGAAACAAATTATATATATTAAAATTAAAATTTGGATTTCAAATATAAGATAAGGTGTAACTTAGCATATATATAGATATTCCTCCACTAAAATAAACAAAATCAATAAATTAATATATATATATATATATATATATATATATATTAATTACTCCAAAAGTCCCTATAGTTTCACTCTATTTTTAATTAGGTCCCTACAATTTAAAAGTTGGTAATCAAATCCCTATATTGTATGAAAATTTTCAATCAGGTCTCTTTAATTTAAAAATTTAATTAAGTTCCTGTAATGTACAAAAATTTTCAATGAAGCCCCTATATAGTATAAATTTTTTTAATCAAGTTCTTATTATACGATACAAAACTATAGAGACTTGATCACGAAGTTGTTAAGTTATGGGGACTTAACTAAAATTTTAGTATAAGGACTTGATCGCATATTGTTAAACTATCGGGATTTGATTGAAAATTTTGGTAAAATATAGGGACTTGATTACAAATTTTTAAACTATATAGATCTAGTTGAAAATTTAGTAAAACTATAATGGCCTCTAGAGTAATTATGTCACGACTCAATTTGGGAACGTGATCGGCACGTGAAGAATCCTATCCTACGTAAGCCTTCTTGATGACATGTCTTTCTAAATGCATATTTTATCGTCATTTTATACTTAAAATATGATTTTCTTTTAAATCAATATCAATTTCTTATTTAAAACATACTATTTGAATTCATAAAATTGAAACATTTAATATCTATATATATATAGCTTTGAAAACATCTTAATCGTACATGCTAATCATAAAAACATAAACTATTTCATCACATGATCTTAGTCAAAATCCGAAAATCTGTTTAACATTTGAAAACTGAATCATAAGTTTATGTCTGGCTCGTTACATAAATCCTTAACCATAATCTACATTTCAAATTCATGCTTAAATCCTAAAACTTATAGAAATGCACATAAATTCTGAAAATAAATATAATATCCCAAAATAGGATACATGGTTGGATCCTGCCTACATATCTTCTGGAGCACTCTAATACTAACATAAATCTAATCTAGGCCTTAGTTCAAAATTAGGCTCTTCATTGACATAACTGCGTCTACTTAACAGGAGACCAATGGTATTTGTACCTGCAACTATGAGAAGGAAGGGAGAGGGGAAAGTCATCACTTAATGAGTGGATTCTCACCCACAACCCACATGGGATGTCCAAGGATATACATAAACACAATATACACACAGCAAGCACAAATCATTTTATATTTACATACATAGCTAGTTTGAAAAACATTTTCATCCTATAGGTTCATAACGAGCATCTCTAATTTCATAATTTGCCATGAAATCATTTTAATTGATGGTACGGTAGAGCCTCGAGAACAGGATTTGTTGAACATGATAAATATGTACATAATAATAATAATAACTGTATTTGAATTTCTTTGATGGTCCCTGGTGAACCGTGTCCTTAGTGAACCGCGTCCCTCAGAGGTTGTGACCACCTAACTAGGTCCCGTTCTTGTATATGCTGGGGCGAGATTGTCCTCAGCGAACAACTTGATACCAAGGCTAACGATCTCTCACAACCATGAACTCACTGTTTATTTCTCTATATCTACCATCTAAACTAGTTTGATAAAATCCATTTAGATATGAAAACTCTTAAAACTCTTAGCACTTTGAGAGCTCTGGATTCATATAACTCTAACAATTTGACTTTAGTATAACCATGGCTATGAAATCATGCCCAAGGGATCACCATCTTATAGGCATTTCATTTCAAACCCAAGAATATGTATCAAGTTGTCTGAATCATAGTGAAATTCCATACTTCTTAGTACCTTAAAGCTAAAGATCATATCTCAAGTTAGCATATTTCCATAAACTAGATAACTCTAATATCATACTTCAAAACCAATAGGGTTCAAAATCATAAAAACTCTGAAATCATAATAATATTTTTGTTCGTGAAACTAAATCATACTCCTATTTGCTTTCTTTTCAATATATATATATACATATATATATATATACATATATATATATATTATCGAGGGACTCTAAAATATGACCTGAAATCTCAAATCTTAAATACATAGTGATGACATAAATTAATAAAATAGGTTGATAAAATAGCAAACTTGCTGCAATACATATTTTCTTCATAAACCCCTTCTTGAACATGTAAGGTATTTTCCATAGCATACATCATCATAGCAATCATGGTCACATGGTTTGCTAAAACATATTTCTTTCATGCTATCATCATAAATCATAGCTTTTGTCAGTTAACAAAATGTGTAAAATCATATTCTCATGTCAAATTTCATGTTTCAACAATTATAATGCATAAACATACTCATAATGATGAAACTAAGGCTATGAGTTCAAACTTATTCACCTAGAGGGGAGGAATGAGTAGTGTTAACACCAAAGAGGCTCCATGGAGTAAGGATAGCACCAATGTCTACCATAGAAGCAACAAAACTCATAAATAATATCTAGAATAACTCTAAACAACTCTAAGAACATTGGGGATCACCCCACTTGACAACAATAGAGAACATAGATAACCCAAACCCAAGAACATGGAAGATAGGAGAGCAAGAGAGCATAAACCATCAAAAATCTCTTACCTTGGGACTTGGAGGAGGTAGATTTGATGGAGGATGAGAGTGAGGGGAAGAGAAATGAGATTGGGAGCTAAGGTTCAGAAATGGGAAAGAAATCTAGAGTTGGGGGTGTATTTGTAGGGTAAAGGATCAGTTAAATGAAACTACGTCATTTCAGGATTTACGCACAGGGCACCACTATAGCAGTTGGCAGGCTCACCAAAAGAACCTCACCCATGCACATGACCGCTATAGCAGGTTAGATATCTCAAGCTGTTGAAGGGTTTTTCATGCATTTGAGGCCTTGTCGAGCATAGGTGGGTCTAAAGGACCTTGACCGTCCTGGAGTTGTCCAAGGACACGTGTACCTGGGTATTACAAATTACTCTTATAATTATACTATAAATAAATATTTATAATATTGGCTTGAATAAAATCTGAATGATCCATAGAAATAAATCTAGATGATAGCATAGAAAATATGATAGAAAAGAATTTAAAATATCATTTAGTAATTAATATAGTAATTATTGAAAGAGAGAAACATTTAAGAATTCAATTAAAAAAATCAGATATTAATTTTTTGAGTTATCTATCATAAATTTTATATTAATATCTATATATTCTAAAAAATATATATTCTTAATTATATTAATGTGTCGTATGTTTTGCTAGAAGTTACTCAATAAAGAATTATATTTATCGTTAGATTTTTCTTCAAATTTATAGTAATTATTGGAAATCAGAAGAGAGAAGCATCTAAAAATTAAAGTAAACAAAAGTAATCATACATTAATTTTTCAAGTCAATTCTAAATTTTGTTAATATCTATATATTCTTAAAAATCATAAATTCCAAATCATATTAATATCTATTGTATGTTTTTCTCAAAGTTACTTAAAGAAGAATTACATTTATCTTTCATATTTTTCTTCAAATTTTGTTTAAGTGATTGTTGTAAGTTATTTTGATTTTGAATTAAATTTTACTAATTGTCCTTACTTGGTAGAATGATAAATGAGAAATGGATAAATCTCAAGATAAAGTAAATGGAATTCATAACATTATTGAAAAAATAATTACAATTCTTTCATTGTGTTCATCGTATAGAAAGACTATTACAATGTCAATACAATTTTTTTGTGTTACAAACAATAGAAATGCCTAAACCTAAAAGGTTGAAGATACGTTGTTGCAAGAGAATAATTTTTTGTGTCATTAATCATAAATTTTATATTAATATCTATATATTCTAAAAAATATATATTCTTAATTATATTTATGTGTATCGTATGTTTTGAAGTTACTCAATGAAGAATTACATTTATCATTCGGATTTCTCTTCAAAGTTATAGTACTTATTAGAAATCAGAAGAGAGAAGCATCTAAGAATTAAAGTAAAAAAAAAAATCATACATTAGTTTTTCAAGTCAATTCTAAATTTTATTAATATCTATATATTCTAAAAATTCATAAATTCCAAATTATATTAATATCTATTCTATGTTTTTCTCAAAGTTACTGAAAGAAGAATTACATTTATCCTTCATATTTTTCTTCAAATTTTGTTTAAGTGATTGCTGTAAATTATTTTGATTTTGAATTAAATTTTACTAATTGTCCTTACTTGGTAGAATGATGAATGAGAAATGGATAAATCTTAAGATAATGTAAATGGAATTCATAACATTATTGAAAAAATAATTACAATTCTTTCATTCTGTTCATCATATAGAAAGACTATTACAATGTCAATACAATTTTTTTGTGTTAGAAACAATAGAAACACTTAAACCTAAAAGGTTAAAGATACATTGTTGCAAGAGAATTTCCAGACAAGGAAAACCATTATAAAACAACTTCATTGCATTTATTGACAATTATTTTATGAAGAATCTCAAGCATAAGTGCATTCCTTCACTCATTGCATTTCAAATTACACATGCTATCATCGTTGGTAGGACAATATGAGGTAACATTTATCTACAACTAATAGAAAGATTAAATTGAATAAGATAAAGAGAAGTAGTATTATTAGAACAACTAGTCATTTGACCCATGCGATACACGGATGATAACAAAAAATATTTTGTTGACCATTACTAAAAACAAATATAATTTATTTAAATATATCTAATAGAAAATTGAGTATAAAATTCATTTTGAAAATAAGTTAATAGTTAATAGTTAAGCAAATGAATAAAATATAAATGTGTCATTCTATTTTATATTTTATTTCGAATATTATGTTTATAAGGTTGGAAAAATCTCATAGATGACCTTTAACTAATAATAAAGAGCATATTTCATGAAAATATTACAGGTTTTGAAAATTGAAATTGCTTAATAATGAAGAAGAATATATAAGTGGATAAATTTACTATATTATGAGTCATTTATAGAGTGACGATAAGTATCCATGAGAGAGGGACATGTCCCCGTCCATCCCATTTAGAATTTTACCTCCCATCTCCATCCCCACTCAGCCTTCCCCATTTTCCATGGAGATTTGAATCCCTATAGGTATTCATAGATTTATTAAAAAAATTTCAAAAAGAAAAAAATTAAAAATACTTTGAAATTCAAAAACATAAATATCCATAACAAATACTATTAATACAACATAATCCAAATTAAAAATGAAAATACATACATAATGCATATTCAATAAAGATAATTAAAATAATGAAGGTGTGCTAAGGTTTACTTTATATATGTGTGTGTGTATGTGTGTGTGTGTATGTGGATATTTAAATCATTTATATAAATGGGAAATTGAGAGGTTTCATGAGGCAAGGACTTCATTCTCCATCTCCCGTTTAACAAACAGGAACTTCGCTCCATCCTCATAAAGACTAAACATGTCCACATTCTCATCCTTATTCAGGTAATCCCGTGGGTATTTGCTTCTACGGGTTTTTTTGTCATTCTAAACCATATACATCTTTTTAGTAAATTAGAATATTTAATTTATAAAACACAAAATATATATTTTCTAACTAATAAAAAAATAATGAATAAATTTAATTATCGTGATTACACCTCCTTTCCTTATACATCCTTTTAGTAAATTAAAATATCAATTTTAAAATATATGTTATATTTAGTAAAAAAATTCATAAATAATCCTAATTTACGTCATCTTGATTATTGGAGTATTGCATCAATTACGTACATAATTATTTTAAATAAAAAAGTAATGCAACAATTTATTTTTTTAAAAATTAATAAATAATTATTATTATTTTCAAAGAAATGTAAATTATGAAAATGATTTTTTAAATATTTTAATGTAAAAAATTGAAGTCCTTTTTTAAAAAAATTAATATAAAAAAATGTGGAATTAATAAGTTGGAATGTTTCAATTGCAAAAAATTAAATATGATGTAGTAAGACGGGTAGATAGGTAGTTTTTATTTTTTTTATGATTTTAAAAAGTTCTACATTTGAAGTTAGAAACTTTTCGAAGAGAAAAATTGAAAAATATATTCTTAATATAACTTTGTAGAAAAGGACGATTTATAAAAAAATACTAATTTGGAAAATAATATGCATGTAAAAGTTTACTATGCAAAATGAATCCCAATGTATTATTGAAGAAATATTTTTCAACATTTCAATTGAGGTATGAATTATTAATTTTTTTGTTTGATTTTTTTATGATGATTTTTGAAAAGTATATTTGTACAAAAATGACTTTTGTTCTTGAAATATATAAATGTGTTTATTTCTTTTATTTTTTTCAGTTTTTTCATTTTTAGTAATAATATTATATCATTTAATCTTATAATACCTGTCATTGTAGTGTCAAATAAAAGTTATAAAAATTTCAATTATAACACTACTAGAAATCCACGGAACCGAAGATGTTACCAATAAGTGCGAACGTCGTAACTGACGGGTTATTGTATTTTTCTAATTAAAACAAATTTATATAAATACCCGTAGATTTTTTCTGCGGTAAATGATAGCGCTAAATCCCGCCACATGGAGCACATTATTTCCGATGGGTTTACCAAGGTGTAGTATTTTGTTTTTTAATTATATTTTTATCAATTGTTACCGACGAGTATACTGACTGGTAGCTTATTTAATTTAGATATTTTTATTTTGTCATTATATTACTAAGGTTTACCAACCTGTTGTTATTTAATTTATTTATTTTTATTTAATTACCAACTACCTAACTGACGGGTATTTAATTTTATTTTGTAATTAATTTTTATTAAATATAATTGACGAGTATACCGACAGGTACTGATTAAATTAATTTTTTTATTAAATTACCGATGGGTGTGTCAACAGGTATTTCAACGGGTATTTGAATTTTGATATGTTGCCGTGCAACCTTTAGTGTTCCACACAGCCGTAATTATGAAAATACAAAACGCATTGTTTTACTTATTCGCGTACCCGTCAGGAACCCGTGGATATCTTAGCCAAATCACCTTCTTCTTCCCCATTCCGTCCGCCACTTCTCTAACACTCTCTCTCTACCCCTCGCCGCGACCTCTTTCCCCCGTGTGCCGCCAGAAGCTCCATTCGACAACGAGATCACCATTGCGATCTAGGATCTTTGCTGAGTACTTTAATCGGTTTAGTTTTTTTATTTGGCTTGGTTTTCCATTCGTTTATAAGTGGCCATAGTGTTGTGTTTAGGGCTTGTGTTTTATTGCATTGGAGAGTAATTATTGTTTTTTTTTCTTAATGTAGGAGTATTGTTTGAGGGTGAACGATTATCAACTGAGATCAGTTTGCCATTCTAATTATCTTATCTTATTTTATGTTTTTATGTATATAAGTGTGTGTTTTTCATATTGTAATTTCAGGATTGGATTTGGTTGGACGAGGATAGCTTGCACATTCTTTTTATTTCCACTGGAAAGATTAGTAACTAAATCATTGTTATTTATATGGTTTAATATGTATGTAGGATAGATATTTATGTTTTCTAGGATAGAGTTGTAGGAAATGGGGATTGCATGACTGGGGAAAGACGTAGAGGTCCTTTCCTGACTTGTTTGTATTGTTTGCTATGGGATTCCTTGTGTTTGTGGAGTATGCATTATGCATGGTGTGGAGTTATAAGGGATGCACAATAGAATGATTTTTAGGATTATGTGAATTATATGCAATCTATTATGTTGTTGATCTTTGTAGTAATATCTTTTATTATTGAATTGACTGAAATCTCTAATAAGGAGCTCCTAATTTAAGGGGATATACTTCAAATTTTATTAAAAATTTTTTAAGGATAAAAGAATATAAGTAACCATATTAAAAAAACTTGAAGACTAATTGAATGTGTTTTACAGACCAATTGAAAAAATATGATGACGGAAGCTCCTAATTTAAGGGGAGATGTTGTCGAAATTTTGTTAAAACTTTTTTAAGGGATAAAAACTTAAAAGTAACGGTATTAAAAAAACTTAAAGACTAATTAAATATTTTTTAAAGACCAATTAAAAAAGACTTCAAATGACGAAAGCTCCTAATTTAAGAGAAGATACTATCAAAATTTTGTTAAATTTTTTTTAAGGGATAGAAAATTAAAGGAAGATGGAAGCTCCTAATTTAAGTGGAGTTGTTGTCAAAATTTTATCAAATATTTTTTTAGGGAAATAAGATTAAAAGTAGTTGTACTAAATAATTTAAATACCAATTGAATTTGTATTTGAAAGTAATAATTTGATGTCTTTGAAAAATTATAGGGTCTAGGGTTTATCACAAGCGCAATGTTACCTTCAAACCGTCATGGATGTATGATAGATTGCTTCCTAATAGAGGGGGATTAACCGGAATTTTATAGTGGTGTTGAGGAATTTATGAGGATAACATGTCAAATATAACAGTTTATTAATGAGGCAAAAGTTAGGTATCCATGTAGTAAGTGCAAATGTAGGAAGTATTTAGATGATGATATGATAAGTGTTCATTTGTACAAGTAGGTTCATGCGGCCTATTGGGTTTGGATAAGCATGGAGAGGTAGTTAATGCATGAAATCAAGTGGGTATGTTTCAGATTGGAAGTAGTTCTGTGGGATCCATGTGGGTCAACACGATGTGGGTAATGTGCTGTGGAGGATAACCTGGTTAGACATCAAGAGATGGTTTTGATGCTGCTAGTCCTGAATTTGCAACTCGTTATTCACAGCCTTCAATCAAGGAGTTTAACCAAGATGTCGCTAGGTTTTATAGTCTCCTAGAAGCTGCCAATCAACCTTTATGGGAGGAATTGTGTGCACTCCAAGTTGCCATTAGCGGTTCGAATGTTGAGCATTAAGTCAGAAGGGAACCAAAGCCAAAGTTCTTTTGATCAGTGGTGCACTAATAAGTGAACTAAGTCCAAATCCTGATGTAATTCCAAAAGATTTTTATCAAGCTAAAAATTGGTTTCTAAACTTGGGTTGAAGGAAATAAAGATTGACTGTTGTTGCATGCTTTATTATAAAGATGATATTTCATTGACTACGTGTAAGTTTTGTCAAGAGCCTAGGTTTAAACCTAAAAGACGTGGAAGTGGGAAGTATAAAGATGTCTAGAAAAGAATGCACTATCTACCCTTAATCCCTAGACTCAGGAGACTTTATGCGTCAACGAACTCAGCTTCTCATATGAGGTGGCACAGTGAAAATCAAAGGCGTGACGGTGTAATGACGCATCCATCACACGGTGAAACGTGGATACATTTCGATAAACAATATCCTGATTTTGCCTTTGACCCTCAAAATGTTAGATTGGGACTCTGTTAGATGGATTTACTCCAAATAACCAATTTAGTAAACCTATTCATGTTGGTCAATAGTTGTTACACCCTACAATCTCCCTCCTGAAATGTGCATGAAAGATCCCTACCTATTCTTAACACGTATAATCCTTGGCCCTGATAATCCAAAAGCTAAAATTGATGATAAATTGAATGAGTTGTGGTGCCAGGATGTTCTTACTTACGACATTTCAACAAAGCAGAATTTCATGATTAGGGTTGCATTAATGTGGACCATCAATGACTTTCCAGCTTATGGAATGTTGTCTGGATGGATGACTCAAGGCAAATTAGCATTCCCAATTTGCATGGAGGATACTAAGGCATTCACCTTGAAACATGGCGGAAAGAACTCTTGGTTTGATTGTCAGGAGGTTCTTAGATGCTGATCATCCATATAGGTGAAGTAGATATTGATTTAAAAGTAATTGTATTGAACATAAGGAGCCTCCAGTTAGAGTAAGTTGCAGCCAATTGTGGGATCGAGTTAAGGATTTCCCAAAATAACAGAAGTCGGAAAGATAGTGCGATGGCCAGGGTATGGGTATCTCATAATTGGACCAAACAAAGTATTTTCTAGAGAGTTACTATATTGGAAGTACAATTTAGTGCGTCATTGTTTAGATGTCATGCATATTGAGAAAAATGTGTTTGACAACATTATGAATATTGTAATGGATACAGATCGAACCAAAGACAATGACAAGGCAAGGCATGATCCAACGCGACTCACTGGGACATGACAACACAACAATTACAAAATCATTAAAATCACCCACAACAGAAGATATAGAAGATATGATCCGTTTATGATAGCCCAAAATGCTAGACAAGTCTATTATATGTCTTATACGGGGAAAAGCAGGTCACATTGGAGGGTTGTGAACAAAACAAAACCAAGAAGCAGGATTGAAATAAAAGGAGATAATGTTGAAGATGCTTATCAGGTGGACGATCCACCCTTCAAGGGCAGGAGTTGATGGAGACAATCCTAATATCCTCTTCCATTAACAACTTGGGAAAGTTGACATAATTAAATGTACAATTAATCACACAATGAGAAATCACGAAGATGAACTAAGTGATAGTAATGGTGATGACTCAAATAATGATCAACAATAAAGTGATGATAAAAACGCCCTGAACTTTCAGAATAACTAAGGTGTCTAATATTATGTGCAATATTATTATGAAATTATTTGGAATTTTCTGATGTAATTTATGTTTTTTTTTGTCTCTTTTAATTGTTTTAGTATGACTGGTAGAGGAAGACCGAACCTCGAAAGGTCAATTTACCAACCACCCCATCCACCTCCGCCACCACCCTTCCCACCACCTCGCGATCGTCCCTTCCACTACCTCCACCACCTCCACCTCCGTCCCTGCCACCACCACCCTTCCCTTTAGGATGATGCCCACTCCTGGGTACACACCCCACCTCCCCTTATTCCCAGTCATATCCCATCCATAGTAGTGACCCCTCCCAACCTTACCACTTGCCCCGACTCCTAGCCTCGCATCTCACCACACTCATGCGTCCTCGGGTGGGTCACTGACCCGAGACCCGGATGGGAGGCCCTCAGGGAGATGGTAGGTCACTTGGGCCTAACGGCAGATTGCTCCTAGATTAGGCCGGATGGTAAAGATAGGTAAGTTCATGTACAAGTGTTCTATTACATTTTAATTTTGCATTGCATATGGTATTTAAAATGTTTATATTTTTGTAACATGTTGACAGTTTGAGGCTCACCAAGGATCATGGAGGTTATACAAGATGCTGCATAACCATCTGTGGCCACCTAGACGACATCCCTATTGATGTTAGGGAGGTGTGGTGGCGGAGTGGAAAGTAATTCTATGAACTATTTGCCTTTGTTAATTTATATATTTATATATTATTTAATTATCTGGTTATGATTAGTAATATGTTGTATATTTGTGCATGCAGAGGACATTTTATATTTAGCCCGAGCATGAGCCCACCATTAAGAGGGCTTAGAGGATTAGGTCTTCCAAGCGCTTGCGAGACATGATGCACGATGTTCGCAAGGGCACATGAACCGCTCATGACTAAGTGATGCCACCCTTAGCGAGTTGCAAGGCCATTGGGTCTCTAACTCGACCTTCAAGGACAGGTTGGACAAGGGGAGGACAAACCGGCATCCTAAAAGGCGGGTCATTGCACATCGGTGGCTCGAGCACCCAGGAGAGTACTTGAAAGCGTCTAGTAAGTCTTTAAGTCTTTAAATGTTAGCTTATTACATTTGAATTGTGGCAAATACTATGTTTTTATGACTTTCTTGTGCATATCTATGCAATCGAGGAGTTAAACCACCTCCGATCCAGGGAAAGCTCTTTCAGGAGACACACCAAAGTGTGTGGGAAGCGGATTCGAGAGGTCTGGGTAGATCCTCGCTTCGAGGCCACTTACATAAGTTTCACTTCAGTTATCTTTTTACTTTATTTTTATTACTTTTCCCATTTATGTCTTAATTATTGTTTACAATTTTTTTTTATCTTTTCCCTTTTGTAGCGCGAGTTCACAGACCTGGAAGGCGCAGACCCAGTGTCCAGATGGCTCACGTTGGCCCAATGCTGATGTCCTTCCTCCTCCAAACAAGGAGGATGTATGGACCCAGGTGGTAGGAGCCCACACAAGGGTCGCATATATGGGATGAGGTACTACCCTGGCAGTAGATCCTCATCCTCTGCCATCGAGTCTGCTGGGATGACGCCCTGAGGGAGCATGTGCATGCTCTAAACTAGGAGCTCCTCTGCAGGAGCACAGCTTTCCAGCAAGGAGGCGGCAGCTCCTTAGGTCAGGCAGGGCCAAGCTACAGTGAAGCAGGAGCTAAGGGAGATCCAAGGCTTAAGCTCGTCCATGGAGCAAGAGCACGGGAGAAGGCCAAGAAAGAGAAGATCAAGTTCAGAAAGATGGCAGAATATCACCCGATGTTATGACCTTCTTCTGGGATATGTAAGTTTCAGGATCCTCGGGCTTCGGTAAGATGCTCCCACAGATTTCTCTCCCCATTGCTGAGGGCTCCTCTCTCTGATGTCGCAGATGACTCCGCTGGGTCCAATGATGATGATGGCGCTGACGACGCGATGACCAACAGGACTTTAGTTAGATTTTTATTTTTGATTCTATATTCATCCATCACCCTTTATATAGATTTTTTATATTTTATTCTTTTGTTATTTTATTTACGATACTTTGTTTTGTTATTATATTAGTTTGTTTACTTAACGGTTATTTTATAATTTTTCACTTAATATCATTTCAATTAGTAATTGAATTATTATATAAAAAATAATTAAATGTGATCCATAGCCTATATAGGTAACGTATTATACCGCAATGGCACTAACCAAAAAATAATAATTAAAACTATTACCAATAGGTTTAACCCGTAAAATAATTATTTGGTAAAATAAAATAATTATGAAAAAAACAAGCCGTCGTAAGTGAGTCGGTAATATAAATAATTTTTTATTATTATTTTAAGTCTCTGGTTGGTAGTATTAATTTCCTAATGCCATCGGTGACGCCTTTAATCTAATTGTATCGATTTTATTTTTATACCTGTCATACACCCGTAGAAAATTATCGACTGTAAATAGTAACCCGTTAGTAATAATTGATTGAAGGCTAAAAAATCGATGCTTGTACCTGCGGTATACTACGTACAATTTGACTCATCAAAACCGTCGGTAAAACATCGCTTTGCACTTTTCTTATAGTGTAATATTTTAAGACTTATAATATTTTGAATATTTAAAAATTATGGAATTGATAATTGACATAATATTCAATGTAGAGTATGTGTTAATAGAAGATAGATATGAAAGTATAACTAGAAAAAATAATTAATAATTACAATGAAAATAAAATTTAAAAATTCACTTTAAATAGAAATGTTGAGAAAATAGTTAGGTATAAATTTCTCTATGAATGACACATGGCAAAACTTTACTTGAAATGAGTCTTAGTATAGCTAGATAGACATAGATTGCACTGTCAAATATAAGTTATAAAAAATTTCAACTATAATATTTTAAGACTTGTAATATTTTGAATGTTTAAAAATTATGGAACTAATAAATAATATTCAATGTAGAATATGTGTTAATCGAAGAGATATATGGAAGTATAATCAGAAAAAATAATTAATAATTACAATGCAAATAAAACTTTAAAAACTTAGCATAAATTTTTCAATGAATGACATATGGCAAAATTCTTCCTTGAAATAAGTCTAAATCATTAGTAGTATAGATAAATATTGTCTAGTTAGTGCTCATTTTTTAAAACTTATGACATATATTGATCTAGCAAGAAAGGAAATTATTAATGTTATTGAGATAATTTTCAAATCGTTGTAATTACACATCATTTATTCGATTGGAAAGAATAGTATAAAGTAAATATATACAAATTTATATTTATTGATTATTAATTAATATCTAATTAAAAAATAAAAATTGAAATATTGGTAATACGACATAACACTAACAAAGTTCTACATAAATATCAATTATAAACTAATTAATGTAATGCATCAAATTTTAAATAATATTTGATTCATTCCAAATCATAATAATAATAATCTCTCTCAAATTAACTAATTCAACTGACTAAACCAACATTGACCTAAAAAAAATATAGACATTAAATTTTGCAAGTTGCACCTAGATATGCATACATATATACTTGTCTTGTATCAACCTATCCACCTACTTTGCTTTCTTTATTTTTATCCTTCTCAATTATTGGTAAGAACTAAAACAAAACTAAAAGGGACATGACTCGTAATACCTTCCATAACTTCTTCCTCCACAATAAGCCACACATATATTCTCTGTACCAATAATTAAAAGAAAATCAAAATCAATAATGGAAGTGAAAAAACAAATGAGGGGAAAGGGAGAGGGAAATAGAGAAGCTAAAAAGTAAGAAAGATAAAGTACTAGTTTTAGGATAATGAATAAAAGACGAAGAAGAAAAGATTATCCTCGCCTTTGCCTTTTCATTGTGATCGACTACTACTCCTTTCTAATGGGCAATTCCTTATGAAAAAATAAATTCAAATTTTAGATTTGAATTTTAAAGACTTTTTAACAAAAGAATGTGCATGTATTTTTTTATGTGATGTAAATGTCTATTATAATTGATAATTGGTAATCGATAATCGATTGATTGTTTTAATTAAATTTATGGTTATAATTAATTGATAATTGATTATTTGAAATATAACTATTTAAGAATCATAAATAATATTTTTCAATTATAAATTATAGAAATATTATATGTTGCACAATTTAATGATATAAATGATTTAATTATGTAATAAATAAGAGTAAATTATAATCAATATGTAATCAGAATCAGATTTAATTATGTCCACAATATTTTAATGGTATATCAAAATTAAATTATAAAAATATTATTTTAAAAAATTACTAATAATTAAGGTTATGAAAATGTGGACCCTAAATGATTTTGGAAGCGACAAGTGGAAAAACTCAATTATTTTGTTCAAAATTCAACATAATTTTTTTTTCAAATTTTAGATTTGAATTTTAAAGATTTTTTTAACAAAAGAATGTGTATGCATTTTTTTACGTGATGTAAATGTCTATTATAATTGATAATTGATAATCGATTGATTATTTTAATTCAATTTATGGTTATAATGAATTGAAAATTGATTATATGAAATGTAAGTATTTAAGACTTATAAAAATTATTTTTATTAAATTATAAATTCTAGAAAAATTACTTGTTGCTTTATTTAATGATATAAATTAGCATTCAATCAAATAAGAGCAAATTACAATCAATACTTAATCATAATCATATTCAATTATGTCTATGATATTTTCATGATATATCATAATTAAATTATGAAAATATTTTTTAAAAATTACTAATAATCAATGTTATGAAAATGCGGCCATAAATGACTCTCGAAGCAACATGTGGAAAAACTCAATTCTCATTTTCAAAATTCAACATAAGTTTTTTTTATTTCAAATTTTAGATTTGAATTTTAAAATTTTTTTAATAAAAGAATGTGCATGTATTTTTTGACTTGACGTAAATGTTTATCATAATTGAAAATTGATAATCAATTGATTGTTTTAGTTGAATTTATGATTATAATTAATTGAAAATTGATTATATGTAATATAACTATTTGAGACACATAAATAATATCTTTTAAAATTATAAATTCTAGAAAAATGACATGTTGCATAATTTAATGATATAAATTAGTATTAAATCAAATAAGAGCAAATTATATCAATATGTAATCAAAATTAGATTCAATTATGTCTATAATATTTTAATGATATATCATAATTAAGGTTACCAAAATGCAGACCCTAAATGACCTTGGAAGTGACATGTGTAAAAGTTTTCCATGAAATGAGTCTTAAATATTAGTATTATAGATTATAGATATGAAAATATAGATAAGGAACTCATATTAAAAATATATTGCTTATAATCTTATCATCAAACTAGAATGAACTGAGCTAATATAATCATATGCAAAAAAGAAAAATAGAAGTGGAAGGGACGAATCATTATCATCGAGATTTGGGCATAACAACATATGCAACAATCGATAGTGTTTTAATCCAGTTGATGATTTACACGAAGATGTCATATTAAATTATAAAATATAGAACTGTAACATCTGCCACATTTGGTCACGCTATGTATTGTTGTCGCAGTGTAATTGTAACACCTGTCATGAGATATTGTCCGCTTTGAAGCCTAACTGGCGCCTCCATGGATTTGTTTTTCCCGCTCTTAAAGGAAAAACCCATCTGCATGGGGAGATATTCACACCCTTATAAGGCATGCTTTATGGCACTACTTCCACCCTTCCTAGTGGGGGCCATTCTCGCGCCGGCGCACATCATGCAGATATTGTTTGCTTTGGGCCTAACTAGGCCCCCCTCACGGATTTGTTTTTCCTCCGCTTTCCCCTTTCAAGGGAAAAACATGTATGGATGAAGAGGTATCCACACCCTTATAAGGCATGTTTCATTCCCATCCCCAATGTGGGACTAGTTTCACCCCTCTTAGTGGGCCTAGCGTCGCGTGGCCACCCGATCCTGGGACTAGCTCTGATACCATCTATAATATCTGCATATCTGGCGCGCGTACGTATCGTCGTCCCCATTGTAGTGTGACACCTGACATGCAGGTATTGTTCGCTTGGGGCCTAACCGCCCCTCACGGATTTGCTCTTCCCCTTCTCAAGGGGAAAATGCGTCTACATAGGGAGGTATCCACACCTTAACAAGGCATGCTTCGTCTCCTTCCCAACCGAACTAGTCCGTGGGACTAGTTCCATCCGTCCAGTGGGGGCCATGTCTCACTGGCCGACACAATCCTGGACCGGCTCTTATACCATATGTAACATCTGCATCTGGGGTCCGCTACATATCGCCCCTAGTGTGAGTGTGACACCTCGCATGCAGATATTATCGCTTGGGGCCTAACTGGGCCCTCCTCATGAATTTGCTTTTCCCCTCTCAAGGGAAAACGCATCTACATGGGGAGGTATCCACACCCTAATAAGGCATGCTTCGTCCCTCCCCAACTGAACCAGTCCGTGGGGACTAGTTCCACCCCTCCTAGTGGGCGCCTCACTAGTTGGCACACCAATCTCATGACTAACTCTGATACCATCCGTCACATTTGGGCGCGCTATGTGTTGCCATCCTTAGTGTGAGTGTGACACCCAGCATAGAGATATTGTTCGCTTTGGGGTCTACCGGGCGCCCCTCACGGATTTTCTCTTGCCCCTCTCAAGGGGAAAACACGTTTGCATGGAGAGGTATCCACAATCCCTATAAGGCATGCTCGTTTCCCTTCCTAGTAAGGTCCCAAAGCGGACAATATATGCATGCCGGGTGTTATACTCACACTGGGACAATGATACGTAGTGCGTCCAGATGTGACAAATGTTAGTTAGGCCCCAAAGCAAACAATATCTGCATGCCGAATGTTACACTCATACCTGGGGGCGACGATACGAATGCCTGGATGTGGCAGATGTTACATATGGTATCAGCCAGTCAGGAATTGGTGTACTAGCCAGGTAAGGATGTTGGGCCACCAGGAGGGTGGAACTAGTCCCACATCTGTTGGGGAAGGGAATGAAGTATGCCTTATAAGGGTATGGATATCTCCCCATGAGACACATTTTTCCTTGATAGGGGAAGCAAATCAGTGAGGACGCATAGTTAGGCCCAAGCGGACAATATCTGCATGCCGGGTGTTACACTCATACTGGAACGATGATATGTAACACAGATGTGCAGATGTTAGATGAACTAGTCCCACATCGCTTGGGGATGAGAGCGGACAATATCTACATGTCGGGTGTCACACTCACACTGGGGACGCGATACGTGCGTGCCCAGATGTAAGATATTTGTTGGGCCCCAAAGAGAGAATATCTGCATGTCTTATAAGGTGTGAATACCTCCCCCATGCAGCACGTTTTTCCCTTGAGATGGGGAAAATCAAATCTGAGGGGCGCCCAATTAAACCCCAAAGCGAACAATATTTGCATGCCGGGTGTTATACTCACATTGGGGACAGATACGTAACGTCTAGATGTGATAGATGTTACAGATGAACTAGCCCCACATCGGTTGGGGAGGGGAACGAAGCATGCCTTTTCAGGGTGTGGATACTTGCCCCATACAGACGTGTTTTTCCCTTGAGAGTGGGGAAGAACAAATCCGTGAGGGGATATCTGCATGCTGGGTGTCACTCTCACACTTGAAACGGTGATATGTAGCGCGCCCAAATGTGCAAATGTTACAAAAACAATCATTATAGAATACAAAAACACAATTAACGGAAAATATGATTAAAAAAAATCTTAAACATAAGGATGGTGGAAAAGAAAATTGCAAACCAAAATAAATTAGAGCCCATAATTGCAACAATAAATCAAAAGAAAATAGGGATACTAATTAGATGCATTATACCCACAAAGATATATATATATATATATATATATATATATATATATATATATATATATATATATATAAGTAAAATAATATATACCAAATCAATTATAGAAAAATAATGTGTTATCTTTCAAAAATTTATCCAATTATAATTGTTTGTTGTTTGATGATTTGAATTATTGATTATGCTAATATTACGTCATAATAAATTGATTTCATAAAATATTAATATTATAATAAATTTATTGATATGATATTCAGATTAAAAATAATTACATATTAAATTCCCATGAAGGAGAATTCAACATGTGTCAAAACTTTCCCAATAATAAATTCCTAATTGTATCATTATAGGATATATAAGATAGGATAGGATATAAGATATGATACCATAATTTTGAACTAACCAATGAAAATATTCTATCTCCTTGCTAATAAAACTTTTATATCTCTCTTCTCTCTATATCCATATTTTATTCTCACTTGTATAATTTTTCTTCATCTTCAACATTTCTTGCTACTAACATAAATCATTGTGATATTTTTATTTTTTTAATAATTTTTCTTTACATTTTGTTTTTAAATTTGACGAGGTCAGTTCTATGTTTATAAGTGTTTCTTTTCTTGAATTGTTTTGATTTGTATGAAGTAGGGACTATGAATGGGAAGATTAAATAGTTTGTGTTGAACATGAGTAAAGAGAGGGAATAAGGAGCAGGAAAGTTACATACTTTATATGGAAAAGGGAACTAGGACCAAAAATACTCAATTTAATTAATTATTACTGATTTTATATTAAATTTATTAATTTAGTAAATAACAATTATATTTTGTTAAATTCAATAATTATTATCAATTAAAATAATTTTTTAAACATGTGGATAATAGAATTTAAACAGATTAAATTGTTATTACTTTTTTTTTAATCCCACGTCACTTATAAGATACATAACATTGTACTAGTTTTAGAAATAATGCCATTTACTTATAATAAAATTAAAATATTGATTTAATAACTCTATCAATTAATTGATCCGTGCAACAAGAATACTATGCTACTTATAATTATATATTTATTATATTTTAAAATTTATACTTTTTATATTATTTATTTAAAATATTTATTTGCTATTAAATATTTATTATTTTGTTTTATTCATTATTTATCAATATAATTTTTATTTTTATTATATTTAACTTAATCGATGTCATATATTATTTTTTAGTAGTATTCATTTATTATTAAACAATTTTATTAATAGTTATTTTATTTTGATAAAATATTTAAAAATAAAAGTAATCTTATATGATGAAAGCTAATCACCCTATGCGGCCTCCTTATACCGTATTAAGCAATATAGTATTTTCACGTATAAAAAGATTAAGGTAGATTAGCTTATATAATACGCCGCTTGCACCAAATAGTAGATATATAAGGGCGAAGCGTCTCATCATGCCTAATACAATACAGCATACCAAACACAACCTTATAGTAAGTGGATCACAAATTAATAGTATATCAATAGACAATCACATCTTGTCCATTGGATCATCATATGCGTGGTTTACCAAGTTATCTACTCTAGGCGCATTCAGGAGAAGTAGTGAGAGGGGAGGTTTTAGTAGGTTGTGTATATCTGCTACTTATGTTCTATTTATATTTTCTATCGATTGCTGTACTTAGCATAACCTTTGTTGGTGGGCATGATACTATTTAGTATTTTGTCTTGGTGCGTGATATGGAATAGTTGATACTTATGATTATATATATGATGTGTTTATGTTCATGATTTTGTTGTGATATGGGTCTCATGTATTCTCGCATAATTATTATTATTTTCTTTCACAAGAGGCGAATGAGGGTTTTTTTAGTATGCGCAATTCACATTTTGTTTTTAAGTTTCAAAAAAAATTTACCCCTATTTTCACTAATTATTTTTCGTATTTTAAAGTTAAGAATTGAAACAAAAGAGTAATAACTAATAATTAACTTAAATGCGTCCTAGGCATGTTGGATTAAATATTAGAATGTTACATATACTTTTTAGGTTTTACCTAACTTAAAAAGTCAAAAGAAAGTGACAATATAGAAAAGAAAAAAAATAAATTTCAAGTTGTTCTTAACAAAAGTAGTGCTAAGCAAATTGGTCTTTAAATAAAAAAAATTATACATTTAGTGGTTTCTCACAATTAAAAATGCAAGCAAGTTACTCCATTCATAGTATTTTGATGGACTTATTTGTCCTGTTTGTATTTTCATTAGTGATCTATTAAACAATTTTATAAATTATTAAGGATCAATTTGTTCTCTATATTATTCAAAAATATTAAAGTGAGGATATCTTATCATATGTTTCTAATTATGAGGGATTACAATTTTTTTTCTTAGGGAGTCAATTTATCTCACACTATTTTTGTCTAGACCAAATTGAGGGTTTATTCTAAGAGAAGATACACATTTCACAATCAAAAGTCAAGAAAGCATATACACAACATATTGTTTATTACAATATTTAAGATCTAATTAAGTAAAAAGTTTATAGGAACTAATCTCGAAAATTTAAATTAGATTTTCTAATTTATTTAACTAAAAATGAACAATTAAAAAATAAAACAATGTAAAAAATAATCAAAACTTACTTGGTTTAATATATTGGAGGGATTTGTAAGAAAATGTATTAGGAGAGTATATCACTATTCTCTCTTCATTTTTTTTTGTTAAAGTATAAATATAAAATAAAAATTGAGAGAGGCCAATTATATATATCTATATAAAGTATCAAAAATTAAAATTTTGGGAGGGAAAGGGATATGGGCTGCCGCCCCTACTTCTTCAACAATTTTATCTGTTACTTAAGAAGAAAATAGTTATATTCACGATCACTCCCTTTTGCTATGATCATTAATCAATTTCAAGATCAATCTTTATTATTTGTTGGATTGTTTTTACCCAAACCTATCTTTACTACAGATACCTTTATGTGGTTATCTCAATAGTAAAATCAAGAACTGATTTAAAAATATTATTTAGAAGGAAATGCAAAATCTTGCAACATAACAAAAATATCATTTATCTAAAAGTGTTTCAAAAGATTTAAATTTGAGATATGAATTTATGTTTTATATTTTATTTATTTAGACTAAATACCTACTTTAATCGCTCAAAAATACATTGGAGGATAAATAACCTTAAGATTTGAAAATGACCTACTAATCATTCACAATTCAAAAAGCCAAGACAAATTGAATCTCAATATAGGTCTATACAGTATTTTTTAACTATACATATCTATATAAAAGGATCAATTTAAAGAAATAATAGAGGACTTTCAAATTTTAGGACTAATTTTGTCATATATCTCTTTTTTATCACTCCCTGCATTAGGTTAAATCGGGTGTATATATATATATATATATATATATATATATATATATATATATATATATTTATTTATTTATTTATTTATTTCCCTTGCCCATCTTCTCTTCCCACAGCAAACACCAACGCCAACACCGGCAAGCTGCGTCACTCTGCTTCCTCGTTCGTATGATGCGGTCGCATGATGATGATGTTGTTGTTGTTGAGAGGCAGAGAAAGGTGGTCAGAACCACCGCGAAGTGGCCGAAACTGGTCCAGTGTCCGACGACAAGAACACCGCCGCCTTCGCAGCCGCTGCCAATCCTTCCAGACGAGCTCATCCTGGAAATCCTTCTGAGGCTTCCGGTGCGGTCCCTTGTTCAATTTAGGAGCGTCTGCAATTCATGGAGAACCCTAATCTCCAGCTCCCAATTCGCCAAACACCACCTTCAACGTTCAATGGCAGATCCAACTTTGACTCACCCACGATGTGTCTATTTTCCTTTGTTATCCAGTTCTCACAAAATGGGAATTTTCTCCATCCAATCTCTGTTGGAAAACCCTTCTGCCCCGACTAAAGTCGTTTCCTTCTGCAGAGGACGCCAGCGCAGAGTTTTGGGTTCCTGCCATGGATTGCTTTGTTTGTATGAGCGAGATTATGCTTGCAAGGACTCTCGTGCCATATTGTGGAACCCTTGTACCGGATTGACATGCGAATGGCTGGAAATCGGGGAAACGGGCAGTGTCATGTCTGCTTATGGCTTTGGCTATGATCATGTTCACGATAAGTACAAGCTTTTTGTGGTTTTAGATCTGATCTCTGGTGGATCTGTCGCCAAAATTTTCACGTTTGGTGCGAACTATTGGAGAACGAGTCAGGATTTCCCATTCAATGTCGTTGATCCAACAGGGGTATTTGTGAGTGGCACTCTTAATTGGATGTGCTCCCCTGAGGAAGTGGGAGAGGAACGGATGCTTGCTTCCCTTGATTTGGGAAAAGAGACTAATGGTCAATTGTCCCTTCCTGAAAGGGATGCGGACGATGATTTATGGTTCATCCCTGCCTTAGGTGTCTTGAGGAACTGCCTTGCTGTTGGTCTTGACCATAAGAAAACTCACTGGTGTGTGTGGGTGATGAAGGAGTATGGAGTTCATCAATCTTGGACTAAATTGGTGATGATCCCCCACGGCCCTCTTGATTGTAAACATTCTTTATTTTCTTTACGGCCCCTCTACATCTCGGAAAATGATGTTCTTCTGGCGAGAGCTTCATCTTCCAAATCACCCTGGTCCAAATTAGTTCTATGTAACTTAAATAGCGGCAGATTAGATTTTCCCATGATTGACAGCTCGAGTGACGGCATGTTAGAATCGCCTATCTC